>CM052899.1:154657086-154782303 GCA_028534135.1 Potos flavus | reverse complement strand
TCGATTCTTTCCATAGTTTAGTTATTGTGGACATTGCTGCTATAAACATGGGGGAGCAGGTACTTTTTTCGGTCACTACATTTGTATTTTTTGGGTAAATACCTAGTAGTGCAATTTCTGGGTCATAGGGTAGCTCTATTTTCAACTTTTTGAGGAACCTCCCTACTGTTTTCCAGAGTGGCTATACCAGCTTGCATTTGCATCCACAGTGTAGGAGGGGTCCCCTTTCTCCACATCCTCACCAACATCTGTCACTTACTGAGCGGTTAATTTTAGCCATTCTGAGTGGTGTGAGATGTTATCTCATATGGTTTTGATTTGTATTTCCCTGATGCTGAGTGATGTTGAACACTTTTTCATATGTCTGTTGGCCATTTGGATGTCTTCTTTGGAGAAATGTCTATTGATGTCTTCTGGCCATTTCTTGATTGGATTATTTGTTCATTGGGTATTGGATTTGGTAAGTTCTTTGTAGATTTTGGATACTAGCCCTTTATCTGATAAGACATTTGCAAATATATTCTCCCATTCTGTTGGTTATCTTTTGGTTTTGTTGACTGTTTCCTTTGCTGTACAAAAGATTTTTATCTTGATGAAGTCCCAATAGTTCATTTTTGCCCTTGTTTCCCTTGTCTTTGAAGATGTGTCTAGCAAGAAGTTTCTGTGGCTGAAGTCACAGAGGTTGCTGCCTGGGTTCTCCTCAAGGATTTTGATGGATTCCTGTCTCACATTTAGGTTTTTCATCCATTTTGATTCTATTTTTTGTGTATAGTGTAAAGAAACAGTCCAATTTCATTCTTCTGCGTGTTGCTGCCCAATTTTCCTGACACGATTTGTTGAAGAGACTGTCTTTTTTCATTGGATAGTCTTTCCTACTTTGTCAAAGATTAGTTGACCATAGAGTTGAGGGTCCATTTCTGGGTTCTCTATTCTGTTCCATTGATCTATGTATCTGTTTTTGTGCCAGTACCATACTGTCTTGATGATTACAGCTTTATAATAGAGCTTAAAGTCAAGGTTTGTGATGCCATCCAGCTCTGGTTTTCTTTTCAACATTCCTTTGGCTATTCAGGGTCTTTTCTGGTTCCATACAAATTTTAGGATTTTTTGTTCTAGCTCTGAAAAAGTTGATGGTATTTTGATAGGGATTGAATTATATGTATAGATTGTTCCAGGTAACAGAAATATTTTAACTATATTTATTCTTGGGGCACTTGGGTGGCTCAATCATTAAGTGTCTGCCTTCAGCTCAGGTCATGATCCCAGGACCCTGGGATCAAGCCCTGCATATGGCTCTCTGCTCACTGGGAAGCCTGCTTCTTCCTCTCCCTCTCTGCCGGCTTGTGTTCCCTCTCTCACTGTCTCTCTCTCTGTCAAATAAATAAATAAAATCTTAAAAAAAAAAAAAAACATTAACCATATTCATTCTTCCAATCCATGTGTGTAGAACATTTTTCCATCTGGTTTTGGGATTAAGGTAATGCTGGCCTCATAGAAAGAGTTTGGAAGTTTTCTTTCATTTCTGTTTTTTTGAAACAGATTTGGAAGAATAGGTATTAATTCTTCTTTAAATGTTTGGTAGAATTTCCCTGGGAAGCCATCCAGCCCTGGACTCTTGTTTGCTTGAAGATTTTTGATTACTGCATCAATTTCCCTGCTGGTTATGGGTCTGTTCAGGTTTTCTGTCTTCCTGTTTCAGTTTTGGTAGTTTATACATCTCTAGGGATGTATCCATTTCTTCTTGATTGCCTAATTTGTTGGAATATAGTTGATCATAATATGTTCTTAAAATTGCTTGTATTTCTTCGGTGTTGATTGTGATCTCTCCTGGCAGCAGGAATAGATTTTTAAAAAGGAGTGTAACATTTGTGCACTGAAACTACTAAACATCATTTTAAGATATTAATGAAGACCTAAATAAATGGAAATATTTTTTATTTTTATGGATTGGAAGATTTAATATTATTAAGATGGCAATACTCCCCTAATTCATCTACAGACTCAATGAAATCCTACCAAATATCCTAGTTATCTTTTCTAGAAGAAATTGAATAGATGATACTACCTAAAATTAATATGGGAGTTGAACCCGAAATAGTAAAAACAGCTTGAAAAAGAACAAACTTGTAGTAATTACACTGTCCAATCTCAAGAAGTTCCTACAAAGCTATAGTAATCACGACATTGTGCTACTGGCATAGATCAATGGAATTCATAGGCAATTGATCTTACAGGCAAATGATTTTTGAAAAAAAAGTGCTAAGGTTATTCAAAGGCAGAAAGTACAATCTCTTTTAAAAAATGGTGCTGGTACAACTAGATATCCATATACAAAAGAATAAATTTGTATCCCTACTTCACACTATATATGAAAAAAAAGCATCTGAAAGCAGATCAAGTATCTAAATATAAGAGCTAAAAGTATACAATTCTTAGAAGAAAACAGGATTAAATCTTCATGACTTTGGATTTGGCAAAGGATTCTTAGGTATGACACCAAAAGCATGAACAATAAAAGATAAATTGAACTTCATAAATGTTAAAAACTTTGATATGTCAAAGGATACTATCTAGAAAGTGAAAAGAATCTATATAAGGATAGAAAGTATTTGAAAATCACATATCTGATAATGATTCAGAATTCAAAATAAGTAATGATTCACAGACCTGTACCCCTGAAGCAAATAATAAGTTATTTTTTAATAAAAAAAAAAAGAGTTCCTAAAAACAACACAAACCAAATACCTCAATTTAAAAAATGGACAACAAATATGAATAGATATCTCCCCAAGGAAAATATACACATGGACACTAAGCAAATGAAAAGATGCTTTACATCCTTGGTCATTAGGGAAATGAAAATCAAAACCATAAAGACATGTCACTTCATACTCACTAGGATGGCTAAAATAAAAAAGAATGGACAAAAACAAATGTTGGTTAGGATTTAGAAATATTGGAATCTTCTTACATTGCTAGAGAAAATAAAAATGGCATGGCCCTTTTATAAAATATGTTGACAGTTCTTTGTGAATATTAAACATGGGGTTTCTCAGCAATTCTACTCCTAGGAATATACTCAAGAGAATTGGAAACATATTCACCCATAACCTTGTATATAAATATCCATAATATACTCAGAATAGCTAAAAAAGCAGAAATAAACCAAACGTCTACCAACTGGTGAATCCATAAACAAAACATGATACATTCATATAATGGAGTACTATTTGGCTACAAAAAGGGATGAAATATTGTTGCATACTATAACTTGGATAAATTTTGAAGACATTATGCTACTTGAAAGAAGTCAGACATGAAAGACCACAAATTTTAAAATTTCATGTATATCAAATATTCAGAATATACAAATACATAGAAATAGAAAGTAGAGTAGTGGTTGAACAAGATTAGGGGATGGAAGGAATAGGGAGTGACTAGAAATAGGTATGAGATTTCTTTGTAGTATTGAAAAGCTCTGTAATTTGATAGAGATCATTGTACATGAATTAGATGTCAATTAAGAACCCCCCTCAAACTAGTGGTAGATGTCTATTGCAGGAAGAGTATTTTATTCTCTACTGCATCTCTGTGAAATTAGGCATTAAACACATTGAAATTTATGCTGCTTATCAATTGTTTCATGACAAAATTAAAAGTTTTTTCCCCACTTGTATTGTACATGATAGGATATATATTTGTCCTCCAACTATATTGATTTGCTTTGCTTATTTGTTTAATCAGAATTTATTATTAGAATGATTTATGTCTTCTTTATGCAGATATAAGCTTAATAAAATAAAAGAGATGGAAATGTCCCTGCACAAAGGGACTGGCTAAGACAGACTATCTTTTCCAATTTTATACATACTGAATTAAAATATATTAGAAGTTGGGAATTGTTTTGATTAATAATTGGTAATCACAAAGTTTCTTATAGGAAGAAAAGATGCTTTTTTTTTGCTCTTTTTAATGAATTTCTTTTGTTGTTCCTAATCATATCTCTTGTTTACACACTCCATTTTTGTTGAATATTTATAATGAACATTGTATTCATTGAGAATCTCAATAACTTTCCATGTTGTGGTTTGATTTATGTCAGATTATGAGGCACAGACACATGCTGCATTAAATTAATTATGTTTTACCTTGATAATTTGTTCAGATACAATTCTATTATCTCTTCTATTTATATATCCATTATTATGCACTTCCAAATTTGATCTCATCTTTTCAATTCCTTCTCTTTTTATGCTATTGATTTTTATTTTTTCCACTCTTATTGCTGTATTTTCACATAGAAAATTGTGGTATTCATTTCCTGAAACTCCATAGATGTAATTTAAAAAAAAATTGTTATTTTTTTAAGGAATCAAGCAATCGTAATTGTATTTCTCTAATGGAAGTTTAAATATCTGCCGTGGCTAGAAAACGAAAACGTTCGATCATATGAATTGATGTTTGACAAATATCAACACCAGAATATCACTGAGTTTTGTCTGATAGTCTATTTGGTAGAAAGCAGAGATGTTTAATACACTGCTGTGATATAGGAACTACTCAGTATGAAAAAGAGTTTTTCTTTTGCAAGGAGTAAACAAGGCTAGAAGGAACTGAGTGTGGGAAGAGAATGAAGGGATGAGGTGATCAGATACTAGATTGGAGAATGTTTTACCCTGAGGCCCACCTATTATTGGGAGGGTGGTTAAGGAGGGGTGGTATGCTGGTTGAAGTTTCATTAAAGTTCAGGAATCTGGTGGAAATAAATAAATTTAATTAAAATTTGGCTAACAAGCATTTTGTTGTGATTGATTAGTGGGAACAAGCAGTTAAGCTAATTATTTATGAGACAAATAATGGGAATTTGGAGAATCTTTCTGGCCTTGTTATAGATAAACCAGGGAAACGTGTGAGTCTTATCCAAGTCATATGCAGAACGGTATTTCTTTGAAGGAAGAAGGGTGGGGGAATTTCTCAGTCATTGCTATTTTCCAGGGGCACAAAGCTCAAGTAAAATTCAACATTGTCAGTCTACTACAGAATAAAAACATATAGCACATGTAAACACCAATATAATAGTTTTCCCTATGAACTCCTTAATGTTGTGAGTATATTGATACCCAAGACATTGCTTTCTTTAGTGACAAAAATTGCAATCCTCTCCCATTTGCCAGATTTAATGATTCTGGTCAAATTACATCTTAGACTGAACTTCCATCTTGCATGATCTAAATACATATATAACTTAACGGGATTCTCTACCAGGAGGGAATTTTGCCCAGATCTTTTACTTTTTTTTAAGATTTTATTTATTTATTTGAGAAAGAGAGAACAAGAGAGAGGGCACAAGCAGGAGGGAGGAGCAGAGGGAAAGGTAGAAGGACACTCCCCACTGAGCAGGGAGCTGAATGCAGGACTCCATCCCAGGACCCTCGGATCATGACCTGAGCCCATGGCAGATGCTCAGCTGACTGAATCACTCAGGTGTCCCTACCCAGATCTTTTAAATTGAATTTTTCACTTACTTGATCTTTCCTGATCAATTTGTGTAAGTCAAAGTTATTCCAAAAGCAGAAGCCATTTGGCAAAAGCAATTGGAGATGTGGTTCACAATACACATCACCCTAAATTTATAAACACAATACTACATTTATGTGCATATGTTTAGTTTTTGTAGGAATAGGCCCAAAGCTTTCAAAGATATTCAAAATATTTGATGACCCTCAACACATGTCAAGAATATGTCTTTGGCCTTATACATATTATGCCAATGTAAGTATTTCAGTTTGTGGGATATTTATACTTCTTATTGAAAATTAATCTTGTGACCTTTCAGTATTGTACACATCAGTATCATAAACTCTATTAACCTGCGCCTGTCCCTGAAAATGTGACCATACTTTCAGTTTATCAACAAAAAGTAAGTTAATAAGCTTGAGAAACTGAGTACAAAGACTTTTTGCTAAAATCACTAAAGCAATAAATTCCCTTGGGACTAAAACTACCAGTATCTGTAGACACCTTAAAGAATCACACTTAGTGAACACAAGTATTCTGTTATTTGGGTTTCTACGGTCTGTGTCATCTAAAAGGTAAACCTGGTGCGCTTATTGTGGCAACAACAATTTGAGCATCTGAGGGAAAAGAGCTGCAATTACATATCATAAGTGGAAAGTTTTAACTGCCAAAGTGTCACAGTTAAGTGTGCATGAAGCTTCATTTTCACAATTAATTGCATTGCAGATGGTTGGGAATAGATCAACATTGACGTGAACATATACATTTACATGTATAAAAACAGCATTTGCAATGGTTTCACTGTATGGGACATTTACATAATTTTTTTAAAGTAAATATTGTTGGTTTAAGATGTTTATAGTTATATGATTTCTTTAAAAACTGAAACATCTGTGCCTGAGCCATCACCATACTGCATTCAGAGAGTAATCAAAACTAGCTCCCATGCATTGAAGAAAGGAGTTCGAATCAATGGAAATTAAGAATGGCTGCTCTGGTAAGGGAACGGCTGTTTGGGTTAAACATTTTCCATTTATGTAGATAGAGAACTGGTCTCTTGAGTTTAAAAGGAAACCAGAATTTTTAGCTTGAATTTTAATTAGTAAGTGAAGATTCAGACTAGATAACATCCATATATGTATATATACATATATATTCTATATATATATTTATCTTTTATACACTTTTCATAAATGAGCTATATTTGAATATATTTTTATATTATTTATATATTTCATATATGATGGGGTGACATTGCTATGGATGTGTAAATATTTGGGTTATAAATAAATTAAGCACAAAAATAAATTCGCACTACAATCTCAGAAGCTAAAAGTGTGTTAAAGCATAATTGCAAAATAAATGGAAAAATAGTTACTAGGCTTTTTAAACCTTTTTTTATTTAATAAGTTTCACATGCTACAGTTTGTAAATTTAAGTTATACCTTGTATCACCTTGATATATTAGTGTATTGTAATATGATTGCTATTGGAGCAATATTTATATCGCTATGGTGTAGAATTATTCACTACTCTCATTATACTGAGAGTTAGAATTGTACGGCTTTTTTTACTACATGTTTTAAGTTTTTGCCCCTAAACACCATCAGTCTTGCCTCTTAGCTCCCCATGCCCTGGTAACTACCATTTTACCTTCTGGTTTTATTCTCTGGTATTTTTTTACAGGTTTGACCTTTTGCTTTTTTGTTTGTTTGTTTTTGTTTGTTTTGTTTTTTAGATCCCACATATAAGTAATATCATGCAGTACTTCCCTTTCTCTGACTTTTCTAATATAGCATGTGTTCAAGGTCTATCCATGTTGTTGCAAATAAGAGGATATCTTTCTTTCTTATGGCTGAATAATACTTCGTTGTGTATATATAGCACATCTTTTTTATCCATTCATCTATTTTTTTGTTGTTGTTGTAAATACACACATGCATTTTATTTTCAGATTTGTTGCTGGAAACACTTCTTTTGCAAAAATGAGATTTCAAGAATGCTTAAATATCAGGAGAAGTTTATTTGGCAAGAAAAACATCCTACTTGGAGAAATTGTGGAATTTTTAGCAGTTTATTATTTTGTACCAGGAGATGGTGAAAAGCAAGTTTAAAAAAGAAAAGATTTAAAAAATTATTTGAGAGAGAGAGAGAGCATGAGTGGGATGGAGAGGGGCAGAGGGAGAGAAAGAGAATCTCAAGCACAACCCCAAAATCATGACCTGAGCCATAACCAAGAGTCATCTATTGATGAGCATTTGGGTTGTTTCCATTTCTTGGCTATTGTGAATAATACTGTGATAAACATGAATGTGCATATATCTCATCAAAATTGTTTTTTCATTTCCTTTGTATATATTATCAGGAGTGGAATTACTAGATTGTATGGTAGAACTATTTTCAATTTTTTGAGGAACTTCCATATTGTTTTCCACAGTGGTTGGACTAATTTATATTCCCATCACAGTATATAAGGGTTCTGTTTCACCACATCCTCACCAGCAATGGCTGTCTCTTGTCTTCTAAAAGGTGTGAGGTGATATCTCATTATGATTTTGATTTTCATTTCCCTGATTACTAGTGATGTCTAGCATCTTTTCATGTACCTGTTGGCCATTTTGATGTCCTCTTTGGAAAAATATCTGTTTGGTTCTTCCTGTTTTTTAGTTGGAGTGGGTTTTTTTTGTTGTTGTTGCTGTTACTAAGTACTGTTGGTTCTTTATATATTTTGGATATTAACCCTTTATCAGATATATGGTTTGCAAAATTGGTCTCCCATTCTGTCGGTTCTCTTTTCATTTTGTTAATTGTTTTGATGTGCTTTTGAGTTAGATATAGTTCCATTTGATGAATTTTGCTTTTGTTATTTGTGGGTTTTGATATCATATCCAAAAAAATAATAATTGCCAAGACAAATATCAATGAATTTCTCCCCTAATTTTCTCCTGAGAGTTTCATAGTATCAGGTATTGTGTAAGTCTTTGATTCATTTTTGAGTTAATTTTTGTGAGTGGTATGAAATAGAAGTCTGAATTTTTTGCTCTGCATGTGTTTCTCTAGCTTTCCCAACACCATTTTTTTTGTGAAGAGACTACCTTTCTTCCATTGGGTTCTTGGCTCTCTTGTTAAATATTAGTTCATCATAAATGTCAGGATTTAGTTCTGGGCTTGCTATTCTGTTTCATTCATCTATGTGTCTCTTTTTGTATCATTATCATTCTGTTTCTATTACTATGACTTTGTAGTATAGTTTGAAATCAGGAAGTGTGATACATCTCACTTTGTTCTTTTTTCTCAGGATTGCTTTGGCTTTTCTGGGTCCTTTGTGATTCACACAAAGTTTAGGATTGTTTCTTCTATTTCTGTGAATACTGTCTTTGGTGTTTTGATAGGGGTTGCTTTGACTGTGGATGACTTTGGGTAGTATGGCCATTTTAATAATATTTATTTTCTGCTTCATAAACATAAAATGTCTTTCCAGTCACAATGTTCTTTTTAAAATTAAATATTTATGATGTACACGGGTAACCAACCATGCAGTGAATTAGGAAATCCATTTGTCAATCTTGTTTTTTGGGGAGGAAGAGAATGTTACTATTAATGAACTGCTGATAAAAATTGGAAAGTAAATAAAATAGGGGATATGAGAAGAAGTTAAACATAACACAAGTTTAATATAAGAGAAAAGTGAAATTGTCCTTATTCTTTAGAGAAAGAAATGTTCTTACAATATACACAAAGATGCATGAAATTAAATTGGGGAATTATTGGTTAATTTGATGACCTGGCCTTTGAGCCTAAAGACAACTATAAGTTGTTTTATAGACTAAGATTATAAAATATTGGAAAAGTCTGTTTTAACAAAATTTTATTCTCAAAATTGAATAATAATTAAATGAGGAATTATTAATTTTGTATGCAGAAAAAAACATGTTAATGAACAAATACACATAGTTAAGCCCACACACTGATGTAAACAAGCAATAAATTAAGGTTTCCATTTATGACCAACCTCTAACTTTATATTGGCTAATTTGTGAGTAGTTTGTTGAAAAATGATTTAAAGATTGCTTAATATTTACATATGCATATGTATGCATTAATTTATTTAAATTTTGTAAATTAGTAGGTTGAAATATTATGTATCTGTTAAAATTTTTTTGTTAAAGAAATAAAAATAAAGTAACAGTTACCTAAAAAGGTTGTTCCTCAAATATAAGAAAATTTTCTGAAGAGATTAGACTGTCATAGAATGATCATGAGATAAAATTCCTGACTGTGATCTCTGAGCAACAGACTGAGGGTTTTGGAGGGGTGGGGTGGGGGCTTGGGTGAGCTTGGTGGTGGTATTGAGGAGGGCACGTATTGCATGGAGCACTGGGTGTGGTACATGAACAATGAATCTTGTAACACAAAAAATAAAATAAAAGTATTTGGGGAAAAAAAAACAACCCGCTTTTAAAGAGGTATTTATAAAAATTATATTTGGGTAATTTTAATTTTTTGATAGCTCTACACATATAAAGTGAATGTTAATTAACATGGATAAATGTAAAATTTACCCAAATGACATAAGAATCTGCATCTTTATGCTCTTGATTCAATAAAATAGACTAAGATGAAGTTATTCCTAGAGATTTAACTGAAGACTAAAAAAGTAGGCTTCTTAGGGTTTTTACAACCTTCACCCACTCCCCTGCCCATATCTTGGAAAGCAGATTTCAGTGAACCCTAAACAGCCATTGATCTTAATGGCTGAGACTCTGGTTACACTTTCTAAGGGGATTTAAAAGTTTATAGGATATCTATACAGTATCCTATAGAGAATCTTTATACACTTAAATACATTTGTAAAATACCCTAAAATGACAAAGAGAAGAGTCATCAAAGTTTTTAGTAGAAAGTTGAAGGTAGGTTAAAATTATAAGGGAATGACCAAGATGAATAACATATATGTAATAGTCTACTTTATTTTTTTTAATATTCTACTTTAAAGAAGTAGTTATCCATAGGGTATTTCTAGAATCATTTTACAGTATACACTTAAATAAATCAGCATATATGGATACATATATAGATATAGACAGAGATTTTTGTTTTTTGTTTTTTTAAAATATTTTTTATTTATTTATTTGACAGAGAGAGATCACAAGTAGGCAGAGAGGCAGGCAAAGAGAGAGAGGGAAGCAGGCTCCCTGCTGAGCAGAGAGTTTGATGCGGGGCTGGATCCCAGGACCCTGAGATCATGACCTGAGCTGAAGGCAGAGGCTTTAACCCACTGAGCCACCCAGGCGCACCTAGACAGAGATTTTTGAATGAAAGTTTTCTAGAACATTTTAAATCTGGGTGATAGTGAAGTGATAAGAATGTTGTTACATACTAAATTGTGTCCCCCAAAACTCATATGCTGAAGTTCCAAATCCCAATATGTCACAATGTGACTGTGTGTGGAGATAGGCTTTCAAAGAGGTAATTAACATTAAGGGAAGTTGTATGGGTTGGTCTGAACCCGATCAGGTTCGTGCCCTTATGAGAAGAGAAGATTAGGACATAGGTGAGATATCCATGATGTCTACACACAGGGAAAAACTCATGTGAGGACACAGCAAGAAAGCTACCATTTGCCAGCTAAAGAGAGAGGTTTTAGCAGAAACCAAACCTGCTGATACCTTGATCTCGGACTTATAGCTTTCAGAACTGTGAGCCAAGATATTTCTGTTGTTTGAGCCATCCAATCTGTGGTATTTTGTTATGGCAGCTAAGCAAATTAATTCAGGTTTCTACTTCCATGTTAGAAGGTTTGTAACCTTTTCATGAGGTCTATTGGATCATAATGATTCTAAAACATTATTTGTATTTCCCCTCCTTTATTGATAATTTTGCCACAATGGTAAAAATCAACCAGGGGTAAAACTTCTGGCACCTTAGCATCAATTAAGGCAATGGCACCAACTGTACTAGTAACCACTGTGTTTTTCAGTTCTACACTCAGAAAAAAGCACAACGAAGCCATAACAACTATTAGTTTTACTAAATCTTGACCCTTGTGTTCATATCTTCGTAATATTTGGTGTGACAAAATGGAAAATATGCATAAAACATTTCTGTTGCATACCAAAGTATGACAATTATTCCCAGGCAGCCATTGAAAATCAATGGCAATCATTTAAATTATAGCTGAAGCAGGTGTTTGTTCTTTGTTTGTTGTTATTTTCATGGAATATCATTCGTATTTGAAAGAATGACTGACAGATTATTTTATTTAGAATTGGGTACTTGACAAACATTTTCTCAAAATTAAACAATGTGAGTTTATCACTTCATGTCAAATAACTGTAAGTGGACTTGCCAATACTAAACTGTAAATGTTCAGTGAAAATTAGAATTTTGGAAAACTTGAATACCTCTATGAGTTTGACAACTTCTCCATCCTAAAGAACATTTCTGATGAGAAGAGTGGTGATATTTATAAATAGTATTTTTCATATTATAAAATGAAATGTATAAGCATTTGTAGTATTTTAATCACTCAGTGATCCAATGCCTCCTAAATGACCAGTGCATGATGTCACACAATCATACAAGGGTAAAACATACTTTCACAATGTTTGGTAAGTCCACGGGATTTTAATGTAACAGAGCATGAAAAGTTTTTTTACATTGTTTCAGATTCCACATTGCAAACGAACTTTAAGGTAGCCACCATTTCACGAGTTTTGGTATAGTATAAAAGATGAATATCAACAACTTTCTGAAAGGCAATTAAAACATCCTTTTCTTTTCCAACCATTTGTATGAACCTATTTTTTCCACATACTTTAATGAAAACAACATATTGTAATAGATCAAAAGCAGACACAGATAAGAGAATACAACTGCTTTCTATCCAGTCAGATGTCAAAGAAATCTGCAAAGTTGTAAAACGATGTTTTTCTTACTAAATTTTTTAATTTTGAAAAATAATTATTTTTCTAGGGGTGCCTGGGTGGCTCAGTGGGTTAAAGCCTCTGCCTTCGGCTCAGGTCATGATCTCAGGGTCCTGGGATCGAGCCCTGCATCGGGTTCTCTGCTCAGCAGGGAGCCTGCTTCTCCCTCTTATTCTGCCTGCCTCTCTGCCTACTTGTGATCTCTTTCTCTCTGTTAAATAAATAAATAAAATCTTTTAAAAAAAAATTATTATTATTTTTCTAAAACTTTGTTATTTGTGTCTAATGTAATAAGCTTATTCTTATTTTAACATAAATTAATAAAAATTTAAAATCTTAGCAGTAATTTCTAATATAGCATTATACCCTACATAAATTAAAGTCACTTTCATTTTTCAATAATTTTTTTTGCATTTTTCAATAATTTTTATTAGTGTAAGAGGTCTTGAGACCAAAAAGTCTGAGAACTGCTGAAGGTAATATTCCATAGGAAGACACTGAGCCTATAGAGCTGAATATTTTAATACTTCTACTAGCCCTTAGCCATATCGTAAGCAGTTATATTCTCAAATTCATTTCTTCATTTAATCAACAAATACTGGCACTATTCTAGATGGTTGTGACATAGCAGAGGGAAAGCAAACAAATAAACAAGAAATACCCTGCTTTCATTTAGCATATGCACTAGTAGAATAGACCTAAGTATATAAATAAACAAATATATAAAATAATAGACATTTATATTATAGATATACTCTTAAGTCGGTCATAAAGTTCTTGATTTTAAAAGCAATCATTTCACACGCATATGAATTTTAAGCCACAAATATGAGAGTAGATTTCATCAACCCTTTGTGATGGGTTAGCTTCTAATAAGACTCAGTCATTTTGGCCCATCATTACATGAATATTTGGATGCAAATCAGAGCTTTCATTGGCCAAAATGATGCAAAAAAGTGGCATTTAAGCCTGAAATCTACTCCATATGGCCCACTTGGCTATTGAGTCAATTGATTTTATTTCACAAGCACTCTGGACTTGGCCGTGTTATCACATATTCTGTCTTATCTAGGTCAAGGTATTGCACAATATGGGGAACTTCAACTGCAATCTATTTGGACTAACTCTGATATCTTTCGAACTAAAGTAAGAAAATTATCTTTGATGATATGAGCTAAGTAGGGTCAGCTCTCCTTCATTTTATCTTCTTTGTGTTTTTCCCACTCATCTCTTGAGCTATAATTCCCTTCCTTCCTTCCTTCTCTTTTGGGCACCACTAGTCTACCTCTCATCTCAAAGATTCAACACTTTCTCTATTTAGTCTTTGAAAATTGAGAGTATTTTAATACCCTCTCACAAAAATGTCAGTACACAGAATTGTCAATTATTTTCTGTATGTTTGGTCACTAAATCAATCAATATATTTTAAAATTCATTTGTAGGGGATCAATTTTCACCAATTACTAAGTTTGGTTGGCTCAGAAAAATACAGAACTCTGTAGGTATTTAAAAGAGAAAGAGTTGATAAAAGGAATGAGAAGCTTTAAAATTCATTCAGAAACACATACATATACACTGGACAGCTTGAAGGCACAAAATCAGAGCTACTGTTCCTACTGAAGAAGTACAAGAAATGTCAGAAACCATCATGGATGATTTGGGTTGCATGCTGCACCACGTGGGTGATTATTTAGACAAGGCTCAGGAGTACAAAACTCTGTGTCCAGTATCTGCTAAAGACCATGGGTTGCTTATTGCTGTTATAGGAACAATATTAGCCTTTGCTACTCTTTTGCCTTGTAATTCATATGTATGTTCTTCTTATTAGTGGACTTGAATCTGTAACTCTGCATGAAAGTGATTCTGGGAAATATAGCCCTAGGGCTGCCACACCCTATGGTGAAGAGTGCAGAAGATTTTGGGGATGAGGTTGGTTATTGGAAAATAGAAATAATATCCAGCACATTAAGACAGTAAATATGCCAAGATAAATGCTGTGTAGCTAACATCTAAAAAGGAAAAAAAATGACTCAGTAACTTATGAGACTTTTGGTAATCAAAATAAATAGACATAAAAATATTTGTAAGGTAGTTTAATAAGTCAACTATCTTAGATTTAATAAGTCAACTATCTTAGAGTAAATATAAGATTTTAGTAAGAGACAAAGGATAATAATTCACAAAGGAGAGCACTAGATTCATTAGTTAGTTCAAGAAATATTTATTGTGTTGGCCCTGCTGCAAGCTTTGGGAGTGTGGTAATCATAATCACAACATACTCACTGCTTACAAGAAGTTACTACTACTTCAGGTGGGATAGTAAAACAAGTAAACAACACACTTTTCTTATGAGTAAATAATCAGTTATATGATAGAGATTGACAGGACATGCAATTTAGATAGAGTGGTAAAGAAAAAGCTCTCTGGTGTGTGATATTTGAGTTGAGAGTGGGAGTTCAAGAAGAAACACGCCCTACAATGAAACAAGGGGAAAGAGGGTTTCAGGGACCAAGAGAATAATAAGCCTCAGGCCCTGAGAGGTGAGAAATGTCTTCATGTGGTCATGAACCAGAGTGGAAGTCTCTGCGGCTGGAAAATAATGAGTGCAGAAGAGAACAGAAGGGAATCATGTTAGAGAGGTACATAAGAGTCAGATCACAGAAGGTCTTGGCATATGAGGGAGAGCAGAAGAAAGGTCATTGCGGTTAGCGATGTTGACAACTGAATAGTATAGATTATGAAGATAAGAGTAGGCAAGGAGAGCTCATATAAGCACCTGCAATTCTCATAAGGAGATGGATTTTTTTTTTAGGAAATATAAGAGGCTACTGAAGGATTTTAAATATTTGTGCAGAGATTGGTATTATCTGATTGATGATTATTTAAGGTTAGTGGGGTACCAGGTTTTGAAATGAAAAAAAGAACTTGGTATATTTCATGGACAAAAGAGTCAGCACAAAAAATTGAATCATTATCATAAGATAAATACAAGAAAGAAACAGAAAGTTTACTATTTTTGAGAAGTTAACTAAACTTGAAATAAAATAATTGGAAGAAGATGAAGTTTAACTAAATTCTCACTTGCCCTTTACTTAATTTAATGTGTCACTTTTGATGAATTACTTACCATTGTTTCTGTATTTCCTTTTTGTAGTTTTATGTATTATAGTATGCCTGCATGCTTCTTATAATTGGTCGTATTCTTTTATTTAATCAGTTCTTAAATTCAATTTTCATTATACTACATAATTTTACTGCTCTTTTTGTTGTCAACTTTGTATAATTATTAATGCCTTTGTTCCTTGCTTAGGTGATTTTTCCCATGTAGCATCTAAAAGAAAATAATAAGTTTGAAGTGTTGGAAATTAAAAAAAGAAAACGTAAGCTATAAAGAAGTCTGCACAAATCCTTTGAGACAGGGACAAAAGGATCATACTGTATATAGATTTAGAAATAATAAAGATTTAGGTCAAAATTCTAAAGAGAAAGCCCACAGTGTAAACTTAAAGAACATATGGTATGCCAGAAACATGTAGTAATTATTTTATAAGACTGTATTCTATAGCAAATTTACTACATTATTCATCTCATTATTAGTAGTCATCATCACTTTAAATTAATTTTTAACCTACTTCTTTCAGGTCAGTGTGCCAGGCACTGGAAAGAAAAGTGGTATTTCTTCTGAAATTAGGCTTGGAAGAAAACTTTCCTCAAGTGGTGTAAACAAAATTTACTTTACAGAATTTTACTGTCAATGTTTTCAATCCAAAATATGAAAAGACCAATCTAAATTAAATCTGGATTGAGGGCACATATAAACAGATGTTAGAGAGGCTCAAAATGGAGATAAATTTTGAAAATATATTAAAATTTTAAAAATTGTATTTGTAATCCTTTTTAAAAAAGTAATCCCTTATGTTTACATAACACTTTATGGTTTCAAAGCCTTTATGCTTATATTTCATACGAATCTTCAAATAATCCTTGAGGTAAACAAGGCAGTCACTTTCTCAACTGTATGAATGCAGTAGGAGCTAAGTAGATAAGAGACGTGCATATATCTTGTATGTGATAGGTGTGAACTCAGACCTTCACCTTCTATTCTCCTTTTCAAAGATCTTTCTACTATGCCATGCAGGCTTGGTATTTTCTGCTTAGAAAAGTAAGGGAAAGTAAACACCAAATAGTTGAACTATTTGGACTGCTAAGAGAAATTAATTGCGAGCCTTAAGAATAAAGTAAAAAATGAAATTCACCAGTGTTGTTTGGTGCTGTTAGTTATTGAGAAAGGATGTGGAATTTTGTTTCATGAAATGTTTAGAAAACATAAAATTATAGAAGTTATCATTTGTTAAGTACTAACATGACCCAGATCATTTCTCCATGGATATTATCATTTCCATTTTAAAAATGAGGAAACATACTGTGTCCCTAATATATCATTGAGACTATTAGTCTTTAACCCATAGGAGCAACTCTGGCTAATTTAAGGACTTTATTTAACATCAGTGATTTGCCAATTCTCTGGAAGGGCCAGACAATCTGGCTTAGAGGCTGAGCAGCCAGGACCTGTGCCACCCTAGGACACACCTCAGAGACCTCACCGCATATGACACAGGCAGAGGTCATACGCATCACATGGGAGGCTACGACTGGAAATGATGTCACCTGTTTCTCTACCATACTCTAGTCTCCTGACCAGAAAATGAATTATGCATAGTGCCTTCCATTCCTCAAGTCAAAAATCTCACAAAGGTGAATCTGATTCATTAAGTCTAGGTCACATGACAGGGTGAGATCACTCTGTCACAAGTGTAAGTTGAAAGGAAGTTGGGAAAGCAGGTTTTCCAGTTCAATGTTTTGATTTTTGTTTTTCCTGAAAGTAGTACTGATAAACTGGTAAATTCCCCAAATAAAGGACTTCTGATTAAAAGTGGTTGGGTACCAGGGATCCTGGGTGGCTAACTTGGTTATATGTCTGCCTTTGGTTCAGGTCATAATCCCAGAGTCCTGAGATGAGACTGGATCAGGCTCCCTGCTCATGGGGGAGTCTGCTTATCCTTCTCCCCTCTCCCCTTCTGTCTGATACACCCTGCTCATGCTCTTTCATTTGTTCTCTCTCTCAAATAAGTACATAAAATCTTATAAATAAATAAATAAGTAAATAAATAAATAAATAAATAAATAAATAAATAAAAATAAAAGTTATTAGGTGCCAAAATCATGACACAGGGGTACTCTACCACTGGGGTAGATTTTTTTTAAATGGCCATCAATTCTTCCTTTACATAGACTCAGACCTTTACAATGTGAATATCGCAGCCCCTCTTGTCAAAAGGTAGATCCTCTTTCCCCAGACCTTGAATCTCGTCAGGCCTCTTGAACTGCTTGTGTAATGCAATGAGGTAGGTGCTATGCTGGTTCCAAGCCTGGACCTCAAGAGGATTTCTATACTTCTGTTGCGCCCCTGAGAATTCCGCTGCTGCCATGGGAACACCTATAAGCTGACCTTCCCAAGACTAGAGACCACACGAAGCAAACAGTGCTGTCACAGTGGAGGCCCAGACACATGCAAGAGGCAAGCTGGAAACTCCAGGTTACCTGTAGTTGACAACAGGTGCATGCATGAGCAATGTTGAACATCCAACCTGTGTTATTATACCAGAAAAATCACCAGCCAACTTGCAAACCATGAACTCATGTATGCTTGACATTATAAGCTACTAAAACTTGAAGTGGTTTGTATGCAGCAAAAGCTATCTAATAGACTGACACAAAAGTTATTTCCATAGGTATTCCTATACAGAATGGATCACATACTTGAAGTTCTTTTGAAAGGTAGGTGTGAGTAAGACAAACTTTTTAGATCATACTGCAGACAAATTGCATGGCTCTTCAAGTACACCTGCGGCACTCTGCAAGTATGTGGTTGTGGTTCCTTTGTGCGCCGGAGAGTCTTGAGGGACAAACCCAAAGGGATTCCCTTCATATCGTTTCAAATTACTCCAATGCCAATATAGCTTTTATCATAGCCTTTTAATGTAAGTGGCTATATTCTTCATTCTCTTAACTGCACATGCTGTGTACTACAGTGTTCTGTTCTTATCTGAATAGCCTTTGATAGCTGTCTATTGTAATATTTACAACATAGTCATCTCCCTCTGACAGCAGGGGTAATATAGCTTAATGAAATATTAGTAAAGCCCAATAAGCTGCATAGAATAAATGTTTTTAAATTCTAAAATATGAAAACAATAAATTCTAAAGTATGTTTCTTACTAACACCGTTAATACCATATTTTTCCTACATCTGCATAGCGTGTGGTTTCATGCAACCAACCATACACCTTGTAGTCACACCAAGGGCAATGTTAGGTCTGTGAATGACTCTCACAGAGAATTGCCAAGGTATGATGCATTGTAGAAGTTTTCCTCAACCAGTTTGGAAATTAACTGAGAAAATAATATAAAAGCCTGAGAATTTTTTCAGTAATGTTTCTGACTTTATGATGATCACGGTAACTTTATTTTATTTTTTTAAGATTTTATTTTATTTTATTTTATTTTATTTTATTTTATTTATTTTAAAGTAATCTCTACACCCAATGTGGGGCTTGAACTTACAACCCTGAGATCAAGACTTGTATGCTCTACTGACTGAGCCAGTTAGGTGCCCCAATCATGGTAACTTTATTTATTTATTTTTTAAGATTTTATTTATTTATTTGACAGAGAGAGAGAGAGATCACAAGTAGGCAGAGAGGCAGGCAGAGAGAGAGGAGGAAGCAGGCTCCCCGCTGAGCAGAGAGCCTGATGCGGGGCTCGATCCCAGGACCCTGAGATCATGACCTGAGCCGAAGGCAGAGGCTTCAACCCACTGAGCCACCCAGGCGCCCCAATCATGGTAACTTTAAGACCTCTTTTTGCCTGGCGTTCAATAAATGTAATTGCAGCACATTGTTAATGGCATCTATGAACTTAAATTCATCTCTAAGTTCTCCTCAGTAAGGCTCTGTCATATCTGAGATTGTGTTGAGATCCATGAACCACACATTGTTAAAGGTGCAAGAAACTTTTAGGTTAATACATGTTAAGTGTTTAATACAATGCCTCAAAAGTAGTAATTAACTAATATATTAGCTATTATTGTTATTATTACTACCATTATTATTAAACTCTCTCATTTTAAAGATGAGAAAACAGACACTACTACATAAATATTGCTGGTAACATATTATATAACTTCAGCAAATTTCCTGCTTTTATCATTTAAAAAATATTTTCTGTTGCCTTCTATAGTCCAATATAGAGAATATAGATGAGACAGATAAGAGTTCCTGTGTTCTACCTACTGAGAGTTTACTGGGACCTGTGCCTACACATATGTACATATATTTTAGACTCCAACTGACTTCTAAGGTGAGTCTCTTCTTGACTGGTTTTTGTTCTAATCCACAGCCTGATAAGGAGAGCTGTGCATATACTAGAAAAGACAAGAAGGGGCAGAACCACTGTGCTCTGTTCAGTGAAGAAGTGAGGATTTTAAAGTCTCCAATGAAAAATTTGGGAAGAAGAAAGGAAGGAGAAGAGGAAGGAAAAGAAAGGTGAAGGGAAAGATGAGAAAAAGGAAGAGAGAAGAAGGGAGTTTGGAAAGCTGAGTGCTTCTTGTAACAGAGTAGCTAGAATATACAGGATCCCCAGTTAAATTAGAATTTCAGGTAACTATTAAATATTTTATGTACAAGTATGTCCCAAACAGTGCATGGGTATACATATATATATATTATATATAATATATATATATTATAAAATATTAGGACATATTTAGGTGAAATCCAAATTTAACTGGGCATTTTGTATTTATATTTACCAAATTTCACAACCCTATCTTAAATAAGCAGACAGAAAGGAGAAAAATGTATACGAATTAAACATAGATATTATAGGGTGACAGGTTAACCCCTCCCTGATCTCCTCTACGGGGGCTCTAGATCTCTTCTCACATGACTGCTTTTCTGTCTTCTTTACTGGGTCATTCTCATCTTTCCTTGGATATCTCAAAGATACCTCAAGGAGAACATTATCTAAAACCAAAACTCATGATGTTACTATTCTGGTCTCTGCTGAAGTGTCATTCTCAGAGAAATCTGTGAATCTCCTGTTTAAAATAGCTTCCTAGCCTCCCCCCTCACTCCGTATTTCATTATGTTGTTTTATTTCCTCTATATAACATAGAATTTAAACTACCTTATTTATCTGCTTGCATGTTTCCTTGTGACCTGGCTCTTCTCACTAAAGTGGGAACTCCATGAAAGCAGGAAATTTGCAGATCTGGTTTACATTAGTATCTTAGTACCTAGAACAATGATGACAAACAAATCAATATTTAGTAAATGTTGAATAAATTGTTGAATAAGTAAACTACTACCTAAATCTAGCTCTCATACATTGTTTTAATAGCATTACCAAGTATTTAATTTTTCATGTACCATAAGTTTAATAGTCTTTCTTAAAATCTTTTCACCCTCAATGTCTATATTCAATTAGTTTATAAATTTTATCTATTGTAAAGATATTTTACATATTTTAAACATCAGCTTAGTTCTCCCCCATTTCCACAACTATTACACTACCTCACATATTATCAAATCTACTTTGGACTTTTCTTTTTTTAAAGATTTTATTTATTTATTTGACAGAGAGAGATCACAAGTAGGAAGAGAAGCAGGCTGAGAGAGAGGAGGAAGCAGGCTCCCTGCTGAGCAGAGAGCCCGATGCGGGGCTCGATCCCAGGATCTTGAGATCATGACCTGAGCCAAAGGGGGAGGCTTAACCCACTGAGCCACCCAGGTGCCCCTACTTTGGACTTTTCTATAGCTTCTTAAATGGTAGGTATATATCCTCTATTGGCTCTTTCCAAAGAGTTTTCCATACTGTAGTGGAAATAATCTTAAAGAAAAACAAACTTTTTCCTTACTCTTCCCCTACCATCCCCCTCCACTCCCAATCTAAAAAGAGAATTCAAAGCAAACCTTAACTTATAAATCCATCCATCTATCCATACATACATAAATAAAGACCCACATAACTCATTCATGATTAAGGATCTGGCCTCTAAGAATTTGCCAGGCTCTCAACCAGCGCAATACTAATGCTCTATGTTTTAATTTCTTCTCTGTGTGTGTGTGTGTGTGTGTGTGTGTGTGTCTCTATCTCATCTTTGTTGGGTGTTGGATTCTTTAAGGCATTACAATTGAATTTTCATGACCGGTGTTTTTTAAATTTTTTTAATATGTTATCATTATTGGTCTGTGGATGGCTTTCTGTTTTTGTATTTTTTTAATCTTTAATATTATAAACTCTTTCTAATTCATCATTCACCGCAAGAACTAAAACACGAACACATTCTACATCACATCATATCTATGTTCTTTTTCCCCATTCCATCATTCTTTCAACATGTGGCAACTACCATCTTGAAACTTAGTGTATTTGTACATGTGCATTGATTTTAGCTTGCTAGCCAAATCTCACGAGAATCCCATTTTTGTACAGCAGTGAGATAATCATTATTTTTTTTATTTTTAAAAAATGTAAAAACACATAAAAAGGAATGTGTTATATAGAAATAATTTTCCACTTAATATATTACTAAAGCCCATTAATATTCCTGTATGTACCAATAGATCATTCATTTTGAGCGTCACATAGTATTTCATTGAGAGTATACTATACTTAATTTTCCATCCATGTTCACTGTCTGTAAGTCTTCTTTCAGTTCTTCAAACTACACATTTCGATTGTAGGTATACCAACATATACATCAGCTCTTAAAATTAAATCAGACTGTTTCCTTGAATCTCAGGTAAATCTTCATTCCTTAAGGAAGCATTCTTTGTTTTCCCTGACCACATTAATTATCCTCACTAAATATATGTGTACTTCTCCACTGAACTAATGCTTCTTTATATGGTTTGGTTTCTTGTTCATTCTATTAATCTTTCTTCTCCATTATGTTATAATCTCTATCCGGGCAAACCCCATGGATCTTTTTGCTGATTATTTATCCCCAGCACCTAACATAGTGCTTGGCACTTAGCAGATGGTTTAAGTAAATGTTTATTAACTGAATATAGTGACTGTTTCTCACTAATATTTTTGTGTGAGTAAATTCTCTTAAGACAACTCAAAGTGTTGATGAACTCTATCTAGGTAGAAATGGATTCACAGATGGAAAAGATGAAGGTGTATGAGAATGTAAGAACAACTAACATCTGGGTTATTTTCAAAACTATAACAAAACACTGGTAAGGACCATATAGAGACTATTGGGGTCATAGATGGAACTGTAATTATTTCAGATTAGGTCTGCAAAGTTTCACACATTTGATCTAGGTCATATGTTGAGAATTGAAAAAAACTGAGTAGAACTTAGCTTCCTCGATTTTTTTTAATTTGAAATAATGAGGGGGTTGGATTAAGTGATTTCTGAAGTGTTTTCCAGAGCTTCCATTTTAGGTTTTTATGTTTCACACACATATTAATTAATTCATTTACAATATTGTCATTTTCCGTTTTAATTGGTATTTCCTTACAGGCAACAGAATTCTATCAATGAACTTATATTTGGTATCAGTGTGCAGAAGAAACCTGTTTTCCTGACTCTGTTTTGCCAGAAGAGAAACACTAACATAAGGTCATAATGCGCCTAGTGTTTCTTGAAGCATTTTATCATCACTACTTGAGATGAATAGTAAAGCCTTTCCTCTCAAAAAATAACTATTCTATCGCTCTTTTATTACTTTATTCATTCTTAATTTTTTTTAGTTTGAAATTACTATTAGCCACAGTCATGTAAGTTATGGAGTATCCTATGACACACTACCTGATTATTTTAGCTGAAGAGTCCTCTTAGAAACTACAGAATAATGTTGGCTTAGTTCCTGTTAGCAAAAGTCATTGATTTCGCTTAACTGTTTTGCAATCCAGTTCTGAACACCCGCTTTGCCATTGGTTTGCTCTGCTTATTTACCATCCATCTATGTTCTGTCTCCTTACAGTTTAGCCACAATTAGAGAGAGATTACTCTCTTCACCTACTTCCAGAGAAAGAAACCTCTTGTATTTAAGACCAAGCAAACAATAAATCAATTTTACAGGTACTATGATTTCAAAAGGTTTGTTTGAGAATATAAATAATCAGTTTTTAAAAATTAAAATCTCTCCTACAATTTTTGTTTTAAACCTTTCACCTATTAAGCTTATCACAATGTCTGCTTTGATAATTACTAAGAACCTGAAAGGAGTATTATCAGCTATATTGTTCTAAAGTTGAAGGGGAATGCATCCCTTCATGTGCCTCTTACCTTCTATTGAGTTTACTTTCAATCATTTGGTCTTACCACTAGATGGTGGTAAAACTAGTAAGGCATTCCATGTGCATGGGGTAGGAAACAATAGAATGAGCATAAAGAATTGAAGCTTAGGGGTTTATTGGACATAACATAATAAATCAGTAAAATATGAGAACAGGAAATTTATGAATTCGAAAATGATGATTTTCTCATTCTCATTCCTGTTCTTTATTTCTCAACTGAACCATATACTTTCTTTATAAATATTCATATTTTCAAACTTAATTGACAATTGAGCTTTCAAAAAATATACTGAAATGTTATTTAATTTTTATCTTTGATTTGTAGAATTATATTATTATTTTTGTAAAAGAGGTTTTCTAGAAGATGGGCTTTGCGGGTTATGTTATTTAACTGCTTAACATTCATACATATATCTCTATCAACTATATATCTTATAATCTCAACGTAAAGATTTCAGAAATTGAATCATTAACTCTCTCTTCTATCCCCCACAGCAACTATTACTGGTAAATAAACATATCCAGTTGTATTAGTCAAGATTCTCTAAAGAAATAGAACAAATAGGTTATAGATGATAGATAGATGATAGATAGATAGATAGATAGATAGATAGATAGATAGATAGATAAAGATTCATTGTGAGGGATTGGCTCACACAATTATGGAGATTGAGAAGTCCCATGCTCAGCTATCGGCAAACTAGAGACCTAGGAAAGCCACTGGTGTAGTTCCAGTCCAAATCTGAAGGTCAAAGAATTAAGAGCACTGATGTCCAAGGGTGGGAGAAGATAGATGTCCCAGCTCAAGGAAAAAAATCAAATTTTCCCTCTTTTTTCCATTCAGGTAACATCCAGTAACAAAATGGATGATGCTTATTAACACTGGTGAGGACAATCTATTTATTTAGCCTACCTATTCAAGCACTCATCCTTTCCAGAAATACCCTCATAGACATACCCGGAAATGAGGTCTTACCAGCTATCTAGGCATCCCTTAGCCCAGTCATGTGGACACACAAAATTAACCATGATACCAATGCTCCATAAATGCTTGTTCAAAGCTCTAATCAGTTATGTAATCTATTTTAACAGGTCCTCTGACACTTTGGGCCTTTGGATTACTGTCCCCAGGAAATCTATAGGCAAGTAACTTTAAGAAAATTAGCAAGGCCAGATCTTGGAAGTGATGACCTCATTGTCTCCCCAACTGAGATTCCTGAGGCAATACATGGCTATAATCTATTCAGTCCTCTCCTAGAGGATATCAGGTGCTCTTCTCTCTTACTCTTGTTCTACCTCTAGGCTCATTGTTAGTTGTTCTATTCTGTAGCTTTGTTACTTTTCAATAGCAGGTTTTGCCTTTGCGGTGGGTATCCTTAGCTGAGTATAATTGCTGACTCTCCCGCACATCCTTTCATCATATCTTCTGATATATTTCTACCATAAGTTGTTACAGAAGTAGGAGGTGAGTGGGTGAGCTCTTAATGAATATCATCTGTAGTCCCATACGTTCCAGAACAATATGTAAAAAAAAGGACAGATCTTCCTTTGAGCAACCAAATATTTAACAAAATAGCAACCTGCACTATGATAAGCCACTCTTCACCCAGGGAGCATGAGAAAAAATGTTTCATTTGTGCATTTTCTTTCTTTGGTCAACCTTTCTTCTTTTACAATTCCATAAAAGTTAAAATAATGAAATACAGACTTATATTTCCTTCATGAGATTCTAAATTCTTAAAAGCAGGAATCTTAAAATTTTTATCCCTATCATCTAGACCAGGAGAAGCAAACTCACATTCTTCAGGCCTAATTTGGGCTGCTCACTGTTTTATAAACAAAGTTTTTTTGACACAAGCTACTCCCATTCATTTGTGTATTTTCTGTGACTGCATTTTGCACCACAATGGCAGAAGTGAGTTGCAACAGATCTCAGTAGCACACAAATCTTATATTTACTCATTTGCCCTTAACAGAAAATGTTTGCCAACACAAATTTGGAGCTTAAAAAAAATGTTTATTAAGTAAGTGACTTAATGGAGAATATCACTATATTGATGCAAATCTTCACTCTAAATAAAAAGGGTTTTAAAAGTTGAGTTTTTGCTTAAAATGTGACACAAGAGATAGCTCCTATTTTATCTACTGTGAATACAAGATGAAATTTGATTTACTTGATTAGTCAACTTGCCAAAATAACTGGCTAGAGTAGTTTTTGTTTCATTGTAGGTTGTTTTGGAAACTGATTATTTCTAAGTGTTTTAATTACTTACTGAACAGTTGATTCATTTATGTATCATATGGGCTAAGAGTTCCTGAAATGTGTTGAGATTATTCATTCCATGAAGAAATAATAATAATATCCTGACACAATTCACATAATCAAGTCAGATAAAAGGTTTTTTTTTTTAAAAAAAAAAACAGGTTTTACTTTTTACAACAGGTTAAGGTTCACAGCAAAACTGAGAAGACAGTGAGGGATCTCCCCACACATATGTAGCCTCTTCTGCTATCAACATATCCCACCAGAGTGGTACATTTTTTAGAACCAATGAACCTATACTGACACATCACCCAGAGTCCTAAGTTAACTTTAGGGTCCACTCTTGGTATTGCGTATTCAGTAGGTTTTATCAAATGTATAATGACATGTCTTTACCGTTATAGTATCATACCAAATAGTTTCACTACCCTAAAAAAATCCTCTACACCCTGACTATCCATCCTTCCCTCCTCACTAACCCCTAGAAACTATTAATCTTTTTACTGTCTCCATAGTTTGGGTTTTCTAGAGTGTCATTGCCTTTCCCAGAATGTCATGTAATTTGAATTATACAGTATGTAGCTTTTTCAGATTGGCTTTTTTTCACTTAGTAATATGTATTTAAGATCTCATGTCTTGTTATGGCTTGACAGTTCATTTCTTTTTAGTACTGAATAATATTGCATTGTCTGCCTATACTACAGTTTATTCATTCACCCACCAAAGGACATCTTCGTTCCTTCCAAGTTTTGGCAATTCTGAAGAAAGCTGCTATAGACATGCATGTGCAGGTTTTGTGTAGACATAAGTTTTCAGCTCATTTGGGTAAATACCGAGAAGTGTGATCACTGAATTGTATGATATGACTAGGTTTAGTTTTGTAAGAATCTGCCAAATGGTCTCCCAAAATGGCTAAACCACTTCACATTTTTATCAGCAATGAATAATAGATCAGAATTTGGTGTTGTTAATGCTTTGGACTTTTGCCATTCTAAGATGCGTAGTTTTTGTCTTTAACTACACAATCTTGCAATGCTTTCAAAATTTTAAAAATAGACTTTGAGGAGCGCCTGGTTGGCTCAGTGGGTTAGGGCCTCTACCTTCGGCTCAGGTCATGATCTCGAGGTCCTGGGATTGAGCCCCACATCGGGCTCTCTGCTCAGCAGGGAGCCTGCTTCCCCCTTCTCTCTCTGTCTGACTCTCTGCCTACTTGTGACCTCTCTCTCTCTCTGTCAAATAAATAAATAAAATCTCTAAAAAAAAAAAAATAGACTTTGAATATTTGGGAGTGTGGTAGCATAAACTACATTTCTCAAGATAAATTGATCACTGAGACATTTTATTGTGGGATAGCTTATAAAATAAATGTTCCTGGGCAATGCCGATAACGTGTCTCTGGTGCCTAGCATAATGCCTGGCACATAGTAGCTGTCTGTGGATATTTGCTGAATAAATGAATACTTGAGATTGAAGCTCAAAGGGATATCTGGGTTGGCTGAAGTTTGAATGAATTTGGATATAACGGGATAATCTTGGGCCTACTTGCTGAAAAAGAAGCCAGCACTCAAATGCAAGAAAGTCCCAGGGCTTAAGCTGAAGCTATTATATGAATGTTCTATCTTAATAAAATAGGTTAATTAAATGGTTAATTCTAGCATTAAAATAGAAGTAGACTTACGAGACCAATTAATCGCTTTTTTTGTGGGTCCGTATATTTGGCCGATTCCTTATAATAATGCAGTATTCTTTGGCAGCCAGTAGTTGCTGATGCCAGTTTTCTTCGTCAGAACTGTTATCAAACTGTGCTATTAAAAGAGATTTATTTAGTTAGATTTGGGTGGATCTGTAACAAATAAGCATGCAGTCTAAGCTGTTGTCTAACATACAGGAATTTGGAGAGACTTTTCTTTATCTCTTGGCTTAAGCCATGGTTTACCACATTTTGAAAATGGTCTGAGCAAGCCTTTCCAAATGCATCTCATACAATTATATATTGAGCTAGCATTTTATTTTGAAAAGAATGTTTATATAGCTTTGTATTTGGCTTCATATATTCATTTAATATCGGATTTTTGTTGACAAACACTTTTTCCCAGTTCTTATTCTAAATAGTAAATTTATATTGTTCTATTTTACAGTGAAGAAGCTAAATTCTAGAGCAGGTTTCAATGCTATTTTAACACTGAAAATATGAAATAGAGTGGTGTTTAAGAATTTAATACTGATCTGTCTTTTAAGTCAAATTTGTTTGAGGATTCAATTTTATGGTTTTTAATTTGTATATAGTTTTTTAAATTATTCTTTATGGTAATAAGTATCTTACGAGTATTTCCCTTATCAGTTTTCAAAAGTTCTGAGATGCTTTAGCTTTTTTTGTATTTTTCTGAGGGTTGTGAAAGTAATTATTTCTACTTGGAAAATTTTGTAAATAAACCAAGCATGATAAAAAGTAATTCAATTCTTGAAAGTTTACAATTGCTGCTGGAATGTAAATTTCCAGAGATGCATTTGTTTTTTGTTGTTTTTGTTTTAAAAATTTTGTTTATTTGACAGAGAAAGACACAGCGAGAGAGGGAACACATGCAAGGGAAGGGGGAGGGGGAGAGGGAGAAGCAGGCTTCCTGCTGAGCAGGGAGCCTGATGTGGGGCTTGATCCCAGGACCCGGGGATCATGACCTGAGCTGAAGGCAGACACTTAACGACTGAGCCACCCAGGTCCCCCCAGAGATGCATTTGTAATTCTTACTATTCATATTGTAATAATCCATAATATTAGCATATTTTCAAAATATTTTTTGATCAGGGGAATAAAGCTTCCATTATGTATGTGAAGGCCCTAAAAAGTCTTAGAATTCTTAGATATACAATAGGTAGTGAGCACAAGTTAAAGTTTAACAAATAGTGCTACAAATAAAACAGTAAAAGTGATTTGTAATTCACTGTTTTAGAACACTCGATCTATTTTCTCAAGGGGACAATGCTATGAATGATCAGATTGAACTAGTTCCACAGGCTTATAAAAGCCATGATAAATAAAACACTGCCAGGAGGCATCTGCGTGGGAGATAAAACCAAAGAGGTAGAGATCAGACAGTTGGTGGGTGGTGGGGAGCTTTATGCGCCATGATCAAATTTGAAAAATGTGCTGTAAGAAGTGGGAAACATGAAAGGTTGTCAGGAGAACTGAACTAGTTTGGGTTGGGTTTTAAAAATATGTCTGTACAAAATAAAAAATTAAAAAATTAAAAATAAGAAATATGTCTGTACAAAGTGGGTTTCATAGGAAGGCTAATGTAAGGATGAAAAATTGGGAATCTATTACAAAGTTCCAGAAATTGCATGAGAGCCTGAACTCTATGACAACTGAAGGAATATACAATGTTGAGCAAGTCCCTGAATGTTTAGTGGGGGGGGGAGGGGGAAGCCATCAAGGAGAAGGAGTAATTCCAAAGAAAGAAGGTAGTAGAAGAATGCGAGAACAGTGAATAACCAAAGAAGTTGAACTTTAGGGAGCCAAGGCTGGAAAATGGATCCAGGAAAGAAAAACAGAGGTACCATTCCCCGATGAGGTAAACTAAAGAAGGAGTTCATAGGATAGAGACCCTGAAGCAGGAAATTCTCCTGTTAAGGGACCATACCAAATCAATTCTTACACAAATGTTCAGTTATTTGCAAATTTTGATATACATTCAGTTGCTATCTTTATGATTACAAGCCAGATATTTGGATTTCAAGGAGTGGCTATACAAATGCAGTATCACTGTGTACCATTCAAAGTGACTCAGATATTTGGTGATTTAATATCCCACACCTCACATAAATACATTTATAGAAAAATATATTTAGTTCTATTATGGAAGTTCTTCCAGTTCTTGTTATATAACCTTACTTAATTATTTAATTGTATGTTTTTCGTACATAAAAACTTATCTATGAAGTTCACAAATTCAGCAAGACGACTTTGAGTTCTCAGAAGTATGGTTCCATGTCTAATTTAGGACCCACTGCTGAACCATGACACTACTAAGACAACCACATGGTTGTTTTTTTATAATCTCATATTTTTGTGATATATATATTTCATAATGCTCATTTTTGGATATTGTCCAGTTAACTTTTATTTATCTGGGCTGATGTATAGGACCAATATGGGAAGATAATCGAAGATGACATATATAGTGATTCACATACTGAGTATCTTATCTGACACAGTCATGAATCCATTCAAAACTGTGTGTGTAATATACTTTCTGATACATGAACTTAACTGAACATTGAGAGACACATGGCCCTGATAATACACTCATAGATGAATTGACTGTGGACTTTCACTGTCAACCGTTCATACAGAGGCTCGGCTAAAGTTAGTTGACATTCTCAAATGTCAGACTAATTGGGACTTCAGCCCTATCGGATCTATAGCATATCTAAGTATGGTTTGTATAGAACATAATTTGGGGGGAAAAAAATAACATAATCTAGTTCCGGTGCCCAGTAACAATATAAAACCCAACAGCAAGAATTAAAATAGCAACATGTATAATTCATCATTTGTGAGATACAATTAAATCTTTTTTATACTATTTCAATTTTTTCCTCTAGGAATTCCTAATAAGTTCATACTAGAGCTTTTTCTCCTCATTTTGTTTAGCAGTTGTGTTAATGATCTTTATAGCACCGTATTATTTTTTATATTATTTTGAGGTAAAATTGGTATATAACATTATAGTAGTTTTAGTTGTACAACATAGAATTCATATAATTCAATATATGTATACACTACAAAGTGATCACAATAAGTCTAGTTACCATCCATCATCATACAATTGACTCCCTTCAGAACCTATTTCATCCGCTCTCAACTATCTTCCCCTATGATAATCACCCATCTGTTCTATCTTTGAGTTTTGTTTTGTTTCTTATATTCCACATATGAGGGAAATCACATAATATTTGTTTTTGTCTTATTTCACTTAGTATAATACCCTTAAGGTCCTTTGTGTTTTGCAAATAGCAAGATTTTATTTTTTTATGGCTGAATAATATTCCATTGTATATATTACCACATCCTCTTTATCCATTCATCCCTTGATAGACACTAAGGTTGTTTCCATATCATGGTTGTAAATAATGCTGCAATGAACGTAAAGGTGCATATATCTTTTCAAGTTAGTGTTTTCATTTGTTTCAATATCCAGAAGTGAAATAGCTAAATCATATGTACTTATATTTTGAATTTTTGAGGAAACTGCATACCATTTTCCCTAGCAGCTTCATCAATAGAATTTTCCACCAGTAAAGTATAAGGATACTCTTTTCTTCACATTTTGTCCAACATTTGTTGTTTCTTGTCTTTTTCTAATAGGAATGAAGTAATATCTCATTGTAGTTTTAATTTGCATTTCCCTGATAATTAATGATGTTGAACATCTTTTGATGATGCCTGTTGGCCATCTGTATACCTTCTTTGGAAAAATGTCTATTTAGATCCTCTGCCCTTTTTTTTTTAATCTGATTGTTTTTTTGTTATTGAGTTGTTTGAGTTCTTTGTATGGTTTGGGTATTAACCCCTTACTGAATATATAACTTGCAAATAATTTCTCCCATTCACTAGGTTGTCATCAGATTTTGTTGGTGGTTTTCCCTGCTGTGCAGAAGCTTTTTAGTTTGATGTGGTCCCATTTGTTTATTTTGTTTTTGCTGCTTTTGCTTTTGGAGTAAGATCCAAAAATTGAATGCCAAGACTGATGTCAAAGACCTCACCACCTATGTTTTCTTCTGTTTACTGTTTCGAGTCTTATATTAAAATCTTTTATCCATTTTGAATTAATTTTTTGTAAGGCATAAGATAGTGGATCAAGTTTCATTCTTTTACATGTGGGTGTCCAGTTTTCCTAAAATGATTTATTGAAGAGACTACCCATTTCCAGTAGTATTTTTTTAGCTCCTTTGTTATCAATTAATTGTCCATATACATGAGGGTTTATTTCTGGGCTGTCTATTCTATTCCATTGATCTATGTGTCTGTTCTTATGTTAATACCATACTGTTTTGGTTACTATAGTTTTGTTGTATATGAAATCAGGCAGTGTGATATCTCTAGATTTGTTCTTTTTTCTGAAATTTGCTTTGGCCGTTTGGGGTCTTTTGTGGTTCCATATGAATTTTAGAATTATTTGTTCAGGTTCTGTGAAAAATGCCATTGGAATTTTGATAGAGATTGCATTGAATCTGTAGATTACTTTGAGTTTTAGGGACATTTTAACAATGTTAATTCTTCTAATCCATTAGCATGAAATAGGTTTCCATTTATTTATGACTTCTTCAATTCCTTTCATCAATTGCTTATAGTTTTCAGTGTACAGATCTTTTATCTCCTTGGTTAAATTTATTCCCAGGTATTTTTTTTAATGCAGTTGTAAATGAGATTGTTTTCTTAATTTCTCTGATAGTTTCTTATTAGTGTATAAAAAGGCAACAGATTACTGTATAATAATCTTGTATCTTGCAAACTTAGTGAATTCATTTATTAACTTTAACAGGGTGTGTGTGTGTGTGTGTGTGTGTGTGTGTGTGTGTGTGTGTGTGGTGTCCTTAGGGTTTCACATAGTGATGATTTTACCTCTTTCTTACCAATTTGGATGTCTTTTATTTCTTTTTCTTGCCAAGTTGTTCTGGCTAGGACTTCCAATATGTTTAATAAAAGTGGGGATAGTGGGCATCCTTGTCTTATTCTTGATGTTAGAGAAAAAAATACTAGCAGTGGGTTTATCATATACAGTCTCTATTATGTTGAGGTATGTTTCCTCTACACACACTTTGTTGAGAATTTTTATCATAAGTGGATGTTGAATGTTGCCAAAAGCTTTTTCCGCATCTACTAAGGTGATCATATGATTTTTATCTTTCATTTTGTTGATGTGGTATATGATATTAACTGATTTGTGGATATTGAATCATCTTTGCATACCTGAAGTAAACTCCACTTAATCATGGTGTATGATCCTCTCAATATGTTGTTGATTTGGTCTGCTAATATTTTGTGGAGAATTCTTGCACCTATGTTCATCAGGGATGTTGGCCTGTAATTCTTTTTGTTTTGTTTTGTTTTTGGGTTGTTGTTTTTGTATTTGTTTTTGTGATGTCCTTGTCTAGTTTTAGTATCAGGGTAATTCTGGCTAGTAAAACAAATTTGGAAACATTCTCTCATCTTCAATTATTTGGAAGAATTTGAGAAAAATAGGTATTAAATCTTCTTTGAATGTTTGGCAGAATTCACTAGTAAAGCTGTCTACATGCTGGACTTTTGTTTGTTGGGAGGTTTTTAATTACTGAGTCAATCTCCTTACTAGTAATCAGTCTATTCAAATATTCTATTTCTTTATTATTTACCTTGGAAGATTGTATGTTTCTATGTATTATCCATTTCTTCTGTGTTGTCCTATTGTTTGATGCATAATTGTTCACAGTAGTCCCATATGATCCTTTGGTATTCTGTCGTATTAATTGTAACTTCTCTTTCTGATTTTATTTATTTTTTAAACAATTCTATTTCCTTTTTTAAAAGTTTTTTTTTTTTTTTATTTAAGTAATCTCTACATGTGGCTCAAACTCATGACCCCAATATCAAGAGTTGCATGGGCTTCCAATTGAGGCAGCCAGGAGCCTCTCTGATTTTATTTATTTAAGTCTTCTTTCCCCCCCCCCCCATTGGGGTGGAAGTCTAGCTATAGGTGTGTCAATTTTTTTTTAATTCTTTATTGCATTTATTTGCGCTCTGATCTTTATTATTATCCTCCTTCATTCTTCTTTTTCCAATTATTTTAGGTAGTAAGTTGGATTGTTTATATAAGATTTTTCTTATTTCTCGAGGTAGGCCTGTATTATCATGAACCTCACTGTTAGAACTGCTTTTGCTACATCTCATAGATTACCAATTGTTGTATTTCCTTTTTCATTTGTCTCAAGGGATTTTTTAATTTCCTCTTTGATTTCTTCTTCAACCAGTTGGTTGTTTAGTGCATGCTGTTTAGCCACATTTTGTTTCGCCTCCAGATGTTTGTGATTTTTCTTTTTTTTCCTTGCAATTGATTTCTAATTTCATATAATTGTGGTCAAAGAGGATGCTTGATATAATTTTAATCTTTTTCAACTTATTGAGACATATTTTGTGGCCTAACATATGATCCATCCTGGAGAACGTTCCATGTGCATTTGAGAAGAATGTGCACTCTGTTGTTATTGGAAGGAATGCTCTCTCTCTTTCTCTCTCTCTCTCACTATATATACATATATATATGTATATAAAGTCCATTTGGTCTAATGAATTGTTTAAGGCCAATGTTTCCTTATTGATTTTCCATCTGGATGATGTATCCATTGACGTAAGTGGGATATTAAAGTCCCCTACTATTATCGTACTGGTATCAATTTCTCCCATTAGGTCTGTTAATATTTACTTTATATATTTAGAAACTCCTATGTTTCTAAATACATAGGAGTACATAAAATATTTTCAAATGTTATATCCTTTGGTTGGATTGAGACTATCATTAGGTAATATTCTTCTTTGTCTTTTGTTACAGTCTTTGTTTGAAAGTCTGTTTTGTCAGATATAAGCATTGCTACTCCAGCTATCTTTTCATTTCTATTTTCATGGATTATCTTTTTCCATCCTTTCACCTTTATTCTGTGTATGTCCTTAGATCTGAAGTGAGTCTCTTTACAGTAATTTATAGATGAATCATTTTGTTTGTTCGTTTTAAAAAATTCAGTCACTTTATGTCTTTTGATTGAATAGCTATAGATAGAGTTTGAGTCCAAAGGCAGTCCATTAGCAGAATTCCTTCTTCTTCAGGAGAGAAAGTCAGTCTGTGTTCTCTTAAGGGCTTCAATAAGTTCCACCCACATTATGGCAGGCAATCTGCTTCACTCAAAGTTTACCTAGTTAAATGTTTATCTCATACCAAGAACACCTTCAAAGAAACATCCAGAATATTTGACCAAATATCTAGGTACAGTGTCCCAGCCAAAATGACACATAAAATTAACCATCACAGGCACATTCTATCTATAAGCAAAATAGTGTACTGTGTATTTATTTCCCTCTTCTATAATGGTTGTTTCTTATCATGGAGTTAAACTTGTCTAATTACTTTCCTATATAACAAACTCTTAACTCAATGACAGAGGCAAAATCTTACTTATTTTGGATTCTGACATTAGAATAATAAAACTAAGACTGAGAAAATTATGTGCATAAATAATGGAATATTGATTAAGTAATTAAAATAATTAGTTAGCATTGTTCAGCAATATATACCAATATTTACTTTAAGCTGTTATCTATATAATACTAAAACAAATGTCATGTAAAACTGGGCTGACTGAATTATTCACTTTTCAGTTGAGTTGGAAATACATACAAAACCACCTCAGGCTCCTGATGCTCATTGGTTCTGAAAGGACTGTGGGGTGCTGCTATTGGAGTGTCTCGTATACTCTGTTGGAACAAACTATCATACTCAGTGCACATTAACTGTGACATCTGACTTCAGGTGCAAGATGCAGATATGGAGGCCTATTCTTTAATAGCCTGAAAATTCCTGAAGTTCCTCTGACAGTCAGATCCAGAGACTTCATGAGTGACGGGATTTTTGGACACACACATTTTACAACTATGACCAAAAAAAGACAATCTTGTTTTTTAGGAAAAAACATTGAAAACTTTCCCTGTCAGAGTCAAACATGGATGGTGTTTCCAAAACACTAATTATAACTGACTAGTTAGCTGGAATTTGCTGAAGGCACTGGTTTGACTCATTTATCTACCATCTACTTTATGCTGCTGGAGTAAATAATGTCAACCTCTCGATTGGCTAAACTTTGCATTCCCAGAAAGGCTTATAAGGGCTTTCACCTCATGTATGTGAGAGCATTCTGATGATTTTAAAAGATAATGTCACTAATAAAATAACCCTCTTGCTTATGTTGAACACCTTGGCAGACTATTTTACAGAACGAAAGTGGACTCTTTCTGTGCTCAGTTCATCATATTGTGAACTGTGCAATCCACACCTCTTCAGGGAATGTTTCGCTAACAATTCTCTTGATTCTATTGGATGACCCAATTACACATTTTGACTTTCTGCTCTCAGGTAGATATTATTTCGGATTTTTAAGTTATCGCTTGCTTGAAGAATGCTTCAAAAAGGCTCCCCTCACATCCCCCCAAAAAGAAGTTTTATAAATCCTTTAACATGCTTACAAATTGGTGCTCTTTACACTTGGCTCCATGTACTCCAAAGGTAAGATTTAACAGGTTAAATTTTATCAATCACGTAGAATCATTTTGTTTTGGTTTGGTTTCGGATTCAGGTATTATGAGTGATCTAGTGTTTTGTTTTGTTTTTTAATATTCAGCAGGGTCTGTTCTTTATCAATGCAGTTTTTGGGTTGCTTAATAATAAACCTAAATTTATTGTGCTCCAGTTTAAATCTGGTCCTCATGTCCGCGGTGAAAATAAGGAAACATAATTTAGCAGTCTCAAATACCACCTTAAAGAGTTGTATATCCTTGCTAAGTCATTCCTTAAAGATTAACATTTGGAGGATAGAACTTCCTCTAGCTTTTTCTTAAAAGGCAAATTTATTTAAACTATTGCTTTTCAAAACATGTTAAATATACCCAAAGTGTTCAAACAAGATTATCTGCACAGCTTCAACCAACACTTAAAACTTTTGCTATATATAGGGCTACACCATAAAAGTCTCATTTCATTTAAACAAAGAATTCATGGGTAAAAACAAAGAGGAAGAAGGAAAGGTTTGCTCAACACATTGTCTCAATTCCTGAGCCCCTTAGACATTCTTTCCTTTATTCATTCAGTGTAGATTAAAACACAATAAAAGAAAAGTTCAGAGAAGAGTTTGAAGCTGTAGGGGATTTTGTAGATGACAAGCCTTAATCCCGGGGGACATGTGGGGAGATATGTGAATCAGGGAGGGTGTGACATAGGATAAGATTAAGAAAATTACTTAGGTGTGAGTGTCCAGGTCATGAGTGATAACCACAGATTTGGGGATCATAGGGGTTACTAAAATATATTGAGATAAGTAGCATGCTTGGATTAATCCTGATGGATCCAAAAGCAGATTATAGCTAGAGGATTCAAGGTTTGCAAATCTTGGCAGAAATATGAAAATCCCATGACCTCTTTCTTTTCTCCTAATAATGATGCTTCTAATTCATAATGCCCAGAACTTTGCCACTTCCTATTTTCTGACTTCTGTATAGAAGGCTTGGACGCCTTCCTCTAGGTTCTGTTTCTCTGGAGAATACCAATTAGAATATATGGTTCCTGAGTATTTGAAAAATACAGCTCTGTTCATAAATTTTGTATACAATGTCACACCACTATAGACTTAAGCTAACGATAAAATTAGATTCATAAGCAATGACTCTAGAGTCATTCATTTAGATTGAATGAGTGGAGGAGAAACAGAAATAGAAATAATTATAAAATAGAAAGCTATATGGAAAACAGAAAAACAGATGAAGAGTAAGAGACCTGAATGGTTAGTGGAAGAGAGAAAAAAAAGAGCAAGAGGAATGGGGAAGGAAAAAAGAGATGATTTGAACTTATTTTAGGCATCGAGGACCAGTTTAGAACCATGTTTCAAAACCTATGGAAGTATATCTAAAGCACCCATTAGAATGAGGGACAGGCTCCTGAGATTCAAAAAACCTGGTATCTTGAACTAAATGTAGTAGCAATTTTAATAAGATAGAATTATATGATCCTCATAAAGCACACCATGGAATACTCCTATCTGGAAAAAGGAAACATTAAAGAAATCCAATAGTGATCATATTCCATATATTAATGTGGTCTGTATATAAACTTTCTGTATTGATAAATGACTACTTACATACATATGGGAGTTTGAATAATATCTACATAATATAAAATTTCTTCTCTGTCTTGATTAAGTATATCAACACTAAAAAATCAATTCTCTTTGAATAAATTTTTTAAGAGAAGCATGAAAATTTGCAGAAATCAGCAAGAGCTGAATACTCAACTTGTCTTCAGTATTGGCTCTTTTTTTTTTTTTTAAGATTTTATGTATTTATTTGACAGAGAGAGAGAGAGAGAAACAGTGAAAGAGGGAACAGAAGCAGGGGGAGAGGGAAAGAGGGAACAGAAACAGGGGGAGAGGGAAAGAGAGAAGCAGGTTTCCTGTAGAGCAGAGAGCCCGATGTGGGGCTCGATCCCAGGACCCTGGGGTCATGACCTGAGCCGAAGGCAGACGCTTAACGACTGAGCCACCCAGGCGCCCCCAGTATTGGTTCTTTTGAAAATAGCAGTAATTGTTCAAATCTGTAAATTATTGTTATTTTGTACTTTTTTAAAAAATTTCAGCTTTATTGAGGTAAAATTGACATAAAATTTTAAGATATTTAGAGTATACATTGGTGTATATATATGTATATGTACATGTGTATATATGTGTGTGTGTGTATATATATATATGTATATATATATACCTTGGGAAAGGATTCTTTTGGTTTTGTTAATTAATGCAGTCACCAGTTTTTTTTAAGATTTATTTATTTATTGGAGAGAGAAAGAGAGAGAGAAAGAGCAAGCACACACAGAAGTTGAGGGAGAGGGAGAAGCAGAATCCCTTCTGAGCAGAGAGCCCAATGTGGGACTTGATCCCAAGACCCTAAGATTATGACTTGAGCCAAAGGCAGATGCTTAACCAACTGAGCCACCCAGGTGCCACCAGCCATCACTTTTTTTGTGTGAGAAAATTTAAATTCTATCCTCTGAAAACATTTCAATTATGCAATACAGTTTTAAGTATGTCACCATGTCTTACATTAGAGCCCCAGAACTTATTTATCTTCTTACTGTACCTTTGATAAATATCTCTTTAATTTTTCCACACCATAACAACCTGAAAACCACCATTTTACTATTTGTATGAATTTAGGTTTTTAAGATTTCACAGGTAAGTGATGCCGTACTTTATATTACTTTCTCTGTCCGGTTTATCTCAGCTGACATTATGCCCTCAAGGTCCATACATGTCATAAATTATAGGATTTCTGTCTCATGGCTGAGTATACTTCATATTTTATTTCAATATTATATATATATATATATACACCACATCTTTTTTTTTTTAAAGATTTTATTTATTTATTTGACAGAGAGAGAGAGATCACAACTAGGCAGAGAGGCAGGCAGAGAGAGAGGAAAGCAGGCTCCCCGCTGAGCAGAGAGCCTGATGCGGGGCTCGATCCCAGGACCCTGAGATCATGACCTGAGCTGAAGGCAGAGGCTTTAACCCACTGAGCCACCCAGGCGCCCCTACACCACATCTTTTTTAAACATTAGATTTTGTTTTATTTTTTATTATTTGTTTAATTTTTATTTTGATTCCCATGTAGTTAACATACAGTTTTATATTAGTTTAAGGTGTACAATTTAGTGATTCAATAATTCCATATATTATTGAGTGCTCATCAAGATAAGTGTACTCTTAATCCCCTTCACGTATTTCACCATTCTCCCACCTGCCTCCCCTCTGGTAACTACCAGTTCGTTCTTTATAGTTAAGAGTCTGCTTTTTGGTTTCGATCTCTCCCTCTCTTTCTCTCTCTTGCTTTTCCTTTGTTAATTTGTTTTGTTTGTTAAATTCTGCATATAAAAGAAATCTTATGGTATTTGTCTTTCATTGACTGGCTTCTTTCACTTAGTGCTATATTCTTTAGATCCATCCGTGTCATCGCAAATGGCAATATTTCATTTTTTATGGCTGAATAATATTCAACTGTATACATATACCACATCTTCTTTATCTATCCATCTATCAATGGACACTTGGGCTGCTTTCATAATTTGGCTATTATAAATAATGCTGCAATAAACATAGGGGTGTGTATATCCCTTCAAATTAGTGTTTTCATATTCTTTGGGCAAATACTCAGGAATGCAATTACTGAATCGTAGTGTATTTCTATTTTTTATTTTTTGGGGGGAACCTCCATACTATCTTCCACAGTGGCTGCACCAGTTTGCATTCCTATTAACAGTACAAGAGGGTTACCTTTTCTCCACATCTTCACCCAAACTTGTGCTTTCTTGTGTTTTTGATTTTAGCCATTCTGGCAGGTGTGAGGTGATATCTCATGGTGGTTTTGACTTGCATTTACCTAATGATTAGTGATGTTGAGTATAATTTCATGTGTCTGCTGGTCATCTGGATGTCTTCTTTGGAGAAATGTCTGTTCATGTCTTCAGCCCATTTTTATTTTTATTATTTTTTTAAAGATGTACTTATTTATTTGAGATAGTGCATGTGTACAAGCAGCAAGAGAGGCAGAGGAGAGAGAGAATCTCAAGCAGACTCCCTGCTGAGCATGGAGGCCAACACAGGACTCCATCTCACACCCCTGAGATTATGACCTGAATTGAAATCAAGAGTCAGATGTTTAACTGAGAAGCCACTCATGCACCCTTCTGCCCATTTTTAATTATATTATTTGCTTTTTGGGAGTTGAATTATATCAGTTCTTTATATATTTTGGACACAAATCTGTTATTGGAGATGTCATTTGCAAATATCTTCTCCTATTCAGTAGGTTGTCTTTTAGTTTTGTTGTTTTGTTGAATGTTTCCTTCACTGTGCAGAAGGCTTTTTTAAGATGTTATTTATTTATTTGACAGAAAGATATCACAAGTAGGCGGAGAGGCAGGCAGAGAGAGAGGGAGAAGCAGGCTCCCTGCTGAGCAGAGAGCCCAATGCAGGGCTTGATCCCAGGACGCTGAGATCATGACTTGAGCCAAAAGCAGAGGCTTAACCCACTTAGCCACCCAGGTGTCCCTCCCTTTTTTTTTGAAGTTTTTATTTTTAAAGAAGTCTTTTGCTTTTGTTTATCTTGCCTCAGGAGACATATCTAATAAGAAGTTGCTACAGCTGATGTCAAGAAGGTTACTGCCTATGTTCTCCTCTAGTATTTTAATGGTTTCAGGTCTCATATATAGGTCTTTAAACCATTTTGAATTTATTTCTCAATATGGTCTAAGAAAGTGGTCCAGTCTCATTCTTTTGCATATTGCCATCCTGTTTCCCAGCATCATTTGTTGAAGAGACTGTCTTTTTCTTGTGTATTCTTGCCTCCTTTGTCAAGGATTAATTGCGGCTTTATTTCTGGACTTTCTAATCTTTCCCATTGATCTATATATTTTACACTACTTCTGCATCTATTTATTGATGGACTTGTTATTTTTTACTGAGTAAGTACAGATAAGCAAGGCATTTACTATTTATTTTGTTGCCATAATTGACTTTAAATTTGAAATGTGATTTTATTCAATTTACTACTATACTAATTGATATCCAAAAGTATATCCATAACCTACAGTAATAGTCATGTAATTATCATTATGAATAGTGGTAGCTGATGTATATTCATCAAATTTTCCTTAAGAATATGAAAAAGAATCTCTATTTTTGGTCTGATATTTTTAAGAAAATGCCCCACCACCCCAAAGAAAAGAGGGAATAGAAAGAAAAGGGAAAACAAAAACAAATAGCCAGGCATTGCAGTGAATAAATAAAAAAATAAATGGAATGAACATAGGAAGAATTTTTTTCCCAACTGATGTTTTCTTAAAATGCAATACATACATAGACCCCAAAAGAACACAAATATTGCTTAAAGCTATTAAGAGATAAAATACTACATGAATATTTGTATTATTGCCAAATACAGTACCTTCGACTTCTCTGATTAATTTGTGTCTTGACAAGTTATCTCTTCTAAATATATAAAATCACTAATTGCAACCATCAAAATAAGAATTTTCCTATAGTATGTAAAAAATTAAAACATTGGCTTGAAGGAAAATTGGGTGAAGATTCTAAAATAAAATTGTTGTAAATCTCCATTAAGGAAAAATATCACTTAGCACAGGGCTTTATACACAATCACTCAAAATATATCTGTTCAATTGAATTAAATTGAATTGTATTGAAGAAAACCACTTCTATTTTGCTACCTTTCATTTGGGTTCTATTGAAAGAACTGCTATCAGACCTTCTTTTAACTACCTGACATTTACCAATTCTTTCTCTTCTATATTTTACCATCAAAAATAATTTTAGATACAGATTGTTAGCTGAATTTCTTCTATTTATCCATTTTTTCCAATATATTTTCAACAAAATACAATGAATCCTTGAAGAGCTTTTTTTGTTTGTGAAAGTATCTCAGGTGTCAATATCATGTATTTTTGAAAGGCTTTATCTTTAAACTATTATTTGGGATTTTTTTTTTACTATTTTGATTTGTTTATGTAATAGTTAATTATACAGGCTGGATAACTATTCTTGCTAAGGGTGGATAATCAGGTTTAAGCATATAATTTTATAGCATGGCTCTGGCTCCCCCAAAAAAAGACTCAGAATCACTTTTTTTCTTTTTTTTGACTAAGCAGTTCTTTTTAATTGAAGTATCAAGATACACATAAAGCTACACAAAATAAAAGTGCAAAACTCTATGAATTATCATTTAAAAAAAACATGTTTTATTTTTAACCCACATTTCATTAATATTAACATTTTAATATTCAATTCACTGAGCATCAGCTATTAAAAAGACAGATTTTGCTGTGCACTCCCCCCTCTGTTAGCAATTAAATCTATTTATACATGGACTGTTTCTTATCTCCTTTCCATTTAATTTGGCCTATTTGTTTATCATTGTGTCAGTGCTACTGACAGACTTTTTAATAAGTCTCATTCTTCCTCAAAACTGTCTAGACATTCTTGGTCATTTGTAATTCACGTAAAACTTTATATCAGGTGATAAATTTCTTTTATTTTTTCCAGTTGATATATTTCTAAATATAGTTGTGCAGTGGCTTTGTTGGGGCTGACTGACCCTAGGTAAATTTGAGAGATAATTGACAAATTTTCATTACCCATTCTTCCAATCCATAAGCAACTGTGTTTTCTTCTTTTATGTGGGTCTTTCATCTCTCTCACTAAAATTTTATTGTAACTTTCTAGTTTTTTATATCTCTGTTACATATATTTCTACATGTTAGATAATTTTATGCCATTATAAGTGTTATCTATTTTTTTAGCAATTGTTGGTTGGTTTATATAAATACATTTTAATACTTCATATTGATTTTGTCTCTAGCAAACTTGCTAAACTCATTTTTCAATTTTATTTTATTTTATTTTTAAAGATTTTATTTATTTATTTGACAGAGAGAGAAAGATCACAAGTAGGCAGAGAGGCAGGCAGATGGAGAGGGGGAAGCAGGCTCCATGCTGAGCAGAGAGCCCGATGCAGGGCTCGATCCCAGGACCCTGGGATCATAACCTCAGCCGAAGGCAGAGGCTTTAACCCACTGAGCCACCTAGACACCCCCCATTTTTCAATTTTAAAATACCAGTAGTTCCATTTGAATTTTCTATATAAACAAATATTTCACCTGCCAATAGTGAGATTATTTCTTCCTTTCCCATTCTTATAAATTTTTTCTTTTCCTTGTCTTTTTTTTTTTTTTTTTCCTGGCTAGAATCTCCTGTAGTGTTTGATAAAAATCTCAGAGATATTTTTCAACGTTTTACAATTAAGTAGGTATTTACTTTTTGTTCATAGTCATTCTTTATCAGAATAAGAATGTTCCCCTTTCTCCTACATCGTTAATATTAATAATAGTGTTATTGTTGGAGTGCTTGGGTGACTCAGTCAGTTTAGTGTTTGCCTTCTGCTCAGGCTATGATCCTGGAGTCCAGGGATCAAGCCCTGCATCTGGCTCCCTGCTCGGTGGGGAGTTTGCTTCTCTCTGCCCCTCATCTCACTCTTGTGCCCCCTCTCTCTAAAATGTAAATATAAAATCTTAAAAAAAGAATTATGGTGTTAATTGCTATTAAATGAAAATTTTTTTTATTTTTTTAAAGATTTTATTTATTTATTTGACAGAGAGACATCACAAGTAGGCAGAGAGGCAGGCAGAGAGAGAGGGGGAAGCAGGCTCCCCGCTGAGCAGAGAGGCCGATGTGGGGCCTGATCCCAGGACCCCGAGATCATGACCCAGACCGAAGGCAGAAGCTTTAACCCACTGAGCCACCCAGGCACCCCAAATGAGAATATTATTATTATTATTATTATTATTAAAGAGGATTTACAATTTGATCTTCCAGATGGTGTAGAAGTCCCTGGGAAATCCAATTCAATTTTAATCACTAAGACTTGAAAATGGGCTTCTTTGCCCAGGAGAGTTGGGCTATGGCTTATCTACCCTTACTTCTATGGTAATCCCTTTAGAATTTTTTCCAAAGTGTGGGAAGATTATCAGCCCCATCCTGTCCTGGGCATTTTCAGGGTTTTATTCTCCTAACCCTGTACAGACACAACTCTGTGTATCTTCTCTCCCTCTTGTAGATTGGCAGGGACCCCTAGGGAAAATAATTAAGTTGCATCAAATGTGAAGCTCATGATTTTGGTATTTTTTTTCAGTTGTGAGCCCCACAATTCTTCACTAACTTAGTTCCGTTATTCCATAAGTCAGTCCCCCCTTCATTTTTATGGTTTTGTAGTTGTTGTCAACTAGAGAATTTATTTGAATTTTTGTCCTGCAATTACTGAAACTGACAAATCTATATTCAGTTAAAAATGATATTCACCTTTTGCATGTAGATTTATATAACATCTTGGTATTTTCAGGTTTATATTAATGAACAAATTTGCTTAAAGTGCAATTAAATAGTTAAAAATTCTTAACAATGTAATAAAATTCTTAGATAACTAAACAGATTCATAAGCAATAAAAATAATAATAGTTCTTGTGAACTTACTTGTGCCAAGCAGTTATAAGTTCTTTATGAGAAATAAATCTTTTAATAATATTACCTAAATTGTTAGTTATATTTTGTTATTATTCTCGCTTTACTGAGGAAAAACTGTAACCCAGAGAAGTAGAAATAGCATTAGAATTCAGTATTTTGGTTCCCAAGCTATCACACTTTGAGTTATACTCACAGTTTCTGAAACCTATTGACATAACATGAATACACAGACATACATGCTGCACACACACAACACACAAACTGTTGTTAAACTCTTGTTGAGAGGCAGACTATCTAGCAATTGAACAGGACTCCTTTGAAAAGACCGGAAGGGGCGCATGAAACACCCAAAACATGGCACACTGGCACAAAGATTACTTCAAGTTAAAAGAATTAAAACCCAGCAGATGCAGCAAAAGCTCTCTGCCTCCCCAACAATTGCCTAAATTTACATTGGAAAGAAAGCCTGCAACAAGAATACAGCTATGGAGACCGCCCCCCTTTTACTTAAGGAGCTCATCTATATAATAGGGCAGCCTTGGTTTTCCAAACATCTCCTTTCACCATACTAACTGAGCTTCTCCCCTCTGTATTCTTAGGCCCTGCCCCTCTTCTTAGCTCAGATAAGCTTCATGTAGCCTCATTGTCTTTGGAATCTCATGTCTATGTGGATTCCTTGTATGTATGCCTATTAAATTCTATCTTCTCCTGTTAATCTCTTTCATGTCAATTTGATCCTAAGTCCAGCTAGAAGGACTGTAGGGCAGAGGGAGCTTTTCCTCCCCACCAGATCAAAATCAGTTCCTCTAAATTATTTACTGGTGGTGAGGGTTAGCTGAACAAGAGTCACCAACTTCTATCTCTCCTTAAGTGATACCTTCTTGAGGTTCACACACGTGGAACACATCTGTCATTATCCCCTCTTGGCCCCTGGGTTATAAAAATCTCCCTTAAAAATATCACAAGGTCAATCTATTTGTGAAAAGAAAAAAAAATATCTTATTTTTTACTCCACATAATGGATCAGAGACAAGAACAGGATTTTCAAAATAAATTTTTTTTCTAAAGTAAGAGGGAGAATAAAGAGGAAGAAGTAATGTACAAGGGGAATTAAAAACTATGGGGGCTTAAATAAAACAGGTGTCTGCTCCTGTAGCATTTGAGTTTATCAGGCCAAAAGCCCCTGTTCTGTTCCCCAGGAATGTTACACTCCAGCCTCAAATGGCTGGAGCCACTTTGCAGGCAATTTACCTGGCTTCAGGTCCTTCTGCCTCCCTGGTTTTCCCCACAGGGTGAGAGTTGTCTTTTCTGCAGGGAGCTGGTCAATTGCCCAATTTGTCTTTTCTATAATAACTGCAAAGAGAACACATTCCAAACCTGCTGCTGACCTAGGATGCTCCCACTCAGGTCTAGTTTCACTGTGATTGACAGCCCTAAGCCTTCATGAAGGGAACCATGCAACTGCCAGTATCAGCAGTAAGAGGCTTATTTTCTAAGTGGGGGTTGGGGGGGTGGACTATACCTAGGCAGTTGACTCTGAATCTATATCTTAGCTTCCCAGCTACAGGAGAGCCCAATTTTCCAATTGACTAGGAATAAGTAGGTCCTGGGGAACTGATATAACCAAATTAATTTCATGAGAAAGTAATGTATAAGCCTTAATGGCAATTGTAAATTTTCGCTGAGAAAAATAACTGGGTGATCCAAATGACCATGCTGCCACCCTGTTCTCATTAGCCACACACTCCAAAAGTGACTCTTTTTCACCATGTCCTCAGGTTCTCAGGATATGCACAGTTTGAAGATTCTGACCTTCATGTAGGGACAAAATCAATATACTTTTACTTTTTGTAAGACATTCATTATATACAACTAACAATTACAATACATGGTCAGATTTATATGATTTCTGTTTCTTTTCTAGGAAATAAAAGCATCATGCAGTTTTCAATTTTTTTTTCAGGAAAATATGTATACCTGATTTTTTTTTTTTATTACCAGTACGTAGAAAGAAAGTCCACGGATTCCACTATTACAAATCTCTTCCTGCCTGGTATAAAAAAAAGAGAGAAATTTGTCAACTGTCCAACTAATTATCTCAGTGTATGACAGTCAAACCAAATAATCCCCGTCCCTAGTGAACATTCTGAACTGAATTATCTAGATAACTACCATGCAGATTCAATAAAAATTTTGAGGATATAAACATTTCTATATTTGTTTCATTAATTCATTAATGCACATACCTCCAAATTGTTCATCCTGGGCTTTCAGAATAATGATCACAATAAAAAATCATGAGAGCTAGCATTTATTGACTGAGTAATACGAGCTAGGCAATGTGATAAGTGCTTTCTGTGCATTCTCATTTAATTTTACAACAAGCCTATGATGTAGGCACTAGCATACCTGGCATAAAATGGAGCCTACCATTCCCAAATATCTCTTTATCTGTGTAAACAGCTTTGCACATATATTACGCAAATAAAATTTCCTATGTGTGATACGTGGGTTCTTTTCAACTCAGTGTTTTTCCTTTTTCTCAAAGCAAATCAGTCATCTTTTTGGCATTTTTCTGATTCTCATATCCTTTCCTTTACTCTGATTGCTATCTTGAGTACAATGCCTGTCCCTGATGTTGAATGATGCTGAGAATCATGAATTTATATGTGATATTCAGAATGTTACATAAAATGTTATTCCTTTATATTTCATGGAAATTGCTATTTCTGTTAACATTTAAGAAATGAAACAAGTTATGTATAATAATGTCTTGTTGTGATGGATTCTGCACACCTGGATAGATAAAGATATGGGACACATAGAATGTACGGCATGCAAATGGTTACTTGTTTAAGTGGTATCAAGTACTGGCTAGTAATGAACCACTGAGGAATACAGTTTCTCTACAAGTTAAAAGATACCTAGGCACAGAGAATCCTAATTTATTAAAATTAATGAGTAACAGATGGCTGTTAAATGCCCAAACAAGTTGTTAATAGAACACTTTAAAAATGATGCAGTGGAGGTTGCATGCCTTCTTTAGCCTGTTGGAAATTATTATCTGTAAGGTGTTCCTTATTTTAATGGAAAACCCTACAACATTGCAAAGTAAACAGAGACAGCCTGGATTGAAATCCTGATTTTAATGATTATTGGCTTTGTGACCTTGGGAAAAGTATTTACTCTTTCTAATTGCAAAAGATAATAATACATCTCTCCTCTGCTTAACATCCTTAATCTGTTTCAGGGAAACAGGGCTTGCTGCTAGTGTCTTCATGGAAAACATTGTTTTTTCCTCCTCAGGCATTCCGTTGCTTGATTTCTCTAGCAAAATTCATCCTGAAAGTAAAGTGCTTTTACAGAAACAACTAAAAGTAAATTCACAGAAACAAGATGTCTTAGTTTTCACTTTAGTAGAGGAAGCAGAGGGCAGGTCACCAGCTAGGCCCCAAGACCTGGTCTTTATTGCCCACCCCCTTGTACTCACTATCCGTTGTCTTAAACTTTTCCATAAACTCTTCTTTCCAGCTTACCTCTTAACTCAGGCAATGAAATGTGAAACCACCCATCAGGTGATGGCGACTACCTGGACAAGACCTCCCCAAGGGCCCAGACCACTCAGAGCTATTGAGCTAAACCCTTTTTTCCTCCCCTTGCAGATGGACCATGGACTGAGCCCCTGAAGTGACAAACAATTGTCTTTATCTCCTATAGTTAAAAATTTCTGCCCAAGGAGGAGCCTCAGCCTCATTTGCATAACATACAATCAGGTATGTTTCCTTAAAGCCCATGTGTGACCTTATGCCCACCTCAGCATCTAAGACAAGGCTTCCCTATCTAAATATTCATCCTAACCCTAAACAATAGGAACTCACTCACCCTCTCCGGAGAGTCACAGCTTTGGAAGCAATTCCCTATGATCTCCTTTGTTGCAAATAAACATTTCCCTTGTGCAGCAACTAGACTTGCCAAGGACCAAACTCACTTTGGTTCAGTTGCAGGAAGAGTAAGGCTAGAGAAAGTCCAATAGCAGGACTATTTATTCAGGGCCTCACATTCTAGGGAAACTTAAATTACGATTTTGTTTAGCACCTCCATTTTTCAGATGAACAAGTAATTTGTTGACTTGTTATAAATACTGAAATCTAGGATGCCTGGGTGGTGCAGTCAGTTAAGCCTCCAACTCTTGGTTTCAGCTCAGGTCATGACCTCCGGGTTGTGGGATCAAGCCCCACATCAGGCTCTATGCTCACCATAGAGCCTACTTGAGACTTTCTCTAGCTCTCCCTCTCTCTCTCCATCTTTCAAATAAATAAACAAATCTTTAAATAAATAATAAATAAATACTGATATCTATGAATTCTTAGCTAAGTCTGTGAGTAGGAGAACAAATCAAGAGATGAAGGACTTATAAGTCGGGCAACTTCAAAATGCCTAAACTATTGAAAAAAAAAATATATATATGTGCCTAAGATTAAGGAATCGTAAATCAAATGAGTAAAATAGCTAGAACTCTGTAAACATATTCGAGTGCACTAACTTTCTTTTCAGTAGAAGCTCAATCAATGTAAATCCAATTACATATTAGCTAGGCTCTTTCTATGACCTTGACAGTCATTTCAATACTGGAGACTTATTACTATACCATATGCCAATATTTACATCATATTCTTATGTTAAACAGTGGCTAGATAGTATCTTTAAGGTTTTGGGTTTGAGATGAAAAGAGACAGAGGAATTAAGCTATTTTTCATTTTCAGTAAATATATTCAGAGCAGTGAGGAGTCAAAAGTTTGTTATGGATTGAAAGCGTTGAAGTTTGAAGTTAGGAAAATTGCAGGTATTAAGGGTGCAGTGCAACATGGAAGTAAGGAGTGTGTAATACAGATGTAGTAGTATTGGGGTTTTTTAGCATTTATGAACAGAGGTGGTTCATAGATGAATAAATGGATAAAAATGCTGAGATTTCTAATCACTGATTTATATCTTTATATTGTGGTCATTTAAAAATTTTGGTAAAAATGTCCTTATAAGATATATCTCCATATTTCTGTGTTTTTGAAACTTATTTCTTTCACACTAAGATTCCCGGGGGTCCACCATGAGAGCATTTTATTCCCTGTGAAAACATTACAGCATTGTGGATAATGCCACAGAACTAAAATCTTGTTTAATTGGCAAAGGAAAGAAGCCATTGAATAGGTACCAAATCAAGTCTTTCAGGTATAACATGAAACCAAGTGAAATAACTAAAATTTTTTAATAGGATGATATTTTCCAGTGTCTTGGTATTTTTCTTTTTCCTTTCATTCTTTCTTTTTAATATCTGAACTAATTTATATCATACAGACTAAAACCATGCAAAGCTTGAGTGCAAGAATTTATTTTCAGGGGTGCCTGGCTGGCTTAGTCAGTAGAACACATGACTCTTGACCTCAGGGTTGTAGGTTCAAGCCCCACATTGGATGTAGAGATTACTTAAAAACAAATATTTTTTAAAATTTTATTTTCATAATAAAGTCTGATAAATAATTGAAAGAATAACAGGTATCTCCTTTACTTTCTTTCTAGAACACATTCAATTGGTGCCTAGCTACAAACAATCACTCTTGGATTATAAAACCTGAAAGTCTCTGAGATAATTGGTTTGTACATCTCTAGTTCTTTTGGAACTGGAAAGACAAACACACATACACACACACACACACACACACACAAACACGTTAAACATATTATTGCTTTTTTTAATTGATTATAAAAATATTTGTTAAGGAATTAAAATATTCCAGTTTCTATGTTAAGTGAATAGTAGAGATTAAATAACAAACAAAACAGTTACTGTCCTGGTATAAATTTTTTGCCTGATCAAAGGATCAAGATCAAGGTATTGTGACAATAAATCATAAAGTATTAAAGAAGTGGGGAAGCAAGCATGCATAATTTCTCCCAACAATGAAATAAAAACAGTGACCGAAATTCTAGGTAAAACGGAAAAAAAAAGAAATTGCATGATGAATATGAAGCAAACTGTAATACGGTATGATTTCTAAATATTAAGGAATGGAGAAAGCATTTTTCATATAGCAGGTGCTCAGTAACTCTTTGATAAATGAAAAAATTAATTCATATGATAAAGAAAAAAATGTACTTGACCTGCATTTTAGACTCACTCTTTTTGAGTAGCACAAGAAGTATAACATTACAATCATTGAAAACAATATGTACCAAACATATAATTTGTTCTGCACTAACAATATTTACCTAGTACAAACATTATACGTAGTGTTCAATGTAAAAACTTTTGAATGAACCTTCAAAAACAGCATGGAAGATAAACTTTGAGAATGCACATATGATCTGTCTTGAGAATGTTAAACGTGGGGTATCTGTGTGGCTCAGTCAGTTGGGTGTTTGATTCCTGATTTCAGCTCAGGTCATGATCTCAAGGTAGTGAGATTGAGCCCCACACCAGACTCCATGCTGGGCCTGCAGCCTGCTTGGGAATTCTCTCTCTCTCCCTCTCCTGGCCCCTTGGCTCCCCAACTCCCACCACCCTCTCTCATGCACACACACACATGCACACTCTCTCTCTGTATCTAGGGAAAGAAAAATAAAAAAGAAAAAGAAAAAGAAAATGTTAAATTTTCTAGGCCAAGACTTAATTAATTTCTATCCCAACTACTTCTGTATATATAAATATATAAGTGACAAAACAGAGAAAGACAATTATCATGTGGTTTCATTTATTTGTGGAACATAAGGCATAACATGGAGGGCATTAGGAGAAGAAAGGGAAAAATGAAGGGGGGGAAATCAGAGGGAGAGATGAATCATGAGACACTATGGACTCTGGAATCAAACTGAGGGTTTTAGAGAAGAGGGGTTGGGAGGACATATGGGTGAGCCTGGTGATGGGTATTAAGGAGGGCATGTATTGCATGGAGCACTGGGTGTTATATGCAAACAATGAATCATGGAACACTACATTAAAAACTAATGGTGTACTCTATGGTGACTAACATAACATAATAAAAAGTTATTTTAAAAATTTAAAAAATAAATATATAAGTAACAGATGTTTAGAATTTAAAGTGGTGAGTGTGAAGAACTGAATAGGTATTGGAATATTCAGCTTACAAATTTAACTTATAGTTTTAAACATAAAGAATTGAAAAAAATTCACTCTATATTTGATGATTATTTTACCAAGGAGAGGTACTGATTTTAAAGCACATATTTAAATAATTTTAATAAAGTAAAAAGTGAGTTATAGAAATTTCAGAAAATTCAGAAGAAGGCCCAGGAAAAAATATATAAAAAATCACTTCATAATCCCCTAAATCAAATATTATTATTGCTAAAGTTTGAGTTTATTTTCTAATAGTTAAGCATATAAACATATTTGGTTCCCAAACTTGTAACTGTGCTAACATATTATTTTTTCCAGTTTCAAATTTATATCAAATATTACCCCAAAATAGAGGGAGGAAGAGCAAGATGTGGGGAGGCAGGAGACCTAAATTTCATCTGGTCCCAAGAATTCAGCTAGATAGGTATCAAACCATTCTGAACACCTACAAATTCAACAGGAGATTGAAGAAAAAAATAGCAATTGTATGAGCAGAAAAGCGACCACTTTCTGGAAGATTGGATGTGCAGAGAAGTGAATCTGAGGTGATATTTGGGAAGATAGACCACGGTGGGGGAAGGAAGCTTCCATCAGCTGGCTACCAACAAATGATAGAGCAGCAGAGCACAGAATCAGAAATTTTAGAAGTCTGCTCCACTGAGGGACGTTGCTTCAGTGGCTGAGTGGGGGAGTGGAACCCTCACTGGGGCAGTGTGCTTTCAGGACCCTCAGGGTCACAGAAAGACCGGGGGTGTCTGAGTGTGGCCAAGCTCCTAAGTATCAGAGTTAGGAAACTGGCTGCAAAGATGGAGCCGAGGAGTGGGCTCTCAGCTCAGGGTTGCCATAAACCATGAGCAGTGGCACAGTTGGGCCACTACTCTTCCAGCAGGGACCCAACAAGAAGCTGATCCAGGGATACTCCTCTTCCTCCCCCAGGAGGAGCAGCACAGGAGCACACTGCAAGAATCTGCTGGGTTTGGAAACATCAAATGGGGTCATGTGCCAGAGATAGAAACACTCTGTCACGGGGCAGGTGAGCACAGAGTGTGACTGAAGACCTGGAGGACAGGAGTGATTGACTGCTTTCCTCTGAGGGCTCACTGAGGAATGGGGCCCCAAGTTCTCAGCTCCTCTGGAGCTAGAGATTGGGAGGCCACCATTTTCATTCTCATCCTCTAAAGCCATACAGAAAGCTTTCAGGGAACAAAAGCTACCGAGAGCAAACATAAGCAGATTACTTAGCCTGGCCCCTGGCAAGGGTGGTGCAATTCCACTTTGGGCAAAGACATTTGAGAAACACTGCAACAGGCCCCTCCCCCAGAAGATCAGCAAGAACATCCAGCCAAGACCAAGTTTACCGATCAATGAGAACTGCAAAACTCCAACACTAGGGGAATACAGCACATAGAATTCATGGCTTTTTCCTCATGATTCCTTAGTCTTTCATAGTTAATTTTTTAAAATTTTCTTTATTTTTTTCTTTTTCTCCTTTTTTTGGGAATTTTTCTTCTTTCCTTTTCCAACCAACATCTTATCAATTCCTTTTTAAAAATCTTTAATTTTTGTCTTTACACTCATATTCTCTCCCATCATTGTATTTAACCTTATTTTTTGTATATATATAAGTTTTTATTTTTTTTAAATTTTGGGATACATTTTCTCCTAACAGACCAAAATATACCTTAAATATAGTGTATGGCCTTGTTCTAATCTCCCACCTAATCACAATATCTCTCTTTTTCTTTTTTAATTTTTTTCTTTCTTTTTTTAACAAATTTCTTATCAATTCCTTTTTAAAACTCTTCTTCAACTTTCATCTTTACAGTCATAGTCCATTCTTTCATCATATTTACCCTTAATTTTGTATATATATGTTTTTTTTTTCTTTAAAATTTTGGGAAGCAGTTTCATCTAATGGACCAAACTACATCCAAAATCTAGTGTGTGGGTCTGTTCTATTCACCAGCCTGATCATATTCTTTTTTCCTCCCTTTCTTTTCTCCCCAGTTTTCAGAGAAATTTGTTTAGTGTATATTTTTCTGGAGTTGCCATTACCCTTTTAGCATTTTGTTCTCTCATTCATCAATTCTTCTCTGGACAAAATGACAAAATGGAAAAACTCACCTCAAAAAAAAAAGAACAAGAGGCAGTACTGACTGCCAGGGACCTAATCAATATGGACATTTTTAAGATGTTGGAACTAGAGTTCAGAATGACTAGGTGGGCTTGAGAAAACCATAAAAGATACTAGAGACTCCCTTTCTGGAGAAGTAAAAGAACTAAAATCTAACCAAGTTGAAATCAAAAAGGCTATTAATGAAGTGCAATATAAAATGGAGGCTGTACTGGCTAGGACAAATGAGGCAGAAGAGAGAATTAGTGATATAGAAGACCAAATGATGGAGAATAAAGAAGCTGAGAAACAGATAAACAATGACTGGATCATGAGGGGAGAGATTGAGAGATAAGTGATACCCTAAGATGAAACAATATTAGAATAACTGGGATCCCAGAAGAAGAAGAAAGAGAGAGAGGAGCAGAAAGTATATTGGAGCAAATTATAGTGGAGAACTTCCCTAATTTGGGGAAGGAAACAGGCATCAAAATGCAAGAGGCACAGAGAATCCCCCTCAAAATCAATAAAAATAGGTCAACACCCCAACATCTAATCGTAAAACTTACAAGTCTCAGAGACAAGGAGAAAATCCTGAAAGTAGCTTGGAACAAGAGGTCTGTAAACTACAATGGTAGAAATACTAGATCAGCAGCAGACCTATCCACAGAGACCTGGCAGGCCAGAAAGGACTGGCATGATATACTCAGAGCACTAAATAAGAATAATAGGCAGCCAAGAAAACTATAACCTGCTAAGCTGTCATTGAGAATAGAAGGAGAGATAAATAGTCCGGGACAAACAAAAACTAAATGAATTTGCAAACACCAAAACAGCCATACAGGAAATATTGAAATGGGTCCTCTAAGCAAAGAGATAGCCTAAAAGTAACATAGACCAGAAAGGAACAGAGACGATATACAGTAATAGTCACCCTACAGGCAATACGATGGCACTAAATTCATATCTTTCAATAGTACCCTGAATGTAAATGGGCTAAATGCCCCAATCAAAAAACACAGTGTATCAGAATAGTTAAAAACAAAAAAACAAAAACAAACAAACAAACAAACAAAAAAAACCCCAAAGCCCATCAATATGCTGTCTGGAAGAGACTCATGTTAGACTCAAAGACACCTCCAGATTTAAAGTGAGGGGGTGAAAAAAAAAATAAAATAATACAAAAAAATAAAGTGAGGGGGTGGAAAACCATTTACCATGCTAATGGACATCAAAAGACATCTGGGTGGCAATCCTTATATCAGACATATCAGATTTTAAGCCAAAGACTGTAATAAGAGATGTATAGCATACTTAAAGGGTCTATCCAACAAGAAGATCTAACAATTTTAAATATCTATGCCCCTAACATGGGAGCAGCCAATTATACAAGCCACTTAATAACAAAATCAAAGAAATAAATTGACAATAATACAATAATAGTAGGGGACTTTAACACCCCCCTCACTGAAATAGATAAAACATCTAAGCAAAAGATCAACAAGGAAATAAAGGCTTTAAATGACACGCTGGACCAGATGGACGTCATAGATATATTCAGAACATTCTGTCCCAAAGCAACAGAATGCCTATTCTTCTCTTGTGTACAAGGAACATTCTCCAGAATGGATCACATCCTGGGTCACAAATCAGGTCTCAACCAGTACCAAAGATTGGGATCATTCCCTGGATATTTTTGGACCACAGTACTTTGAAACTAGAACTCAATCACAAGAGGAAAGTTGGAAAGACTTCAAATACATGGAGGCTAAAGAGCATCTACTAATGAATGAATGTGTCAACCAGGAAATTAAAGAAGAATTTAAAAAACTCATTGAAACAAATGAAAATAAAAATACAACTTCAAAATCTTTGGGATGCACCAAGGTGGTCCTAAAAGGAAAGTATATAGCAATACAAGCCTTTCTCAAGAAACGAGAAAGATCCCAAATACACGACCTAAACCTACACCAGAGGAGCTAGAGAAAGAACAGCAAATAAAGCCTAAACCCAGCAGAAGAAGAGAAATAATAAAGATTAGAGCAGAAATCAATGAAATAGTAACCAAAAGAACAGTAGAAAAGATCAACGAAACTAGGAGCTGGTTCTTTGAAAGAATTAATAAGGTTGATAAACACCTGGCCAGACTTATGAAAAAGAAAAGAGAAAGGACTCAAATTAATAAAATCATGAATGAAGGAGGAGAGATCACAACCAGCATCAAAGAAATACAATTATAAGAACATATTATGAACAACTGTATGCCAGCAAATTAGACAATCTGGAAGAAATGGATACATTCCTAGAGACTTATAAACTACCAAAACTGAACCAGGAAGAAATAGAAAACCTGAACAGACCTATAACCAGTAAGGAAATTGAAGCAGTAATCATAAATCTCCCAAAATACAAGAGCCTAGGGCAAGATGGCTTCCCAGGGGAATTCAACCAAACATTTAAAGAATAATACCTATTCTCCTGAAACTGTTCCAAAAAATAGAAACGGAAGGAAAAAGTCCAAACTCATTTTATGATGCCAGCATTACCTTCATCACAAAACCAGAGAAAGACCCCATTAAAAAGGAGAATTACAGAACAATATCCCTGAGGAACATGGATGCAAAAATTCTCACGAAAATACTAGCCAATAGGATCCAACAGTATATTAAAAGGATTATTCACCACAACCAAGTGGGATTTATTCCTGGGCTGGAAGTTTGGGTCAATGTCTGCAAATCAATCAATGTGATATAAGATGTTAATAAAAGACAGAACGAGAACCATATGATACTCTCAATAGATGCAGAAAAAGCATTTGACAAAGTACCGCACCTTTTCTTGATTAAAACTCTTCACAGTGTAAGGATAGAGGGTACATACCTCAATATCATAAAAGCCATCTATGAAAAACCCACAGTGAATATCATTCTCTATGGGGAAAAACTGAGAGCTTTCCCTCTGAGGTCAGGAACACAACAGGGATGTCCACTATCACCACTGCTATTTGACATAGTACTAGAAATCCTAGCCTTGGCAATCAGACAACAAAAAGAAATAAAAGGCATCCAAATCATCAAAGAAGAAGTCAAACTCTCACTCTTCACAGATGATATGATACTTTATGTGGAAAACCCAAGAGACTCCACCCCAAAACTGCTAGAACTCATACAGGAACTCAGGAAAGTGTCAGGGATAAAATCAATGCACAGAAATCAGTTGCATTTCTATATACCAGCAACAAGACAGAAGAAAGAGAAATTAAGGAATTGATGCCATTTACAATTACACCTCAAACCATAAGATACTTAGGAGTCAATCTAACCAAAAAGTCAAAGGATCTGTACTCAGAAAACTATAGAATACTCATGAAAGAAATTGAGGAAGACACAAAGAAGTGGAAAAATGTTCCATGCTCATGGATTGGAAAAACAAATATTGTGAAAATGTCTATGCTACCTAGAGCAATCTATACATTTAATGCAATCATTACCAAAATACCATCAACTTTTTTCAAAGAAATGGAATAATCCTAAAATTTATATGGAACCAGAAAAGACCCTGAATAGCCAGAAAAATGTTGAAAAAGAAAACCAAAGCTCGTGGCATTGCAGTTCTGGACTTCAAGCTCTTTTACAAAGCTGTGATCATCAAGAGAGTATGATAATGGCACAAAAACAGACACATAGATCAATGGAACAGAATAGAGAGCCCAGAAATGGACCCTCAACTCTGTGGTCAACTAATCTTCGACAAAGCAGGAAAGAGTGTCTAATAGAAAAAACAAAAAACAAAAAACAAAAAAAACAGTCTCTTCAACAAATGGTCTTGGGAAAATTGGACAGCCACATGTGGAAGAATGAAACTGGGCCATTTTCTTACACCATACGTAAAAAATAGACTCAAAATGGATGAAAGACCTAAACGTGAGACAGGAATCCATCAAAATCCTTGAGGAAAACACAGACAGAAACCTCTTTGACCTCAGCTGTGGCAACTTCTTTCTAGAAACATTGCCGAAGGCAAGAGAAACAAGAGCGAAAATGAACTATTGGGACTTCATCAAGATAAAATGCTTTTGCAAAGCAAAGGAAACAGTCAACAAAACCAAAAGACAACCAACAGAATGGGAGAAGATATTTGCAAATGACATATCAGATGAAGGGCTAGCATCCAAGATCTATAAAGAACTTCTCAAACTCAACACCCAAAGAACAAATAATCCAATCAAGAAATGGGCAGAAGACATGAACAGAAATTTCTGCAAAGAAGACATCCAAGTGGCCAACAGACACATGAAAAAGTGCTCAACATCACTCAGCATCAGAAAAGTACAAATCAAAACCATATGAAATACCACCTCACACCAGTCAGAATGGCTGAAATTAACAAGTCAGGAAAACAAGACAGATGATGGTTAGGATGCAAAGAATGGGGAACCTTCCTACACTGTTGGTGAGAATGCAAGCTGGTGGAGCCACTCTGGAAAACAGTATGGAGTTTCCTCAAAAAGTTGAAAATAGATCTACCCTGTGACCTAGCAATTGCACTACTAGGTATTTACCCCAAAGATACAAACGTAGTGATCCAAAGGGGCACATGCACCCCAACGTTTATAGCAGCAATGTCCACAATAGCCAAACTATAGAAAGAGCCCAGATGTCTATCAATAGATGAATGAATAAAGAAGAAGAGGTATATATATATTCAATGGAATATTATGTAGCCATCAAAAAATGAAATCTTGTCATTTGCAATGATGTGGATGGAAGTAGAGGGTATTATGCTAAGCGTAATAAGTCAGTCAGAGAAAAACAAATATTATACGATCTCATTGATATGAGGAATTTGAGAATCAAGACAGAGGATCATAGAGGAAGGAAGGGAAAAATGAAACAAGACAAAACCAGAGAGGAAGACAAACTGTAAGAGACTCTTAATCTCAGGAAACAAACTGAAGGTTGCTGGAGGGGTGTGGGGTGGGAGGGATGGGGTGCCTGGGTGATGGACATTGAGGAGGGTATGTGCTATGGTGAGTGCTGTGAATTGTGTAAGACTGATGAATCAGACCTATACCCCTGAAACAAATAATGCATTATATGTTAATTTAAATTTTTTTAAATTACCTTAAAATATTTTCCTCTTTGTCAGATATTTTGCATTTTAATGGCAACTTAACATTATTTTATGATATGGGTAAACATTTATTACTCTTTGAACAATAATTATTTTATCATTCATTCTACAAAAGTCAGCATGCTAGTGTCCATTATTATCATCTTTATTTAAAATTATTCAAAGTTATCTCTTAATTATTCTGTAAGTTATGGAAATGAAAACTCTCCCAATGTAATGGAAAAAAATATGCCTTGAATTCTTGCCAAAATTTTCTTTATTTATCTGTGAGTCTCCTTTTTCTTTAAATATATATGTATATCATTTAACATACACACACACACACACACACACACACACACACACACACACACACACATTTGAGATACTATCTGACCATGAAGACTTTGGGCCCTGAAAATTAGATAGTTATTAAATAGGTACACAATTCTTTCAATTTGTCAGATGATTATATGTGTAAAAGTTAGATACTGCAATGACACAGGAATGTGATACATTGCACTGACAGGTAATACACTTCCCATAAGAGAGGGCTATAACTCTCACCTCAGACTGTCAGTGTCCTTTTTGAAAACGGCTATGCATAACTTCCACTCATGTTTAGATTATACTATTACAATTTATAAACAGACATTGTTTTGTGCCTGGTACATGAGTCATAGCCCTTACACAAACAATATTATGGTTTATATGTCTTATGTATATGTCTTATGGATGTCTTATGGATCTCCCCACAATGTCTACCTTACTCTGGGATACAAAGGAAGTGGTAAATTCAAAAATGCTGGTGGCTCCCACCTGAGAGTTTTGCAGTGAACAAAAGTCCATAGTTTTATCGCTTCTCGGCCTTTTGGCTAAGATCAAGTGAAAAATCCATAGTTTTACAGCTAAGACAATGAATGCCTAGCTCTTTTACTCAGTCCATTATTTTCTAAAGTATTTAAGTAGCTTAAGAGTTCAGTTTAAGAAATTGTAAAAATAGAGTAAAACTCTGCAGATATTAGAGGTATCCTATTTTATAGTTAATCAAAAGGTCAGGGGGCCTTTTGTACTAAACAAGTCTCATCAGGGTAGTTCATTAACACAATTAGACAAAATGCATTCTCAGTTTCAGCTATCTGTTCATTTTAAGGCACTTTCTGACTTGCTTAATCAAATTAAACATGGGAGACTTTTCCTGGCTACATAATCAACATGTAAATTAAAATGCACAAGGATCTCCAAAGAATAAAAAAAAGTTAATTATTTAATCGTTTTTTTCCCTTTATATATTGGGTTGAGAATGTTTAATTAAAAAGAGAAAAACAAAAGTAAGTAAATATATCTTTAACATACGTTTACTTCTCTTGTATGAAAATGTGACTGTAATTAATATTAAAATGATGACATGGAATATTGAATTTACTCTTTTAATAATAGGGATTTAGGCTAATCAAAAATTGTCATTTTAATTGGAAAACTGAATTGATGGAGATATAACGTGTTTTTATAAATTGTGGAAGACAGTTTTAAATGATATTTTCTTTTTATATACAAGTGGTCATGCATTTATCAAGTGGTTTACCTTTGTGAAAACTGAAAATATTGCAAGGATCAAAGAGACAAACTGAGAACCCATTTGACATTTTATTAAGAAAGTTCAGGAACAGTTCATTTGGACTTTAATTTGTCATCCACTGAAGTTTGTGATGGAGTGGGTACAAAGTGTGACTATTGATTCTCCATCTCTGCAATTTCTCTCTGCAGAAATTATGAATAAATTCATTTTCTAGCTTGATTTTTCTGACTTTTCAGTATTTTCTGCCTATTTTCAAAATGTTAGAATGTTGAGTTCAGACAAATGCTAGCTCTGGTTTCCCTTTTTAGTTCACATAATCCTGCATAAAATAATTTTTTTTTTTTACAAGAGAGGCTCTTAAGCAGCATATTTCTTGGGTGTGACTGCTCTGATTTAAATCAGTGAAAATTCACATAATATTGCATTCAGTTATTCACTTAGTGATGCACTCAGTTAACCTTCACTCTTAGAGATAATGTTGACTTCAGAGATGTCAAACAGGAAGAACCATCTACTAATATGTTCTATCCAACTTTTTAAAAGCAACTTCTATGCCAGTGAGTCAGAAATGTTTTCAAAGATCTCTAGAGTTTTGTACTATATCAATGCCCTCACATATGACTTCTGAGTAAGGTATGTATAATGTATTTATAGGTGGAAATTTCACTTGTCTACATGCTATATGCATTTCAACAATGGAACATTTCAAGTGCTCTTCAATAGTAACTCTTCAATACTAGCAGATCAAGTCCCCCAAGTAACATTTATTCAATGACCACTTAAGAAATTTGTGTGACTTGATGTTCTGGGTAAAGGATATACAAAGATAAATAAGACCTAATCTTACCCTTGAATAACTTACAATTAAGAGAGAGAAACAAAATCAGGGTACCACAAGAAGATGCCTTCTGGGATAGTGGGGACTCAAAAAGCCTCAGACCTTCCTGAAACTTGAAATATTGGATACCAAGGGAAAAGATAAATAGGGTGTAGTGCAAATTTTAGGCCATGGTGTTCTAAAAGAAAAAAATAAATAAACAACTCAGTTGCATAGTTAAAATGAACATATCATGCATTTGTATTTCTGAACATGTACATTTATACTTATGTTTGTTTATATTTAATTCATACAATAAGAACAAATCTTAGCTGATGATATTCTTGCACAGTACAATTATGTAACTAAATATATATATTTAATGTAACAAGTACTTATATACTTACATGTTATTTATTTCTAATAACAGCCTTGTTATAATCTACAAATGATTTTTATTTTCACTATACAGATAATAAGGCAGAAGTCCAAGGAGTTTAAGGTTACTTGCATAAGGTCATACAGCTAATAAATGAGAGAACTGGGATTTGAACCCTAGTAGTCTTGGGACAGAGGAAAGTCTTATGTGACAGAGTAAGGAAATAAAATTCTATCCTGCAGGAGAGGGAAATCATTAACTGCTTTCAAGAAAGGAAGTGAAAAGCACCAAGAGGTAGTTCAGAATTTCAGGACAACTGTACTATGGAAAGACGGATTTGTTTAGTCTTGCAAATAAATAATACAGTCACAATGACCTTATTTAACTATTGTGGGGGTTTTGTGTATGTGTGTGGGGTTTTTTGTTTGTTTCACTTAGGGACAGTCTTTGGAGTAGGAAATCAATTTTTATTTAAAAATATATTTTTAAAAAGACAAAACAGGAGAGAGCCTTGAAATGACATTTGATTTTAGCAGAATAAGGAGAGCCTATGTGAATGTTTCTGAAAAAATGTAAGGAGAGAAACAAATGCCCTAGAAAATGTTGTGAAAGTTCAGAATAATGTTGAAGTATTGCGGCTTTTTGTTGTTCATCATTTGTACTTATAAATATTCATGAATTTCTCCAATTATACAGGAATCTAGCAGGCACCATGAAAATACTTTGTACTTCTTGGTGGTGGAATAAACTGGGAAGTGCTAGATTACAAAGAGAAGGCACTTCTCACTGGGTTATTTATGTAGTCCATGCTAACAAATATATTTATATAATGTTTTGATTGACTGGACCTTTCTTTTTGTTCTTTAACAATTAACTAAGGACAAATCTGAAAATTGTGTCTAGTAATAATCTGGGCCTCTAAATTTTTAGATCCACTGGCTAAGGAGTTAATTACTGAAACTTTCCAATTGTACCAGAATCATATCAAAGCCATGGCTTTGTATTATTTACCCAAATAAACAACATTCTTTAGAAGAAAACAGGCAGTTTTACTAATGAAAAATATAAATTCCAGCTTTGTGTGTTATTCATGAATGCTCTGATACCACAATTGTTATTTTAAAGTGTTTAGCTGCTCTGAAAACCATCTTCAGCAATGATGTTGGATGTTGACTGCTGAATGTCAGAAATAATGATCTAGCTGCACTGTAATCTTTGCTGAATGAGTTCTATTATGTGTCACATTTAGAAGAATATTTGTGTTGTTGAATGATTTTCAACTAATTATCTAGTACTGCTTGCATTTCATAGAATATAATAATCAAACAAAAAGTTTACTATGAACACTGCTAAGTCCAATTTTACACATCGTATTTGAAAAATAAACTAAAGTTGACATATTTATCAGAATCCATATATATTGTTATTAGAATATGGGCACAACATAAAAGTTTTCCTTGCTTTACAAAAGAACTCAATTCAGATTCACTAGTAACACCATTTTATTTTATTCTGTTTCAGTGATTATGTTATTTTCATATAAAAAAATTAAGTGTAAATAATATGAAGTAGGAAGGTTCTTTAGAATATTTTGGCTACTCCATTGCCTCTCTCTGCTAGGCAAACTGGTCTATTCACAGATCAGCTTGCTCTAAACCTTTATAAAGACTTCTCATTATACTTGCTTAAAGTTGTTTAACATATTGGGATATGTGTATTGAAATAAACATTATTTTTTTAACTTTTTTATTATTATGTTCACTTAGACAAAGTATAATAATTATATCATTAGTTTTTGATGTAATGTTCAACTCATTAGTTGTGTATAACACTCAGTGCTCATCACAACATGTCCCCTCCTTAATATCCATCCCCCAGTTACCCCATCTCCCCACTCTCATCCCTTCTGTAAGCCTCAGTTTGGTTCCTGGAGTCCAGAATCTCTCATGGTTTGTCTCCCTCTCTGATTTCTTTCCATTCAGTTTTTCCCCCCTTCCCCTGTGGTCCTCCACACTATTCCTTATGTTCCACATATGAGTGAAACCATATGATACTTATCTTTCTCTGCTTGACCTATTTCACTTAGCATAATCCCCTCCAGTTCCATCCATGTCGATGCAAATGGGTAGGTATTCATCTTTTCTGATGGCTGAGTAATATTCCATTGTATATATGAACTGCATCTTCTTACTTAACTTTCTATTAAAAATAAACCAATTATATTTCCCTCATACTTTTTGGAGATCTCAAATCTTAAGGAATGCTTATTGTTTTCTTGGTCCATTGGCATTTTAAATGGTAAAACAATGATGGAAATTAAGCACTGATACATGCTTACCGTGGAAAAGGGAACAAGCTTGGGCGTGATTTATTTTTCTTTCACATGCCTACAAACCTAACATGTGTATTAGTCGAGAAAGAATAATAGAAGTTAATGGGGGGAAAGGATGTTACATTTGTATCTATGAGACTTGGAGGGGTGAATATGAGAAAGAGGTAAATATTTTGGCTGGGACTTATCCAACATAAAAGTGTAAAGTGATGATGATAAAAATAAGAATAGTCATTACAAAATGTATTTCCTACATTCCAGGAAATAAGTAATGCAATGGAAGTTTCACCCAGTGGGATTCTCTCACTAGAGCTCTGCTGCCTCCTTCCCTTTCAATACCTTTCAATTCCCTCTGAGAATCCAAAAGTTATATACTATAAGCAGTCACAGATCAGTCCATTATAGTGTTACCCCATTCTCTTTTTCCATATAGGGAACCCACTGCCGAAGTCTGCTCTTTGTGACAACACTTGAAGAAACCCAATGTTGACACCAACAAACAAGAGGAGGGACAAGGGCTCCATCTCTGGATACACGGAAATTCTCCCAGTGCTACCTGAATGTCAGGGCTGGGCAGTGAGATAGATCCTATGTATGAAACACTGGGGAAAGGGGCAGTTACTCTGCATTGTTACTTGAACTGCTGTGGCACCTGTATTTGTGTTAAAAGACTCACAAATCTCCTTTTCATGGTTGCCATCTGTTTTAATTCTCCAAATCATGTACAGAGATAAATGGATATTGGTAAGTGTATGTGTATATGTGAGGGAGACAGAGACAGACAAAAAGAGACTGAGAGAGATACAGAAAGATCGACAATGAGAGGGCATGTGTTTGTATATGAGGTAAGAGGTTTAAGGGAGGGTAGAATCCAAAGAAAGGAAGGAAATGTGGTGTTTATTTCACAAGGATCTTAACATCATTACTGGATTAATCAGATTTTTCACTTTTCAACAGATCATTTTTGGTAACTGGGAGAGAGTATCACAAGAAATCTATTAGGCAAAGGAGCAAAAGGTGATCCACACTTAAGGTTCAGGAAATACTGAAATTCATGTTATACAAACTAATGCAACATTGTAGTTCAGAGGACAAATTATCCATTTTTCATTAAACCATTGATTATGGTTATATACACTATATTTTAAAAAAACTTTATTGTTTATTTATTTATTTATTTATTTATTTATTTATTTATTTATTTACAAGAGAGAAAGAAAGAAAAAGAGAGAGAGTAGGGGATGGAGAGAGGGAGAGAATCTCAAGCAGACTTCATGCTGAATGTGGAGCCTGACATGGGGCTCGATCTCATGACCCTGAGATCATGACCTGAGCTGAAGCCAAGAGTCAGACACTTAACCAACTGAGCCACCCAGGCATCCATACTGTACTTTTTAACTACAAGAAGAAGCAGGAATATCATCACCTTAATAAACCACAGATTCCTCCAACATACAAATACACACTGAGTTTTCTTGTTTATCTGCTACAATCAACAACACTCAATAGTTCCTCTTAGTCCTTCTCTGATGACAGCTTTCAGTTTCTAATCTGCATTTAATATGAAAATATCATCTATATAAAATTCAAATTATGTATACCTACGTATTTTAGAAGGACAATAAATATATTTGTTGAACCATAAATAAACTCCCAACACAAGTGTCATAAGTAACACCTCATTATTTATAGTTATAACTCACACTCGATATCAAAAATCAGGGATACTGAAATGCACAATTCTAGGACCTTCTAATTTAGGGTAAATGTAGGGACATGCAAATATAATCATGCTTACAGATTATTCTTTAAATAATTATCATTTGACCTTAAGATATCAGCTTTCTAGTCATATAATAACAAACACATTGCTCCAAATAGTGAAATTATTTACCTCTTCTAGACCCTGGGAGTACAGACAGTTGGTTGAATAATTCACTTTCAACCAGATGGTTGATATCCTGGAATTATGAAATTACTTGCTTTATGCAACAACATACCCCCAAATAGTTTTAATTATAATTAGTTACACAAACAACTAAGTCATATATGATGATGATTATAAAAATACTTTCTACTAAGCCTTTAGTGCCAAATGAAATCTAACTTTTATGAAAACAGTAGGCCAAAATTTTCAAATATTTTATAGCTTTGCATACTTTGGAAATAGCAGAACTTGAATGATTAAAGAGAATTTAAATTTTACTCTATTTTCCTTGTCTATTTCACTCTCAGAATATTTCCCATAGATGTAATAGATTGTTATTTACATATTTAAATTTTTAAATTTTTTATTTTAAATTTAAATTTATAAGTTTTCTTATGGTGATTAGATTTTAATAAATAATGATCTTATTTTGGAAATATTTTAAGGGTATTGTTGATAATGGAATATGTTAAAATCAAGGGATGAGATATACTTTTGTCTCAATGAATGAATAAGAGCTAAGAATGAAGAGGTCTTTCCTCAGTGGAAAAGTTACAAGGGCTTAGGGGACGAAATCTAAAATTTATAGTTTAAAAAAGATACCCTTCTGGAAAATGCATGAGAACAATAAGAGAAGGAAAGTTTTAATATTATAATTATCCAAGTTTATGTAGAGAATACTACATATAAGTTTGTCAGAAATTTCCATTAAAAGCTTAACACTTAAAGGTGATTTTCATATAGCTCTAGAAAGCTTATGATGACTGCATCAAAAAGTAATACTTTGGTCTACATTTGTAGAAAATAAATTTAGTTATATTCAGTAGAATATATTAAAATATACACATCTTCACATATGTGCACAGGCATACACACCCACACCTACACCATGTATTGGGCATCCACTATGTACCAGAAATCCTCTATGTCCCAGAAATAGGTAGGACTAAATAATTTTCCCTACCTGAAAGTGATTCCCATTGGAGTCAGGAAGAAAGGCACAAAAAAAAAACAGTTGCTATACAATGTAATGAGTGCTAGAGTAAAATTAAGTATAAACTGACATGAGAACACAGGGGTACCAGCAATCCATGTCATTACCCTTAAGTGTATCACTTCTGAGTTTACATTTTGCAGGCATGATATCACCATAACTACAAATAATACCCACTCTTTTACTCAATCATTCATCAACACTTAGGCTATGAATTCATTGGCACTTCTAGTCTTTGGCTCCTCTACTGTCTTCTCCTTTTGTCTGCATCCTGTCTTCACATTGTGTCTTCACATTGTCACACAAAGAGGTCATTATCTCAAACACTCCTCTCCCATTATTGACTTTTTTTTTCTTTTTGCATTATTTTTGCAGGAACCACCTGGGAAAAGTGTAACCCTGGCTTACTCTGTTTAATTTGTTGGCTGAAGATGATGGAGAAAGAAACAGACTAATGCAGCATAAACCCAGAGTCCTTACACTTAACTTAGTCCTAAGTATAACTTCCAACATTTTATCCATTGGATAAGTTCAATCATCTTATACATATTTATGATTCACAAAGCTTCACTTCCCAATGAGATTGATTGATTGATTTTGACCTTTGGCTACCTACTAGACATCTCTACTTTGATCTTCCATAGTCATATCATAGTAGCATATTTAAAATAGATATCATTCTTTATTTAACTAATTCATCAATTGTCAGTGGTCAGGTCAGTAAAGGCAGTTGTGCCAGCATAGTTATTGAATACTTAGGCTTTTGTTTAGAGTATAGCTTCTACAAGACAACACACTTGAATATATTACTTCCAGATACTCAAGTTCCAAGCCTAACATTGCCAGATTGCAAAAACACCATTCCATATAAAACAAGTAACTTCGATTGATAATTGAGGGAACATTTATCTTTAAAATTTTCAGGCTTTTATTATCTGAGTCCCAAGAAAATCCAAATATCATAAAAGAAACATTCTTTAGGTTAGGGCTATTCTATCAATCAAGTAGTTACCCATCAATTAGCAGGTAGAAAAGGAAAAAGAAATCAGCTAACCGGACCGAGTTAATTTGGCCTTTATGTGGTAATGATTAGAAAATTATTGCTGGTAGTTAATTTTTTGATTTGACATTATTGAAAAAAAACCTCTAAATTTATCCAAACCATGTGTAGGAGTGTGAGTTTTGTGTATTAACAAGAATCACAAGCATCTAGTCAAACTGGTACACTGACATGAGTCTGAAGAGCAACTAGAAACAAATGCTGAGTGACTGTCGTCATTATCCTCATGTCGATTAATTGTATTTATCAGTTCATCAGAATGTTAGGTTATGCAAAAACCTGCTCTATTAATAATGACATAAAGATAATTACATATATTTTCAAAAATTTCTGTTTTTTTTTTCCCCAAAACCCTAGTAAATATTACTATGCTTAACTTACTGCATTGGTTGAGTGAAATCACTTTGTATAATTTGCTAGATAAGAGAAATTCTGTGATGAGAACCTTTACTTTTTTTTTAATTCTAAAAATCACACCAATCACCATTAATTCAAATCAATATTTATGTCTTCTTTTTTTTTTTAAGATTTTATTTATTTATTTGACAGAGAGAGAGAGAGATCACAAGTAGGCAGAGAGGGAAGGGGAAGCAGGCTCCCTGCTGAGCAGAGAGCTCGAAGCAGGGCTAGATTCCAGGACCCTGAGATCATGACCTCAGTCAAAGGCAGAGGCTTTAACCCACTGAGCCACCCAGGTGCCCCAATATTTATGTCTTCTTGAGTGGCCTGAACTTAACAATGTGCAAAGATGAAGGGAGAAGCATTCTCTTAACTTTGCTTTTAGAAGAAGAAAATATTTTCTTCCTGTCATTAGTCATGGAAAAAAAAAACCTATTGCTTAACATTAAGCCTGTAGTGCAGTTTTTGTCTTGGTTTGATCCAAATCAGGTAGCAAACCAGCTTTGTTACTGGTTGTAGAATTTACGTATAGTTTCTTATGTGTATTAGGACTTGAGAAAATAAAATGTGCTTTAGACAAATATAGTTATATGTGTTTTAGGCAAATTGTTCTTTAAGGCAAAGGCACAATTCTTCAACATTTAATATGTGGCAGGATAAATGCAGTTTAACCCACAGCAGGGGCAGTGGTAAATGTGTACACATTAGAATGACCAGTCATTGTTAAGTATCAAGTGCTTTATGTAAGCAATGAGAAAACCATATAATTTAGCCAAACCCAAAGCCACAAATGAGTTAGAAATGTTTCTGCTCTCAAATGAAATCAATGACAGCATAGCTACAAATGCTTGCTTACTTAGTTTATTCCAGAGAGAAAGCAAAAAGATATTATTTCCCTTCATAATGGTCAGTGGCAAATTGTTTATTTGTTTTGGTTTATTGCTTATCAGCTATTTGTAATCTATCAATTAATCTGAATATTGTTATGAAAAAGCTCTCCCTACACAACTCCTTCTATCCTTTGAGTAAATACTAAATTGGAAAACAGCAAAAAATGCTACACATTGCTATTTTGCCCATCTTTGGGTTTACTCACATAAGTAATGAGTTCAATGTTTGGTGGTTTTATAAAGTAGGTGAATATGTCAATCCTGTTTCCAGTAAACAATCAATATAGTTTCCATGATAGTCAACTTAAAATGTGCAAAACAACACATAAAACAACATAAAAAAATCACTGAAAAGTAGTTGTCCAAATGAAATGTTTACTTATTTTAAAGAGTCCCCAGAACGCCATGAGAAGAAACTCCTTAAAGACGGGGATTTTTGTATGTTTTGTTCACTACCCCATCTTGAGGACCTAGAATGGTACCCAATACATCATAGATAATAATTAAAAATTTTTAAAAGACTGAAAAATGACCAAATCATGTGAGTAAACTAGTTTTGAAATTAAATTGGGACTGTGAATTATTTCTAGTTTCTGTAAAATGCATTTGATGTTAAGAATTAGCAACCTGATATCACTCCTCAGAATGGTAATATCCGAGCAGAAAAAAACAAACACCTATAGTTGGTATAATAGTTTAGCATTTTCTTGGTTACCAGAATAGGGAAGCAGATCAGACTCACCATATTCTCCTGAGCATTATAGGGTTCTCAAGGACTCATCAGATTTTAAGAAAATCCTGCAGGCTTACTATCATACGAATGCAAAATATTGGGATCTTTTTTCAAGTTCTTTTAAAGATTTTATTTATTTATTTGACAGACAGAGAGATCACAAGTAGGCAGACAGGCAGGCAGAGAGAGAAGGGGAAGCAAGCTCCCTGCTGAGCAGAAAGCCCATGCGGGGCTGGATCCCAGGACCCTGAGATCATGACCTGAGCCGAAGGCAGAGGCTTTAACCCACTGAGCCACCCAGGCGTCCCTGTTTTTAAGTTCTTGATTAAGCCAGGTACTTAATACAGGAAATAGAATTCAAGTTTTTTTGTTATTGTTGTTTTGTTTTTTAGAATTCAAGTTTTAAATGTGACTGTAGTAAGGCAATCATCAAAACATGGTGAGAAAAAAAAAAAACATGGTGAGAAACTCTGTACTGTATTTATGTAGATCACAGAAATCTTAGAATTGGAATTAGGCAGGAAGTTCGAGGTCATTAATCTTGTATCTGAGGAAATTACTCTTCAATTGCAATACACACAATTACAATACATTCTCATTTGTCTGGATTCTGAGTTACTTGAAAGCTCAACTCACTAATTTATTTTCCCACTTGACTTTTATGCAAAAGAAAGAAATTACAAATAATAGGAAAGATAATTAATGCATTTAAAGATGACTCTGGGGTACTTCAAGACCCTGAAGTATCTATTCAGTCATCAGTAAAGATACAATTATCTTCGGTATCAGTTTAGCATTAACTCTGACTTCATTTCCAGGCTTGGAAATCCTACCTTATATGGATGCTCTAAGCTATGGAATTTGTAGGGGAACTGGTAGATGTCAGATGAATAGGGAAAAGCAAAGACTAAAATGATGTTGAAGAAAGAAGAGAGGCACCGAGAAAAGACAGAAACAGCATAATTGTGAGGAATCCAAAAGAGAAAGAAAAAGGGGAAAAAAATTAAAATTTGAAGCAGATATGGGAGGAGATTAAAGAAGGAACTGGAAAATTCCCCACTCTGAAGGTTACAATATAACACATTACTCTATTTCAGATGCTCCTTCCATTCTCTGAGAGAATGTGTTATACAACTCCTAACTCACTTCCTTATGCTTCCTTACAATACACCCCAATCACCAATGTAACCCTAAAAGGCTCTCTATTCCTTAAAATCTAACTTATGTGATAAAAGTATGCCGACTAACAGCTAGCTAGGACAGAATTCTTAGAGAACATCTCTTGGTCAGATAATCCATTCCTGACAAGTGAAATGATAGCTTTTGCTTTAATTACTTCCAGTAATAGGAGTGCCTTCATAGCCCAAAATCATTTTTAAAAATGCTCACTAAAGTTTTGTCCTTCCTGTTCATCTTTTCCTCCTTGCCTTTCTCCTTGTCAAATCTCTGCCCTCCTTCCCCTCTCCTGCTTTCTCAAGTTATAAATTGTTTAAATACAGTGCAGAAATCTCTCCTAGAATGAACTGTGCCAATGTGTTTCATGTTAGTTGTAGAGGCTCCCTGTGCGTCACAATAATTATTCAGTACATGAAGTTAATGCATTCTTAAACAGTAATCATTACTACTTACTAAGAACAGGTAAAGCTATCAAGAGGGTCTCAAAACAGAATAACCTTTAACACATCTGAGCAATAAAAGAGTTTGTAGTACAATTGATGAGGTTTCAAATCCCAAATCCTCATTTTGAGAAAAGAGCCTTTTGGGTAGTATTTTCTACCCTCAAAGGATTGACTATTGCTACTTCTATATTTCACTATTATTTGAATTGCTGCTATAAAATAGTTACTTCAAATGAAGTGGAGCAGCATAGACAATATGTTCTCTAATTTTTCTTGACTTAAATTATGAGCTTACTTCCTATAAGTTATTTCTAAATGTAATGCAGTAGGAAATTATGTGGACTTTGATCATTATTCAAACTCAGATTTGATACCCAATGTTGTCTCATACTACTTTGTGACCTTGACTTCATTTCTTTGACTAAAAGCTCCTCATTGGTAAAACTGGTACAACAAAACTGACTTTGCCTGATTATGAGGGGAGAAACTGAAGCTTTTTGAAATGTCTCTTAAATAATTTAACCTATTATATTGGGGCACCTGGTTGGCTCAGTCAGTTAAGCATCCAACTCGTGATTTAGGCTCAGGTCATGATCTCAGGGTTGTGAGATCAAACCCCACCTGGGGATCCGTGCTCAGTGAGGAGTCTGCTTGAGATTCTCTCTTTCTTCCTTCATTAAGTCTTTCAGTCTTTCATTCCCATGACATTTATTGACTTCTTATGGTAAAAACATTGAGAGATCCAGAGAAGGGATAGTTTCCATTTTCAAAGAGTTCAAAATTATTACCTGTGCCTGTTTCACAATGGACTGAATTTAACAAATGTTTGTTAAAGGATCAATATGTATAAGGAAATAAATGTTTATAGATGATACAATTACTGGGATAACAGGATGCTTCTTTCTTAGAATTTTGCATGATTGACAAGTACATGTGAATAGCCGTTACATCCAAAAGCACTAAAAGTGATTTCTAATGTTATAACACTTAGGTTGTGCTAAACATCCCTCTAGGTAGCTATGCATATTATTTAAATTTGATTGTCTTAAAAATACTTTCTGTTAGGTACTATTATTTTAATTTACAGATGAGGAAACTAAAGCGCAGAAGTCAGACAACTTGTTCAATATCACATGTCCGCTAAGATTAGCAACCCAGATTTGAACACATGTAATTAGTCTCCAGACTCCAATGCAATCGCTGTGGTACATTGCCTACTTTAACTGATACAGGTAGGAAAAGAAATCTAATATATATGACATAGCTAATACAATTAGTTAGTTGTAGGCTTCTAATATGTAGGTAGCATATGGATTGAGCTTTGAATAAGCCTGATTTCAATGGGTTGAAATGAAGGGTGAAGTCGGTATGAGGATGGACAGGTTTTAATCCGAGGAGATTATATAAACAGTGCTGTCACAGTAAGGTGCTGCAGGAGATGGTCTATAAACTGTGATGGATTGTTTGGATGGAGAAAAGGCCATATAGAGGGAAAAAGCTGGAAGATGTGACTAAAGAAATTCTACAGCAATGAGAACACTTTAAATCTTTTACAGGGATAAAGCTCTGAAAACATAGACTACCTGACAAGGTGTGACAGCCCAGTCTTTGTGAGGCATTTGAAGGGGTCACCATAGCTGTCTGAACCTGAAGAACTATGACCCTCCAGTCCCTGAAATCCTGCTGTGTTGCAGGCAGCCAGGGAAGGTTACCCTTAAATGACTGCATGAAATCATTCTTAGCATATGGGGCTCTGTAGCAATGCTGCGTGTTGTCGGATACCCCAGTTACAACTGTCTCCAAGAGCAAAGGTAAGAGCATTAACTACACCACGTATTGAGGCTTCTTCCTTGTCCTGTCACCAGTAAGACCCCTCCAGGAGCTATGGAACAAAATGGTTGACTTGAGTACCTTCATCCTTGAGAAGGTGAAGCAAAAGATGAAAATCATTTCTTTTTTTTTTTTTTTAAATAAAGATTTTATTTATTTATTCAACAGAGAGAGAGAGATCACAAGTAGACAAAAAGGCAGGCAGAGAGAAGCAGGCTCCCTGCTGAGCAGAGAGCCCGATGCGGGGCTCGATTCCATGACCCTGAGACCATGACCTGAGCCAAAGGCAGAGGCTTTAACCCACTGAGCCACCCAGGCGCCCCTGAAAATCATTTCTTAAAGTGTAAGCAGAGAGCACGAAAGGAAAGATTTGAGTTTCCATTTACACAAGACCGTCTCATGCCCTTCTCGAGAGAGAGCAGCCATCAAATGATTGTATTAACACTGACACATACTTAGTCAAAAAAGCGAAATGATACTTTTTTAAGAAGAAAATAACCTCAAAAGTTTGGCGGAATTATGTCCTTGGCCTTCAGAAAAACACCGGAGCCAGGACAGAAGTTGCTACGTGTTCCTCTGTTCTTTCCTTCCCGGTGTTCCGCGTTATTACTTGCTAAATCAATTGCAGCTGCTTACCGCGCTCCAGTGCATTTAAGCCCCTTCTTGGGGCCTCTATAGCACCCTTTGAGAATTTCACCCATAACTCCTTACCAATTCCCTAAGCTGTCTTGACTTCTCTACCAGAAAATTGTTATTATATTTATAACAGCATTCTGAAAATATTTCACCAAGCTGCTAACGAAACTCTCTTTTATACAACCAATGAATTATGCCTTAAATGTCTTTTTCTCTCTGCATGATGCCCTGGATTAATGCACTATATAATGTTTGTAAATACAACCATGTTTCTTCTTTAAAGTCATTAGGAGGGTTTTAATGAACATCGAAATGATCAATGTGTTAATTGGTTCCAGATAATGTTTATCAAATATTTAGGAAGAGGAAATAAAGCACTGTATGGCAAATAATCCAATTCAAGGGAGTAGTTTTATTGAAAGAGATTTGCTTAAATAGGGATAGAATTTCAACACTAAGAGCTTTTTTAAATACAAATGGGAAAATGAGGTAAGAATTAGCTTAAGTAAAAGTTAATGCAACATTAGGTTTGCAAATTTAGTTGAACAAAGTTAGAAAATTTGAAGTTTATGTTACAAGGATAAATCCAAATGGTGTACTTCAGTTTTGTGTGATAGACCATATGGATTTTACCTTTATTAGTATTATTTGTTAATAATTATGTTCTGCATCATAAAACCAATGATCTAAAAAATAATTTCTCTGAATTCTAAATCTGAAGACCTGTCCAGTCATAGGGAGGAGAGTTATACAACTCTGATATTATTCAATACTTATCCCAATTTACTCCTGCTTTCACTTGTTTCAATAAAGGAATACAGATATAGGTATGAATACTGGAGATTATCTACATATATGCATATACATATTTTTCTGTCCTTGAACTTTCTAGCAGAAATATTTCAAACTGCTATTAGAATTTTAAATTTCAAGCAATACTGAAAATTAACTGGTAAAATAAAGACATCTTTCATTTTTCCCTCAACTCACCCTACAAACAGAAAAGGACAAAACACTTTTGGTGAAGGATGACAGGGGTGGAGCTGTTGTCTTCTAAAACTCCACAGGAGAAGCAAAAGGAATTTCGAGGGCCTGGAAATAATAAGTCCAGGATCACCTTTTGCTATCTGAAAGTGCTTTAACACTTCTAATGTTAATAAAAATGCCTGCGCTCCCAAGAGAGCGGGAAACTTTCAGATTCTCCACGTGCTTCATGGAAACACCTATTCAAGTTTATTAGGAAAACTTGGTTTAATACCTATGCCACATTCTTTTTCAACTTTATGTCATTTTTTTTTTTTCTTATCATCAAAAGGAAGCAAAGAATACTAGTTTTCTGACCTGGGACCTAAGGTTTTCTGTTGCACTCATATTTTATTTTCATGCATTTTTACAAGGCAATTAAACTGACATCCCAACGTTAATGTTACACGTAATTTAGAATGGAGGATTTTTTTTCAGCAGTTTTGTTATTGTCATTGAAAAATAGGATTACAGAGGAGATGGAGAGTAGGATTCATAAAGGAAAAATATATGGTTAATATGAAGAAAGTAATGATTTTTTTTTTAATGTGACATTAGCAGAAGAACAATATAAAATGGGACTCTACATTTTAAGACTTAACGATCTATTGGATTTTAATGAAATAATGTTCTGAGTGATGCCAGGAGAAAAAAATGAAAAAAAAAAAAAAAACCCTGAATGAATCAGATATAAGTATGCAGAAAAAACCTATATTTTATTATATAAATTCCTAAAAAAAAACCTCTTACTGAATTTTCTGTGGTATCTCCCTACAGACAAATGGGTTATGGGAAAAGACATTCTTGAAAATATACATAATGTTTAGGTCACATAAAGTTGTGATTATACTTTTAGGTGAAAAGTCATTATTCATGATTATACTTATTTTCAATATTATACATTTTTAAAATAATTTTGCTTTATGATGCAAATTAAAGCTGTTGACATAATTTATTCTTTAAGCCATGGGCAGTTTACTGATCACAAATATTCATTTAAGTTATTATTTGTGTTTACTGTTTATATTATACTAAAAACACTGCTAAGCAATCCTCTGCTTCTCTAATCTATTATAATGATTTGTGCTGCACAATACTGAGCAGGTTCTACAAGATGAGTAAAGAATCGAAGAAAACCTCATCTTTGCTAGAGAGCTACATATTTGCAATTACATTAGATTTAATACAGTGCTGAAAACATGATGCTATTAGGTGGTTTTACAACATAAAATGAGGTGTAGTTTGATTTACTATTTCTTCCCTCAATGAAAGAAATGAGCAAGACTTCTGTGTCTCCTACTTCTCAGTCAGTAGAGTGCAGACAGGCAGGAAGTGACCCATCAAAGGTTCATTGAACTATATCACCATATCTGTCTCTCAAAACCAAAGGCCATATGAAACAATTAAAAAGTCCACAAACAAAATACTTAGTTGAAGGATGCAGCTGGAAAGAAGTGTGAGGTTTTCCAAAACTCAGAATGGCAACCTTAGTTCAAGAGGGGCTTTGTGCAAGTTCTTTAAACATTCTGAGCCTCAGTTTCCTCATTTTAAAAGTGGGGTTAATGATATTTTTTATAAATACATATATTTATAAATAAATTTATTATATCTATCTATCTATCTATCTATCTAGTCCCCTTATTACAAGGGACAATCCATCATAGAATGTTATTCCAGTGTCTGACATATACCAAATAATAAATAATATAGCTTCGTTACTATTGTATTATTTCATTTAAAAGGAAATAGTATGCACGTCCCTATTGAGTGTGGGTGGGTGGGTGGGTGTTTGCACATAGGTGTTTATAGGATGTATACTTAAGAACCTAAGAGTACACACACACACACACACACACACATTAGATCTTGTGTAAGAGAGCACAAACTGACCGCCTCAGAGTTTAGATTTATTATTTGTTTTTATATAAGCCAATAGGAGAGCATAACTTGCCTAATAGGTCCTTGTCTGTAAAAGAACTTGTTAAAACTGAAGTCAACCAAAACCAAAGGGATTCTTTCTTTTTATACAGCTTGCTAAACAACCTTGATGACACAATGATGCCCGCAAGCCAATGTTAAAGTCCACGAGATAAACTTGTCTACTTACTGTGGAAATTAACATTTTAAAAATTGCTGCTCACACACATCATTTGATCCTCACAATAGCCAATGAATAGTTGGTCAAGGCCAATCAGAATTGATAGAGTGAGTACTGGAACCCAAGTCTGAGTGTCTGTTTTCTTTTTCATTACTCATTTTTGGTCCATTTTGCTGGGTCCCAGTAACACAAATTTCTTGTGTAAAGACAATGAAAGTGATATCATAGTCTCTGTGATACTCCTTCGCTACAGATAGAAACAACTGATTTACCTATCATATGAGCAGACATTCCTGGTAACAGTTGTTTTCTTTTGTTTGTTTGTTTTTTTATTTGTCAGAGAAAAGGCACAAGCAGGAGAAGTGGGAGCCAGAGGGAGAAGCAGCCTCCCTGTTGAGCGAGGACGAGGTACTTGATCCCAGGACTCTGGGATCAAGACCTGAGCTGAAGGCAGATGCTTAACGGACTGAGCCACCCAGACATCTCAACACTTGGTTTTTAAACTGAGGCTGCCTGGCAGGTCAGGTGTGTCAAAGTCCTTAATGGAATGGAATCCCTAAGGGAATATAGGTTCTATTTGTAATTTTTCACTTCCACATAGCAGGATGGTAGATGCAATTTGTTTATTTGATTTTTGCATCAGTCTTTTGGTTATTTCTAAATAAAGAGCTTGATTTAGACATTTCTTCAGAAACAACTGAAATCTTTTATGAACAATAGGTGCATTTATCTTGAAAATGATTAAAAATTTACACAAAAGAGGGGCGCCTGAGTGGCTCAGTGGGTTGAAGCCTCTGCCTTCAGCTCAGGTCATGATCTCAGGGTCCTGGGATCAAACCCTGCATAGGGCTCTCTGCTCAGCAGGAAGCCTGCTTCCCCCTGCCTCTCTGCCTACTTGTGACTCTCTCTGTGTCAAATAAATAAATAAAATCTTTAAGAAATTTAAAAAATAAAAAAAATTTACACAAAGGAATTTTTTCTGTTTCCTACTTTCAGTATTAAGAATTTTATTTTTCTAAAAAAAAAAAAAGAAAAAAAAATTTTATTTTTCCTTTGAGCTTCCACCATGAACTTCCTACATACTACTTTTTCCAGTTTATCCTTTTAGTTTCTGCCATTCCAGGCAGCATGGAATGTGGTAGAAAATAAGCAATATGTAATATTGTAGAAAAATTTCTAGTTTAAATGTTGAACCGAATCAACCTGGATTTTCAGAATTAATTCTTTCATATTTTCCTCTTAAATATGCTATTTTTTGGAGCAGTTTTATATTCACAGCAAAATCAAGCAGAATGTGCAGAGTTCCCCTATAGCCCCATTTCCTACATAGGCATAGCCTCCCTAAATAATAACATGCATATCAGAATGGTACATTTGCTACAATCTATGAACCTACATTAACATATCACTAGCACCACAAATCCACAGTTTATGTTTGGGTTCACTCACTTACATTAAGGTTCACTAGTGATTAAATTTCTTCAATGAATATAGGACTTTGCCAATTGTCATCTATTTCTTTGACAGATTATGTCTTTCAAGGAATTAGTTTACTTCATCTGGGTTATCAAATTGGTGAGCATAGTTGTTGAGCATAGTTGTTTTATTATGTTTTATTATCTTTTTGATGTCCGTGAAATCTGTAGTGATTTTTTTTTTCTCTTTCATTTCTGGTGTTAGTAATTTGTGTCATTTTTGTTTGTTTGTCCTTGTTAGCCTGACTAGATATTTATTGATTTTAGTGATCTTTTCAAGGAATCAGCTTTTGCTTTTGTTGATTTTTTTCTATTGATTTCCCACTTTTAAATTCATTAATGTCTACTCTAATTTTTATTATTTCTTTTACTCTGCTTACTTTGGATTTAATTTGCTCCTGTTTCCTAAGATTCCTAAGACAGAAGTTTCCTAAGATGAGAGATTGGATAATTGATTTTAGATCTTTCTTCTTTTCTAATGTATGCACTCAATGCTATATGTTTCCTTCTGAGGACTGCTTTCACTGCAAGTTTTGAAAAGTTGGCTTTTTACTGTCATTTAGTTAAATATTTTTCGATTTTTTGAGATTTCTTCTCTGACTTGTGTTATTCTGAAGTATGCTGTATAATTTCTAAGTATTTGGAGATCTTTACTAAATCTTAAAAGAATATTTTAGGATTTTTCTTTTTCTGAAATCCATGAATAAAATGAATTATTATTAAACATAATTAGCAAAAAAAACATAATTAGCTTATATATATAAGCTTATATATACATAGACATATATATACATACATACATATATACACACACATTTGATTTTATTGTTCAAAATATATGCCTTAATTTCCCTTTGCTGATAAAGATAGAGATAGCATTTGATTATATGTTACATCGCCTTGAGTAGCAGAAGGTTTATGAAGTATATATCTATGTAGGCAGGAACTGCAACTACCCAATAAAATCTTTATGAGCTCATAGAAAAATTTAACATTTAGAACTACATATTCTTAATTCTCCTCCTTGGTAGTTGTGGAAGTATCTTATAAGGTAGATATTATTAATTCCATAATGTTAACCAGAGAAGTATTGTTTTCAATGTAGAAGAGTTTTAAGTGAAAAGGCCAAGATTTAAACCCTGATTTTCAAAGTCTTATTTTGTTCACTGCCTGTTAAACAAATAAATATACATACCCATGAACAAATACCTTCAATGCTCTATAAGCAAAAATCAATGGTTAAATAGTGAGAAAAACAGTTTGAGTGTTTTTGTTCCTGTTACTGATCTTTGAGCAATGCTGTGACAAAGACAGCAGCCTATGTTTTGCATTGATTTTCTTATATGCTCGACATTAGCTCTTTCCAATAGAAATAAAATGTGAGTCATGAGTGCAATTTTAAATTAATCACTTCATATAAAATTAAAAAAACAAATGAAATTAATTTTATTAATATATGTTTTATGACCCAACATATACAAAGGGTTATCATTTCATCAAGAATCAATATAAAAAGGAGTATCTTACATTCTTTTTTTGTACTATCATTGAAATTCACTGTACATTTTTATTTAGATGCTACATTTTCATCAGAAATATGTTATCTCTATTTAAATTTCACAGAATTTACAGATGAATATATAAACTTAGGCATCTAAATATATAAAATATGTAGTTTTCCAATAAAGAATTGATTAACAAAAATATTTTCCCTTTAATATTTGCATTTACTCGAGAAAGTTAGTCTTTAAAAAACATTGATATGGCTTGAAGCAGAACCATCAATTTAAAAATTACATTTATTCAGTTAATTACATAAATTCATTCTTGTGTCACCTTATGGTATTAACATTCAATTCAAAGAATGTTGTATAAATTGAAAAGCAGCTCTGAATTTATGAATACCTACAGAAATTTTCTGAATTTTTCTTGAAGTTTTACAGACAATTTCCATAATGCTGGTGGTTGTAATGAAAATTCTTTTCAATTGATTCATGTCAGAAAATTGTGTAAAATTGTTATTACCGTAGGAAAAGTTGGGATTTAATCATAAATTATTCTACCTGTCTAGCTAGGTAATACAAAGTTTTTCTTTCCATGGGACTTCAAATTTAGAATATTCATATTTGTTTGGTGTTGGTGAGAAAATGTAAATCACATTGCAAGTTTTTTTAATTGCCTTTCATTGTGGAATATTTAGCAAGCATTCTTTTTGTTTCAAGAAAATTTTGAATTGGAATTAACAATCTGGCAAATCTTTCTAAAACTTTGAGTTTTGCCAAAGTACAAGTCGTCATTATGTTCTATTTCTCTCAACAGTTTCATAAACTGGTGACTATTCATACATTTGCATATATATATGCAACAATATTTGCCATTAAGACTGTGACTACTTTCATAGTCAGCTTCCATTCAATGAGCGCAAATATTTTCCATATGCCTTAAAGAGTGAAATGAAGCGATAAGGAAAACATCAGTCTCTTGTCTTAAAATCCCACTAAACCTGGACATTTGACCTAATATAATAAAGTTTCTTGTATCTTAATAGAAACTAAATTTTTTATCTCACTGAAAATTTTTTTTGACAGATATAAAACATTTTTAAAACCCTATTCCATGAATTCCATTAAAAGTCTTCATTGATATTTGGAAGTCCTTTAAGACAAAACATGACTCACCTAAAGCTAAATGAAGTAATTAGAATTTTGAATCAATTGATTTTTTCACATTGTAAAAAAAAGAAAAACTGCATTCCACTGGCAACTGCTTGATGCCCTTCATAGAATTTAAAAAAAAAAACTTTGTGTAGGCTATCTTTTTTAACCTTTCTATAATTCTCTTTCAAATTAACCATAAATGAAATAATAACTGCTTATACCATCACTCAAAAATGACTTCTTTAAACCTACATTTTATCTATTTTATGGTTGGCCAAAAGTTCAAGTTCACACCCTATTAAAATCATTAAAAACTTTTTTGGACATTTAATTTTGAATTTAGGTTATCAATTTTGACAATTTTATCATTTTTTTGAATGTTGACAAGCAACGTCTCAAGGAACTTACTTTTTTGCTTAAAACATCTATTACTATTGCACACCTTATTATTCTTAATATTATTTCCCCCAAGAGTTTTTTCATTTTGTTCTGTTATAGCAAATTGCAATGGCCACTAATAATGAAATTTGCATCAAACCTTCTAATCTTGTTTTTCATTACTGTTAGAGAGGTTGAAGTACAAACTCTAGCCTATTCTGCACAGGTATTATGCTTTTGCTTTAAATTTTAAAGTTTGGGGGTGCCTGGGTGGCTCAGTGTGTTAAAGCCTCTACCTTTGGCTCAGGTCATGATCTCAAGGTCCTGGGATCAAGCCCCGCATCGGGCTCTCTGCTGAGCAGGGAGCCTGCTTCCCCCTCTCTCTCTGCCTGCCTCTCTGCCTATTTGTGATCTCTCTCTCTCTGTCAAATAAATAAATAAGTAAATAATCTTTAAAAAAAAATTTAAAGTTTGTTCATACTTTTTTTTTAATTTGGAAAAAAATTAGAATAATCTTTCCATTTAATGTTTATTTATTTTTAGTAATGTCTACACCCAATGGGGACTCAAACTTATGACTCCAAGATCAAGAGTTGCATGCTCTTCTGACTGAGCCAGCAGGGGCCCCAATCTTTCCATTTAATTATCAATTATAATTTATATAGATAACACTGTACACACTGTCTCATAAAATATTTAAAAAACACATTACAGTATTATGCCCTTACATCTAAAAAACAATTCAATTGAATTTGTGGACACCAACTACGATGGTGATACATTTATTGTAATTCTAGAAACAATGCTGAGCTTAACTGGACACTACAATACAACAACGTCATTTACATAATCCAATGGTTAAAGTGAAATGTAATCCGGCCATAAGAGCAATGTTATAACACAAAAATGTTATGAGTGCTTTAATTTTTAACTTTAAATTAAAATTAATTTAATTTAATTAAAATTTCAATTCTTTAGTTGCACTAGCCACATGTGGCTAGTGGCTATGGTATTAAGCCAGTTCCAGATGGTCCTATCATATTCCTTAAAATTGGTGATATCACTGCAACATAAATTTGCTAAAATGTCAAAAATATCCAAGTGTATTTGTCGAACATGCAGGTTCAATTCAACCATTGTCGCCACTCTCAAGTAGAAAAAGAAACTATGAAATACATGGTTTGCCCAAAGTCATCAAGCAAATAGATAATTTTAAATTGCTTTTTTTCCGTATCTTGTTTCTTGTGCCTTTGCTTGTCATTTTATATTAGTTTTGTATTGTTAAATTTTCATTCATACATTCTGAAATCTATCTTATGAAGTGAAGACACTTCCTTCTTTGTGCTTCTACTCTTCTTCTATTGTTATAATTTAATTCTCTTTTTCACTTCTTATATATCATCTCCCTTCCTTTTCTTTCTTATTTTGTTTGGAAGCTTCAATCATTTAAGGATTAGAATTGCATCTATGTAAGTGAAGTATCTTGCATAAAATGTCTCATCCAGACTGATCAAAAAGTATTAGGCTTTGCATCCCCAGGAAGCTCTCAACATTCATCAACAGATTTCTTCTCTGGCCTCCTTTGTCAGGGAAATGTGAATTCTGCATAAGGACATCATAAAAGGCTATAAGGTCAAAAGTGAAATACATTATTCTCTAGATGAAACCCTGTAATATGTGTGCTGATTATAATTAGCATTCCAAATAGTAGTATTTCAGAATGCCACAAAAATATGTTTTTAATGCTCTTTTAAAATCTTTTCCTTGATTTGTAGGGTGGAAACACTAAAAACAATTAAGGCCTTTGCCTTCTTTTCTATGGATATAATGTAGATAATTCTATGTTTATTAAGATATCTCAAAGTAAAGCAGTCTTCTAATTTCAAGTTAGTGTAGACATTTCTGCTATATTCAGTTTAAGCCATGTCAAATAATTCTCTGGAAAATAAATGAAAATCACGTCATAACTACAAATTCTTTACCAATTTTTTTCCTTCATCTGTTATGTTAAATAAGATAAGGGGATATGTATTCAGTCATCTCTGTTAAAAATCATAAACCGTTTTGTATCTATAAAAGAAATGGACAAGGAGGCAAAAGAAGGAACAGAAACCTAAAATTAAATGCAGCTAGAATGTGGAAGTGGATGTACAGTATTGATTGCATTTCCATATGATAGTCCAATCAGGTAAGTTTCTCATTCATAGATATTCCAGTCCTCTCTACAAGATGTGTGATATCCTAGAACCTCGTGATAAGATTTTTCTGTTATTTTGAACTCATCATCTTAGGGACAGTTCATTTATCCTCTGTCATCTGCTGCACCCCTTCTATGGAGGGTGTGAATATCTTAATTTCAAGAATACTAATCAAGGGTCACAAACTATAGCGCTTGAGCCAAATCTGGGCCTTGGTCATTGTATGCTCCACCATTGTATGCTAAGAAAAGTTTAAAAATGTTAAGGTTGTTAAGAAAAGAAACAAAGTCGTGTGGAACAAAGACCATAAGTGGCATGCAAAGACTAAATTATTTATGATCTGTCCATCTACAGAAAAGTCTTTCAATATCTGGTTTACGAGGAAAAAAAATTCTTCTAAATTGTCGATATTATTCTTGGGTATAGTATCTCATGCCTAGCTCTCAACTGCATTATTTGATCATGAGTTTCTAAATATTTTTAATAAAAAGCTACTTTATTATTTTCCTGTTCATTCTCTTAATCTCAGCAACTGGTTATGTATTCATATACAGTATGGTTCTGCGGCTACTAACCCATTTTTCAGAAAGTTCATGCTCTTTACTCCATTGAAACTGATTTCTGTCAGTATTCCAGGGAATTCCTTATTTATTAAATCTGCTAAAATAATATGCATTTGTTCACTCAGCATCACTGTTTGTATATAATTCCTCAGAATATAAGCTAGACGAGCAGTGGAAGAACACCCTGAGGCAGAGTCCCAGGTCCCTGAGGAAGGAATGATAGAAACAGGAGCTAGAGACCAGGAAGGTGTTATATAGCTTACACCTTAGGAGCCCAGGGGGCTCCACATCCTGACCTCCTGGCTTCCAAAACCTTGGGGCTAATAGACGAAGAACCAGACATACAGAGCATACACTCTCCTCTTCTACCACCACTCCTTCCATAGAGAAAGGTCCCCATGATGGTTCTGGTACAGATCTTGTAGGGTCAAAAACTTCCCCCTCCCAACCTGTGGGAAGAGTTCTGTAAATGATTAGAAACAGCCTCCAGTAGAGACCACCCCACTGTCTGTCACAGCTCATTCCAGCCCAGAAAGACCCAAGGAATATCCAATCCCAAAACAATCCAGGGTCCGGTTCCACCTCACAGAACCTGCCCACTCTTCCACCTTGAGAGCATACTTTTCCTTTTATAAACTACTTTGTGCTTGCTAATTTTCTTCTGGCTATCTTTATTCAAGTGTGGATCCCTACATAAATCTTTTCGTAGGGAATCCAAGAACTGAAACTTCCTTTCACACGATGCACTCTTCCACTGGCAATATTTTTTACTCCTTAATCAAAGTGTGGCTAACTTCTGATACTTTGAAAGAAGCCAGATTGGTTCTTGAAGTGTTAACTTATTGTCTGAATGTACATAGCCCATTATTTTCTTATCACTGACCTGCATTACCATCTAATCTTTAAGGAAGTCACATTATATGAAATGACAGACTCGACCTCAAAACCTCTCTTCTGTCATGCATATCACAGTGTTCTTAAACTAGAAGGACATTTCATGTTTGATATATCTCATTCTTCATATATATGACTAAGAATTTGCAATGATTAAATTTTTGCATCAAATATTAAAGTTCTATATGTATTAAAGTTCCGCTTGAATAATAAAATGCAAATTTATTATTTCTTTCATGTAGCAGAGACTTTTGCATATCAAAATTCTATCTCAAACACTTGTAGTTTCTTTTAACTGCTGTTTCACTATATTTAAACCTTGCAAAAATTCTGAATTGCCATGTGTTTATCTCCTTTTGCTTTAGTCAGGTTATCTGAGGGTTAACCTGAGGACATAGCACTAATTACCCCAAATTATCATGCTTTGGACGGGGGCTACTTGAAAACTAGGCCATTTCCGGGGCATCTCGGTGGCTCAGTTTAGCGTCTGCCTCTTGATTTTGGCTCAGGTCATGATTTTGGGGTGAGTCCATTAAGCCTCACTTCTGGCTCTGTGCTCAGCAGGGAGTCTGCTTGAGAATTCTCTCCCTGCCTTCTGCCCCTCCCCTCCGCTCTCTCTCTCTAAAATAAATAAATACATCTTTAAAAAATAAATTAAAAAATTAAAATGAGGTCACTTCTGTAATCCTTCAAGTGCAAGCAAAAAACACAAAGTTAAAATTTCAAAAGTTCAGTTTCCACAGGTCTGTAGGGGTCCTAATGATAAATTTTTCATGAGATTGTGATTCTTTCCTATAAAAGAATATATAAGTGAATATAAATATAAATATAAATATAAATATAAATATAAATATAAAAGTGAGACCTAGTGAAATCCCTGAGAACAAGTCAGGTCTTCAGTCACCCAAGGTTTTCGAGAAAACTTTAACTCTGCAGAGGTAATTCCAGGAGATATTGCCAACCATGCCAATCTTTCTTCTGTCAATTTAAATTGCCATTTCCCCAGTCCCAGAGAGTAATATAGAAATTGCATTTGAAAGCTCATTCTTTCAAGTGTCCAAAATGAATTTCCCTAAGATTCCTGATTCTTCAATCATTACTTTTAGTTACCACTTAATTGATGTTTACTATATGCAGGACACCTCCTCTAGACAACAGTCCTATATGAGACAATTATCAATATTTTTATTCCAGAATATAGAAAACAATGGCTTGAAAATATAGTCTAAAATCATAATTGATACTCTACAGAATTGGTATTTATTCCAAATACTTCTAAATTAAATAACCATGAAATTGTTTACTACTTTACATTAAAATTCATTAATGGACATGATACTTGGAATGGAGACCACATATTCTGTATTCTTTTTAAAAAAAATTTTTTTAGAGAGAGTATATATATATATATATATACACATGTATATATATATGTATATGTGCGTATATATACACACATGTATATACTCATTCTATATTCCTATGTCAGTTTGAGTCTTCTCAAAAGCAAAAATCAGCCTGAATCAGATATGTAATAAAAAAAAGATTGGGTAAAACAGCCGTGAAGAATGAAAAGGGAAAGAAAGGAGAATGCATATTAAGAGTCTTGAACTATAGTGTGGTTCCAAGAAAGGCTCATGAGGGGATATGGGTGAGTGTGTGCTTGAGCCAAAGTTGTTTCATGTTGTAAGAATGGGCCACCCATGCTCAGTCCCTGGCTCAAAGCATCTTGAAAGAACATAGCCTCAGTTTGAAAATGGTCGGGATGTCAATTACACTTCTTGCAGGAGATCTAAGGGGTGCATTCTAATGGCTACCCCAATCCTCAAAGAATGAAGGATCATATTTTTCAAATAAAAATTCAGGACACTGTGGTATGTATAAACATGTATGTTATGTTAATTTCCGTACTTGGTGCCTATAAACGTGTGGGGGCAGGGTAGGAAGCAAAGAATAGAGTTTAAGAGGGAATGCAGATGAGATGTCTAAAAACTGAGCCTACAGGAACAAATGTCTCTTGGTCAGCCCTGTAAGTACTAGTTCTGGTCAAAGGAGTTGAAGAAAATCAGAATTCAACGAGGAAGGAGTAATTGCAAGCGGGAATCTTAATTCAAGAAGTTACTATAGAGTCTAAAATGTCTTCTTAAACCACAGGAGGACTGAACAGAAACAAGTTGCACAAAGATTGAAGCAAGAGGTGTCTCAGATGCAGGAGCAACAGGTTCACTGGGCGAGTGGGACAAAACTGGCAAAATAATTGGACCTAAAGAGCAACAGCTCATGCAGACCAATTGCATAAAAAGGTGGCAAGGGCACAATGAAAAGGGAAAGTGCAATAGACTATTTAAATTTAGATTTTCTCCAGAAAAATCTTCTATGAAAGGTGTATATACACAGGTATATACAAGGTGTATACAAACCTTCCTTGTTGGTGACTCACACTAGCCTTTGATGATAGATTTCGAAACCCTGAGGTTACCTCCAACATGTTTGATAATAATGTCTAAACATGAGCTAATGATATAGTGTATATATGTATATAATAAATATGTATGTGTGTATATATGTAATTTTTTCTAGGTACTAATTCCTTTCATAAACCTCTCTTCCCTCTAGCTCTTCTTTTTGCCTTCCTGAAGTTACTGATTTTTGCAAGACTTCTTATCTCCCAATCTAATCTTTTTCCAAAAGTCCTTTGACAAGGATTTATTATTAACTAAGGTTAGAGAAGACAAACAGTGCTTTTTGTTGATATTCCTCCCAGGGGACTGCCTTATATTAGGCTATTTTTAAGATCCAAAGGAAAGGAAAGACTCAAATGAGCAAATGAGCTGTGATTATCACCTAATGTGAATAATGTTAGATTAAGTCATGACTCTAGGAACTGCTTCTGATTTGTGCTTTTATCTTGCTTTTATCAAGTACTTTAGGGATATAAAGTTAACTTATAAATGAAATTCTGAGCCACCTATAGTTAAACAAAAGTAAACACACTAAACTTCAATATTCAAACTTAAACAATTCCGATGACAAAATGCTGCTGTTACAGATACACACTTTATCTGATAACTGACCTAGTTTCGGAGTTTGAAAGTCACTTAGTCTGCTTATTTGTCACCACAGTGTTTTTGATGTGCACTGCTTTACAATCGCATATTCCCACTTACAGTCCTTCATGTCCAGAGTATAGTTCAGTTCATCTTTTACTGTCACGGTTATATTTTCTTCTCTTAAAACAATTGTTTATAATGTCAGACATCATTGAAATGTTAAAAAAAAAACAAAAACAAAAACCTAAAATCGCAAGTTCTAAATCCTAGGGCAAAAAATATTAAAAGGGTTCAGGATGTGATTTATCTTAATTATCTTCTAGGTTCCTTTCCATTTCTAAGGGCTGGCTACAGTTTAAAGCAGTAAGGAGGCATTTAAGCCTTTTTCTCTTTTTATTGCCTTCCCCCTCCCCAGCCCAAACTATTCTTTGAAGTCAGCAGGCCAAGGCTTTCTCCAAAAAACTCCCCTCTTAAATTTCAATTTGGAAAAGAAGGAAAAAAAAATCAGGCTCAGAAAATACTTATCTCTTAAATGTGACCTTTACATAGCAACTAAGGTATGTGCCCTTTCTTTCACACTCTAAATCAAACTTAAATATGAGCAGGGAGACCAAATGACATTGAAAATTAGACTTTTTGCAGCATTTGGATAATTTACAAAATTTTCCTGTCACAGACTATAAGCTCAGGCCTATTTCACCAACCAACTGGTCTACATCCCAATTCTGCATCGTATTCCCTGTAAAAAGTATAGAAGATACACTGTTTGTATAAACATAATCACAAGATTATAAATTTCACTCAAATTTGCATTGTTTGAGGGCTTAATTCGGCTGACCTTCATGTTCCATTTTGTGACTGCCTCCTCTTTCTCCTATCAGCTGTTCGTTCTTCACCAGTTATACAATGTTTAAAATACACAAGTCTTTATTTAGCCATCGACTTAGTCCCTAATGCATTCCGCTTTGATTTTTCCTTCCAAAGTAAGAGAAAGTGTATGCTACGTTTTACTACCTTAGTATTATATGAAGTCATATTATATCAAAAGATGTATCGTGCTGTTATAAGGCAATGTCCTCTTCGAAATTTTAATATGGAGTTACACAGGACAAACAGGACACAGCTGCATTAACCCAGTCAGTTGAGAATAAATATGTCACCCTGTATTCCACATAGTGTGCATTTTTCAGTCACACACTCATCTGCCAAAACTTATGACTCCGAATTATGTTAACAATTTTGGTTTAGGTCAGTGCACACAATTTAAACACCTACACAATAGCCTGTATTTTCATTCCCCTATTGAAAGTCTCTATTCAGCAGGACAGATACATTTAGAAAGCTAAAGTGGAGAAGTATGTCTAAGAAGTATGTCTATGGGCAGTCTTCCTTAGTTATTTTCATTTGAGCTCACATACTGCCTGACCTAGGTTTACTTATGTTGCAGAAACACTGTGAGAAATCCTTTTAAATCTTGAAAGAGTCATTTGTAAAAAATGTAGCATACACTACACAGAAACATACAATGGACAAATGGCTGAAGTGCCAGGTATCATACTTTTTTTTTCTTTGCTAATTTCTGGAGTGGAGACACATACATGTAAAAACTATAGGCAATCCCAAAAATACCAAGGACTCCTTAGCTATAAAAAAATAATATATGGTGTATGCAATGCAGTGAGTTGATTCATTGCCTTTCAGGGGACCATTCCTATTTTGACCCCTGAATAAATCAGCTAATGTCCTAAAAGCTAAAATTGAATCGTCCTTTCCTTAGCCTAAGTATAAATGCAATTACTGTAGAAATTATCAGACTCCATATTCCCTAGATGTGGAGATTTCTATAGATTGATGCAACATGAATAAACATATTTACATGCTTTTGAAATAAACTTAATTATTAAAAAATGTTTTCTCTTTTTTTAAGCAAATATTCATAAATGCATTCTCTTTCCAGAGAACTCCTCACCTTATCTTCTTAGGAGACATTTTTATTAAATTTGTAATCCTATGTGTTATATTTTACCCGATTCAGGAAATAACCTATTATTATATTTTTGTTCCTACAAATATTGTGAATGATCCACAATATGTTTAATAGTATTTTACATTTAAAAAGTAATTACTTTGGGCTCTGGCTCCCTGCTCCGTGGGAAGCCTGCTTCTCCCTCTCTGGCTCCCCAACTTGTGTTCCCTCTCTCGCTGTCTCTTTCTCTGTCAAATAAATAAATAAAATCTTAAAAAAAAAAAAAAAAAAGTAATTATTTTGCTATTTTAAACTCCAACATAGAAAGAGCTTGGAAGTTGTCATTCTTATCCTTAAGACAATAACAAAAAGCTGGGCAGATAATCTGATAATCTTTTTTGTACCCATTACAAACCTGAGGTTGCAGTGCAAACTGCCTCCCTGAAATCTAGAGAGACAGACCCATTCATTGAGAGATAGCCTAAATCTGCTAACATGATACAGAAACCACTGGAGACCTAAACTAATAGAAATACTTAAATAGTAATGTTGCCTAATTACTGGAGGCTGAAGAGTGGACTGGCTGGACAGGGAAAAACTCCTTGTACGTGTTTTGCTCCCAGGAACCATATCAGGTTCTTATAAAGAATATCTGAGAGAGTCCTTCATGACCCTAACAGTGGAAAGGGGAAGAGTAATCATTGTGGAATCTACCCAAAGTCTTCTGAAGAACACATATTCTCCAAGTGGAAGGACTTTGCCTAGGCCTTATTGCAGCTGAGAGAGGGGGAACTCCTCCCACTTAGTCATTCCCAACCTTTCTGATATCACCTAAAAGGAAAACAAAACAAAACATGGTCAACAGGGGTCACAGTTTCAAGAAAATAGATTGAGAATACTTGGGAATAGGGAACAGAAGGAAAAAGCTATACTACAGGAGAAAGATTTGTAGAGGTCACAGCTTAGGTACACTGGTCATTAAAAGACTGATTTTAGTCTTCAGATTTTACAGTGCAACCCCTGTCCCATAACTTACCACACATCAAAGGACTTCAATATAATAACAGTGGGTTATAATTGAAAGGGATACAAGAGGGGCACCTGGATGGTTCAGTCAGTTAAATGTCTGCCTTCGGCTCAGGTCATGGTCACAGGGTCCTGGGATGGAGCTCCACATCATGCTCCCTGCTCAGTGGGAACCTGCTTCTCCCTCTCCCACTGCTGCTGCTCTCCCTGCTTATGTTCTCTCTCTCTGTCAAATAAATAAATAAAATCTTAAGAAAGAAAGAAAGAAAGAAGGAAAGAAAGAAAAGAAAAGAAAGGTCTATAAGACATAGATTCTCTAAGAAGGAATATTCAGGGAAACCCAAAGTCAGCAGGATAGACAAAAACAGAAAAATTAAAGGGATGTGAAACCTCTGTTGCCTACAGCTATAGCAAACGTTAAACACACCCCAACTCCCAGCCAGATTAACATAAAATCTCACAGTAAAGGTCTACATGCCTCAGTTCCTATTATTTGATACAACATGTCTGGCTTCAACAAATCAATTACAAGACATGTCAAAAGATAATTCGAAAAAAAGTCTGAAAAGGAAATATGATCATAAGCAAACCCATATATAACAAGCATATGGGAATTATCACAGAGAGGATTTAAATAATTTTGATTAATATGTTAAGGGCACTGTTGGAAAAAGTAAATATGTTAAGGACACTATTGCAAAAATAAATATTATAACCAGGGATATGGCAATTCTAAGAAATTATTAAGGAGGGCACTTGCAGTGTTGTGCATAACATATTATATATGTGATGAATCACTAAATTCTACTCCTGAAACTAATATAGCACCATATGTTAACTACCTAGAATTTAAATACAAATTTGAAAAAAAAAAGTAAATGCTAGCAATAAAACACACTATTAGAAAAAAAATATCTTTGACAGATTCAACAGTAGACATGACATGGCTAAGGAAAAGATCAGTAAGTCTAAAGATAGTTAATTGAAATGGAAAGAAAAAAAGAATTAAAAAAACAGAATATGAAAGAACCATAGTTCAAAGAAGAAATAATCTTTTATTTTTCTCATTCTCACTTGGTTATCAAAAAGATAACTTCGTTTAAACAAATAATAATAATAGTAGCAATGTAGTAGTTGATTGTAACATATGAGGAAGTAAAATAAAAGACATCAATGTTGGGGCTCCTGAGTAGCTCAGTTGTTAAGCATCTGCCTTCAGCTCAGGTCATGATCCCAGGGTCCAGGGATGGAGCCCTGGATCGTGCTCCTTGCTCAGTGGGAAGCCTGCTTCTCCCTCTTCCACTTCCCCTGCTTGTGTTCCCTCTCTCACTGTGTATTTCTCTGTCAAACAAATAAATAAAATCTTAAAAAAAAAAAAAAAAAGAAAAAAAAAGACATCAATGTTACAATGGATAGGAGGAATTGGGAATACTCTGTCGTAAGTTAGCTGCACAGCAGGTGAAGTGGTATAGTGTATTTGAAAGTGGATTTAGATTCCTTAAAAATGTACGTTGTAAATTCTAGGGAGAACATTAAAATTTTGTGAAAAAATGATTATGCTAAGAAGAGGAGATAAACTAAGAGGTCCTAGAACCTAGCATCTGGCTTTTTTTTTTTTTTTTTAAGATTTTATTTATGTGTGAGAGAGAGAGTAGGGCGAGGAGCAGAGGGAGAAGGACAAGCAGACTCAAAGTTGAGCCTGGAATGTCCCCTATTGACAGAAAGTAAGGAAAGGCTCAAATACACACACACATACACACACACAGTGAGAATTATGTAATTGGTGTGGGGGTGATGAGGGAGAGTGCCAATTTGATATAGAAGCCAACTGAAAGAGGTTCCAAAAGTCAAAGCCAGAAAACTTTACATCACAAAAATAAAATAATTTTAAATCGTGGCCCAAAGTAGAAAATAAACCTCCATGACACAAGTAAATTATTGAGTAAACAAATAAATCAGAAAGAATAAACAAATCTCTTTTACAGCAGAATTACAAATAATTTATGCAGATACTCAACCCCTATGAAGGTGGAACATAACTCTTCCTTAAGGATAGATTACTCCTGCTGACTTCCCTCCATAGAGTATACTTTGTAAAGGAGGAAAAAAAGAGTAGAGTGCTGAAACCTGAGAAATACTACCTCAGCTAGGTGCTTAATGATCCCATCAATTGTGATGAGTCATCTTAGTAGCATGTAGCCTTGATATGATGTGACGAAAATGGTACTTTACCCCTGTGGTTTTCCTTTCCCAAATCCAAAGCCTTAGTTTAATTATGAGAAAAAAAATTCAGAGAAGTCGCAAATGAAGGACAGTCTTTAAAATACCTGACTGGTACCCCTCAATGTATTAATGTCATAAAAAACATGAAACGTTAGAGAAATTATCATAACCAAGAGGAGCCTAAGTTAGACATTGATGACTGAAAGTCATGCTGGATGACATCCTGAAACTGAAAAAGAATATTGGATGAAAACTAAAAAAAATTAATAAAATATAATCCTTATATTAATGTCAATATTTTTCATTAACTATCACAAATATACCATACTAGTGTAAGATGTAATAGGGGGAACTGATTGTGAGGTTTATGGGAACTCTCAATGTTTTTTGCAACTTCCTTGTAAATCTTAGACTATTTTAAAATACAAAGTTACTACAAATACAACGTGAAAATTACTTAGTATTTAATCTATGATAAAAAAGCAAATATTTAAAGTGATTTATTCAAAATGTATTTAGTTTTACTATTATAGATAACATTCAACAAACCAATGACTCATGAACAAATCTCTGCCTCATTTTGTTGTAAAATTAGACCAAATGAAACAACATAATGTATATAATTAACAAACTGATTTTAATCATCCAAAGATCATGCCCAAGAACACATGGTATTTTGTAATTAGACTGAAAGGGGCATATCCAAAAAACATAAAAAAAAATCTTTTGGATTCCAAAATATACATACATTTATTATTTTTAAAGAATTACTTCTCTTGTAAAGTTAAAGTGCAACAATTTAAAATATATTGGGTCAGGGCACCTGGGTGGCTCAGTCGTTAAGCCTCTGCCTTCAGCTCAGGTCACGGTCCCAGAGTCCTGGGATCAAGCCCCACATCAGGCTTACCTGCTCAAGCAGGAAGCCTGCTTCTCCCTCTGCCTGCCACTCCCCCTGCTTGTGTTCCCTCTCTCGCTGTGTCTTTCTCTGTCAAATAAATATATAAAATCTTTTTAAAAAATAAAATAAAATAAAATATATTGGGTCAATCTCCAAAACCAGGGACAACACAGAAAATACTTTAAGTGACCATTGTGAAATACTATCCTGTCTTAAACCTTTTGGGACATTCCTGAAACTGCTTAAATTTCAATAACCAGGAGATTACATATCTTCTTTTTAAGGTCTTTACAGTCTGAGTAATGGCACAAATATGATGAGTGGACTCTTTGGAGAAATATATATTTATATATTCAAATTAATGAGCTGAGGTTAAAAAAACCAAACTATGCTATTACATTTCTTGGGCTCCACATAGATCTAGGGAGCAGTAGGAAGACATTAATTTTAAGTCTTCTTTCACGTAACAACTTTCCTGTTTTATATGCTGCTAACTTACTTGGTCAAATGGTAATTTGGAAGAAGTCTATCCAAAAGTTCTCTCATTTGAACTGATTTAAAAATATATTTAAATGGGTCATTTTGCCCTTCAGATTAATTTTCAATGTTTCTTGCATTGCTAGCAGGTTTTTAAAATGTCCGCTAAGATGGTCAGATTAAGGTTTTTTCCTGATAGCTAAAAAGCATTGTTAGAGTCAGTATATCTGTGATAATATTTCTGATGAATCCTTAAAATCCCTAGTTTTTAAAATGCCTAATTGACAGGTCACTTCAAATGTTTTTAGTTAAGGATAAATAATCATATACAATTAAAAAATATATATGTTTATGATTAGGACCACATATGAGAGATTCTGTTTTCTTATTTTATTTGTTCTGTTTTAATCTGAATTATTTTTGACAGAGTTTTGGGGAGCGTTTAACACATAATCAGATCTTTAACTCTTTGCTTATTGTAGGTCTACTACTCATTTGTCCTTCAGTCTTATTTCTCCTTAACTCTAAATAAATAAGTAAATATGTAAGTGAGTAAATAAGGCCTGGTGTTTAAACCCAATGACCTGGGGATACCTGGAGTTGGAAATTATTCCCTTAAAAAGCAGCAGTCCTATAAATAACTTGGGCCATAGATATGAAAAGAGTCAATTATTTAGTTTTAAATGGCCATTTTGCTCATTCACTAGTTTAAAGTTTGTGAGAAAATCGTATAGTTTTCTATATAGGAAATTTGAAGAAAGTCAGAAATTGGTGGCTTCATGATACAGTAAGCTCATATATACATTTTAGTTTCCTTTAGCTGTTTTTTTGTTTGTTGATTTTAGTTGCAATATTTAAAAATCAAAATACTTCACATAAAATATAAATTTCCAGCTTCTTTAGAAGAATGAACATGCTAGTCAACAGCACTTTCTCTGGAACAGTGTTGGATCTTCCTGGTTGTAGTCCCATTTTGTATGGCCATGTAGGTCATTCAAAAACCAGCTCCTAGAAAGAATTCTGCAAAATTTCTGAACGATATCCATTTTCTATACATATTTTTTTAAAAAAAGAAGTCCAAAGCTTTTATGTCCATAGCTTTATAGCATCATTCTAAATCTATTGCTCATGTTAAAAGCCAAGTGTATTGCTCATGTTAAAAGCTAAGTGTATTTACATACATGGATTCATTTTATCTCTTGCTTACATTCTTTCATCCACATAGCTCTTGATTCAAAAATGCTTTTTCAGCAAATAAAAGGTGTGACTCACAAAACTGTTAATCTGCCCTTAATTTTTCTCCTGCCTCACAGAAAAAAAATAATTTAACCTAATATTTAATGAGTTGTCTTATATTGATTTGGTATTCTTCTGTTTGAACTATTGCTATATCATTGCTTTTATACCATAAGCAAAACATGGTTCTAAGATTCTGTACTAGAATCATAGGTTTCCTATTCATCGCCATGTAAATGCTAACAGGAATTAGTGAAGCATCAAAAATAGACATAAATATATATGATTCTTTAGTTCACAGTCCTAAAATATATTATTTTTTAAAAAATTAGTTATCAATTGGGGTGCCTGGGTGGCTCAGTGGGTTAAGCCTCTGCCTTCAGCTCAGGTCATGATCATGATCTTGATCCTGGAATCAAACCCCGCATTGGGTTCTCTGCTTGGTGGGGAGCCTGCTTCCCCCTCTCTCTCTGCCTGCCTCTCTGCCTACTTGTGATCTCTTTCTCTCTGTCAAATAAATAAATAAAATCTTTAAAAAAATTAGTTATCAATAAAAATAGTTATTAGATAATGTCACATCTATTAATCTATATTTAACTTTTTTTTACTTCTCTTTATTGCCTAACTTCTCTCTGCAATTTATACAATTTGAAATCTGATTATCAGTATTAGCCTTTCTATTTGCCTCATAAAAAAAGACAGAGATGTTTCCCTATGTCAGTAAACTTGTCCAAATTTAACAAACTGTCAGTGAAAATTTGTTAAAAAAGAATTCTTATTTTTTACTCAAATTTTGAATTCATATTGAATAAACCCATTGACTCATGTTCCAATTGGCACTGGAATTGTTATTTTTAACTTGATCAGAAATCTAAGGTAGGCATTTCTAAAGTAGACGTACCCAAATTTAATGTAAAATTGTTCCAAATCAACTCCTAGAATATTCTATGTATCTCCAATCATTTAACATATATAATAAAATAATATTTTAACTAATATGTATGCTCCAATTATCTTAAACTTTTAAAAATTTAACTGGACAGTGGAAAACAATATTTGAAGGAAAGCACACAAACACCTATTTTAAGAAGCAGATAAAACTAGCTGGAAGATTGGAAAATAAAATTACATAATTTACTCACTCTTTTCCTTTCCATAGTGCCTTTCTCATTTTGTGGCACAAGCAAGTTTTGTGTAGCCTGTAGAATTTGAGTTTAATTTTTAAAAAAAGAGCTAAATAATAGTGTTTCCTTCACAAAAATAATTATTTTATTAATGAATACATAATAAACAGGTTATTAACTTCAATGTTGCCTATTAATTTATTATCATGAGTATTTTATGAAAATTTTGACACAACATGGACATTAACAGCACTGGATAAAATGTCTCAATTGTAATAAAATTAATAATAGATTCTGGATTTTTAAACAGATTTTTATTATTAATAAATCATTTCTATAAACATTATCTTGTTTAATCCCCACAACAACCGGGTCACATAAATATATTTCTCTACATATTGCTATATATTGAACTAGAAATATATTTGAGTGGTTATACAATGTACTTAATGTCTCATTGGGAATGAGTTAGAAAAAATAACAATGTAATTTTTTATGCATTTTTTTCATTTATATATCACCTACCATTTGCCAGTTTTCCTGAACTCTGGCGGGTAGAAAAATTATTTAAGATACTAACTCTGCTCTTGGTGAGCTCATTACTTCATAGAAGGGACTGATCTTTTAACTGTAACACAAGTGGAGATAGTATATATGTTATAGTAAAGTTATGCACAAGCAATGGTATGCGGAAAACCAGCTCTCTGGGAGATGGCTAGGGGAAGGGGGAGTGAAAGGAAGAGTGTTCAATTGCCCATTACTATAGTGTAAGTATGTTCACCATGTTCGATTTAAAGCTCATAGCAGTTTAAATATCAGCTTGAAAATTCCTGAATATTTAATAATTGGCTCTCGCTAGTGGTAAGAGCTGGCTGAAAATCAACACTGGAAGTGTGGTGAAAAAATAAAGGAGGAATTGATTAATTCTATCTGGAATGGGATGGGACAGGATTCAGAGCACAGGGAATTTGGGCTAAGCCTTGAAGACAAGCAAGATTGCAGGACAGAGAATAAGGAAGAATGATCCATGCAGGCGGAATGTTATATGCAAATTTAAGAATGCTGAAATAAAATCTGGAGTGGGGGTGCGGTGGGGTGGATTTGTGCAAGATGGCTGCATAGGAAAATCCTGAACTCACTCTTCAGATGGACACACAGACTCTATAGCTACATATGGATCATTTCCCTCTGAAAAAGATGTGAAAACTAGATGAACTGTTTTCCACAACAAAGGATTGAAGAACTACACCAAGATGGGTAAAAAAGGCAGAGACATGGTTTCACCAGGCCAACTCTGGCCTTGGTGACACACAAAAATGAAGGATCTCATCAGACAGGCACTTTTCTCAGCATAGTGATGGGTTGGTGTCCCACATCAGGTTACCAGCCCTTGAGATATGTACTGGAAAGACAAGACCCCATAAAGTCTAGCTTGGAAAACCAACAAGACTGATATCGGGGGTCCCAAAGTGTAATAGGAAATTGAGATTATATGTGAGGGAGATTCATTTGCTAATCCAGAAACATTAGTTGGAGGGGTAAGGGACAGTTGAGACCCTCCCTGGTGGTAGAGGCAATGGCAGATGCACTTGTTGCATTCTTCATGTAGCCTGCTAGGACAGATGGGCAAGTTCAAATGTGACACCCTCCTACCGTGTTTCTGGGATGAACAGGGACTATTGATTACAGCATTTGCTGACACTGGTGATCACAAGCAGTTGTAGCCTCCCCCATTCCTTGGGATAAGCAAGCATGAGCAATCATGGAGTTCTTCTGCTCCCTAGCTAAGTTGGTGAACATGAGTGTTGCAACACTCCTTGCCCACTGGCTGGAGTGGTGAGCATGCACAATTACAGCATCCTCCCTCTCCCAACCAAAAGCCAGCACACATGTGTAGCTAGGCAAGCTTGCTGCGTGGCTGACACATATAAGCATGCGCATACAAGACATTTTCCCACTGCCTTTTTGAAGCTAGCATGTATACCAGCCTACTACCTCTCCAGCTGCCTTGCTAAAGCCAAGAGGGCTGGAATTTCAGAGCCCCATGGGACTGTAACAATTGGAAAGACAACTCTTGGCAGGCCACAACCTCCAAGGCACTGCACAGACATCAGACTGAAACATAACTCCAGTCTTCTGATGGGAAAGGCCTATTAGCATGCAACTTCAGCCTGAGGGACAGGCTGCAGGTTTCTCTTTTCCCTAGAGGCAAAAGAGGCATACCCAGGGATCATAAATAAGGAGACACAACTCTTGTGCATCCACTTGGCCTTTTTATAACTTTACAAAATTTCCCAGAAGGAATAACCCCCAGGAGGATGCCTCCAGATCTTTTGATCTGAAAGCCAATAGGAATTACAGCTGTGGCCCCACAGGATTGTATATATTTGCATACTTTAAAAGCTGCTGCCTGGGAGTATGACTTCCAATCAGCCTGAAACTAAGTACCAAATGAAATTCCTCTCCTTGGATTACTGACAGGTTTTGGCACACCCTCAAAAACTAGTATAAGTTAAGTATAAATCAGGATGCTTAGACAATCACAAAAGTTTGAGAGACAAACAAGAACTAAGTTAAGGTTGAACATGAAGGGTGATAACCAACACAAGCCCTCTTCTTCAAGACTGAAAGAGTTAGATGTTTTACCTATGATGTGAAAACAAACACAGAAAGTGAATAGATGAGAAAACAGAGATATGGGTTCCAAATGAAAAAAAACAAGAAAAATTTTCAGAAAAAGGCCTTAATGGTATGGGGATAAGTAATCTACCTGATAAAGAATTCAAAAATAAAGGTCACAAAGATACTCACTGAACTCAGGAGAAGAATAGATGAGCACAGTGAGAACTCAACAAAAAGATACGAAACATAAGATAGTGCCAAACAAAAGTCACAGAGCTAAACAATACAAAACCTGAACTGAAAAATACACTAGAGTGGTTCAACAGCAGACTACATAAAGTAGAAGTACAGATCAACAAACTGGAAGATAAAGCAGTGGAACTCACGGCAGTAAAAAGGAAAAAAAAAAAATTTTTTTTTAAAAAAGAAGATAACTTAAAAGACCTACGGAATGACATCAAGCGGAATAACATTCACAGTATAGGGACCCTAGAAGAGAAGAGAGAAAGAAGCAGAAAACTTATTTGAAGAAATAATGGCTGAAACTTAAAGAAGAAAACAGAGATCTAGATCTAGGAAGACTAGAAAATTTGAAATAAGCAAAAAGGGGGCCATGACAAGATATATTATAATTAAAATAACAAAAGTTAAAATACCAGGGAAAACCCATAGGACTATCAGAAGATTTCTCAGGAGAAAATTTGCAAATCACAAGGGAGGGGCATGATATATTCACAGAACTGAAGGGGAAAACAAACAAACAAATAAAACAACAGCAAAAGACAACCATACAACCCAAAATATTCTACCTGGCAAGGTTATCAATCAGATCTGAAAGAGAGACACAGAGTTTTCCAGATAAGCAAAAGCTAAAATGTTCATTACTACTAAAATAGGCTTACAAGAAATATTAAAAGGACTTCTTTAAGATGAAAAAAAAAAGCACTAATTAACAACAACAACAACAAAAATATATAAAAGTAAAAACTTTACTGGAATAGGTAAATATATAGTAAAAATAGTGGCTTAATCACTTATAAAGCTACTAAAAATGTTAAAAAATAAAAGTAGTAAAGTTAAAACTATAATAATTGGTTAAGAGATATATAAAAGTAAAAAGTGATACCAAAAATATAAAACTGGGGACAAGTAAAAATGTCGAATTTTGGAATGTATTCAAATTTAAGTTGCTATCAACGTAGACTGTTATATATATATATACATATGTTATATAGACCATAAGGAGGAGAGAAAGTGAAGAAAGTAATCAAGAAAAATGGCAAAACCATCCCGGATGCCATGAAAAAAATGGTAATAAGTACATACCTATCAATGATTACTTTAAATGTAAATGGACTAAATTCTCCAATTAAGAGATGTAGAGTGACTGAATAGATTAAACAAACAAGACAAATTATATATATATATATATATATATATATATATAGCCTACAAAGACTCACTTTATTTATTTATTTTTTTAACTTATAATATATTATTTGGCCCAAGGGTACAGGTCTGTGAATCATCAGGCTTACACACATTTCATAGCACTCACCATACCACATATCCTCTCCAAGGTCCATAACCCAGCCACCCTATCCCTACCCCCCCAACCTCCAGCGACCCTGGTTGTGTCATGAGATTGTGTCATGAGTCATGTTGTCTCATGAGTCTCACAACTCATGAGTTGTGTCATGAGATTGTGTCATGAGATTGTGTCATGATTGTGTCATGAGTCGCTGAGTCAGCGACTCAGTTTGTGTCATGAGATTAAGAGTCTCTTATGGTTTGTTTCCCTCCCAATCCCATCTTGTTTCATTTTTTCCCACCCTACTCCCCACAACCCCTCCCTGCCTCTCAAATTCTTCATATAAGAGAGATCATATGATAATTGTCTTTCTCTGATTGACTTATTTCGCTTAGCATGATATCCTCTAGTTCCATCCAAGTTGTTGCAAATGGCAAGATTTTGTCTCTTTTGATGACTCCATAGTATTCCATTGTATATATATACCACATCTTCTTTATCCATTCATTTGTTTATGGACATCTCGGTTCTTACATAGTTTGGCTATTGTGGATATTGCTGCTATTAACATTCAGATGCACATGACCCTTTGGATCACTACGTTTGTATCTTTAGGGTAAATACCCAGTAGTGCAATTGCTGGGTCATAGGGTAGCTCTATTTTCAACTTTTTGAGGAACCTCCACACTGTTTTCCAGAGGAGCTGCACCAGCTTACATTCCCACCAACAGTGTAGGAGGGTTCCCCTTTCTCCTCATCCTCGCCAAAATCTGTCATTACCTGACTTGTTAATTTCAGCCATTCTGACTGGTGTGAGGTAATATCTCACTGTGGTTTTGATTTGTGTTTCCCTGATGCCGAGTGATGTTGAGAACTTTTTCATGTGTCTATTGGCCATTTGGATGTCTTCTTTGCAGAAAAATCTGTTCATGTCTTCTGCCCATTTCTTGATTGGGCAGAATTTGGGTGTTGAGTTTGATAAGTTCTTTATAGATTTTGGATACTCGCCCTTTATCTGATACGTCATTTGCGAATATCTTTTCCCATTCTAAAGACTCACTTTAGAAGTAAAGATACAAACAGACTGGAAGTGAAGAAATGAAAACAGATATTCCATGCAAATGGAAATGAAAAAAGAGCTGGTATAGTTATATCAGATAAAATATACTAAAATAAAGACTGTAATAAAAGACAAAGAGTAGCACTAAATAACGATAAAGGGGTCAACCCAGCAAGAAGACATAACATTTATAAATATTTATACAACCAACAAAAGTGCATCAAAATATATAAAGCAAATATTAATAGACCTAATGGGAGAAGTTGACAACAATACAATAATAACAAGGGCCTTTAATAACTCCCACTTACATCTACCAATATAACACCTAGACAGAAGATCAATAAGGAAATGTGCCCTAAATGACACATTAGACCAAATTAATTTAATAGATATATACAGAACATTCCATCCAAGAGCAGTAAAATATACACTCTTCTCAAGGAACAGTCTCTAGGATAAATCACAAGTCAGGCCACGAAACAAATTTCAATATTTAAGAAGACTGAAGTCATATCAAGAAAATTTTTTGGCCACAATGATATGAAATTAGACATCAATTTAAAGAAGGAAACAGGAAAACTACAAATACATGAAGACTAAGCAACATGTTACTGAACAACTACTGTGGTCACAGAAGAAATCAAAGGAAAAATAAAATATATACACATAAATGAAAATAGATACAATTTGACAAAAATGTATGGATGCAGCAAAAGTCATTCTAAGAGGGGATTCATTGTTTCTCAAGCAACAAGAAAAACCTCAAATAAACAATCTAAATTTATACCTAAAGAAACTAGAAAAAGAAGAATGGAACCTAAAGTTAGTAGAAGGAAGAAAATAATAAAAATCAAGTGGAAATAAAAGAAAAAGAGACTGAAATGGTAACAGAAATGATCAATGAAACCAAGAGCAATTTCTTTAAAAGATAAACAAAACTGACAAAATTTAACCAGACTCATGAGAAAAAAAGAGAAGGCTCAAGTAAATGAGATCAGAAATGAAAGAGGAGACTTAAAATTGATACCACAGATGTACAAAGGATCATAAGAGACTGCTGTGAACAATTATATTCCAAAAAAGTGGGCAACCTAAAAGAAATGGATAATTCTGAGATACATACAACCTGCCAAGATTGAATCATAAAGAAATAGAAAATCTGAATAGAACAATTAATTGTAAGGAGATTGATCAGTAATCAAAAACCTCTCAATAAATGAAAGTCCGGGACCAGACAGCTTCACTGGTGAATTCTACCAAACAATCAAAGACATAATATCTACTCTCAAACTCTTCCAAAAAAATTAAAAGGAAAGGAAGCTCCCTAAGTCATTTATGATGCAAACACTGTAAGGGCTGATACCAAAAACAGAGAAGGATATCACCAAAAAATAAAACTATAAGGCCAATAAATTTAGTGGAACTAGATGTAAAATCCTTAACAAAATATTAGCAAACTAAATTCAACAGTATATTAAAAGTATTATTCACCATGACCAAGTAGAATTTACCTCAGGAATGCAGAATAGTATAACAACAGCAAATCAATCAACATGATACACCACATTAATAAAATGAAAGGTAAAAATTATATGATCATCTCAATACATGCAGAAAAAGCATTTTACAGATTTAACATTAATTTATGATAAGAACTCCCACAAAGCAGGTATAGAGGGAATGTACCTCAACATAATAAAGGCTATATATGAGAAACTCATTGCTAACATAATATTTAGCCTTGAAAAACCGCATGTTTTTCCTCTAAAATCAGGACAAGAAAAGGATGCCCATTAACCCCACTTTTTTCAACATAGTATTGGAAGTACTAGCCAAAGCAGTCAGGCAAGAAAAATAAAAGGCATCCGAATTGGAAAGGAAGAAGAAAACTGTTACTATTCACAGATGACTTGCTATTATATAGAGAAAACTTTAAAGACTCCACCAAGAAACTGTTAGAACTAAATGAAGAATTCAGTAAATTTGCAGGATACAAAATCAATAGAGAAAAATTTGTTGCATTTCCATACACAATAATAAGCTATTAGAAAAACCAAACATTCCCATTTAAAATTGTATCAAAAAAATACCCAGGAATAAATTTAGCTAAGGAGGTAAAGGACATGTACTCCAAAAAGTGTAAGACATTGATGAAAGAAATTAAGATGGCACAAATACGTGGAAAGCTATTTTGTGCTAATAGATTGGGAGAATTAACATTATTAAAATGTCTATACTATCCAAAGTCATCTGTAGATTCAATGTAATCCCTATCAAAACTCCAATAAAATTTTCCACAAAATTAGAACAAATTATTATAAAATTTGTATAGGATGACAAAGACCCTGAATAACTAAAACAATCTTGAGAAAGAGAAAAAAAGCCAGGGGTATCACACTCCCTGATTTCAAACAATACTGCGATGCTGTAGTAATCAAAACCCTGTTCCTGTGTGGTTCAGTTGGTTAAGCATCAATTCTTGATTTTGGTTCAGGACATGATCTCAGGGTGGTGAGATCTAGCCCCACATCATCAGGGTCCACAACTGGTGTGGAGTCTGCTTAAGATTCTCTCTCTCACCCTCTCCTTCTGCCCCTCCCGTCCCCTAAAAAAACAAACAAACAAAAACACAAAACAACAACAACAACAAAAAAACCTTATGGTACTGGCATAAAAACAGACTAATAGATCAATAAGACAGAATAAAGAGCCCAGATATAAACCTACACTTCCATGTTAATTAATCAAACCCAACAAAGGAAACAATAATATAAAATGGAGATAGTCTCTTCAATAAATGGTGTTGAGAAAACTGGATAGCTATATGCAAAAGAATGAATCTGGACCACTGTTTTGCACCATGTACAAAAATCAAATCAAAATGGGTAAAGACTTGAATGTAAGAATTGAAATCATAAAACTCATAGAAGAAAATATAAGTGGTAAGTTCCTTAACATGGGTCTTAGCGATTTTTTTTTATCTGACTCCAAAAGCAAAGGAAATAAGATCAAAAACATATAGATCAAACTACATCAAAATTAAAATAATTTACACATCAAAGGAAACCATTGACAAAGCAAAAAGGCAATCTACTGAAGGTGGAAGATATTTGCAAATGATATATCCAATAACGGGTTGATATTCAAAATATATAAAGAACACACACAACTCAACACCAAAAAACCAAATAATCCAATTTAAAAATGGGCAGAGGATCTGAATAGACATTTCTTTGAAGAAGACATACAGATGGTCAATAAACACATAAAAAAATGCTCAATATCACTAATCATTGGGGAAATGCAAATCAAAATTACAATGAGATATCATTTCATACCACTCAGAATAGCTAGTAGCAAAAAGACAAAAGAAATATAAATGTTGGCAAGGATGTGGAGAAAAGAAAATCCTCATACACTATTGGTGGGAATGTAAATGCCTCAGCCACTATGGAAAACAGTATGGAGTTTCCTCAAAAACCTAAAAATAGAAATACTATATGATCCAGTAATTCTACTTGTCAGTATTTACCTGAAGAAAATGAAAATAGTAATTTGAAAAGTTATATGCACCCTCTCTGCAGCATTATTCACAATAGCTAATATACAGAAGCAATCTAAGTTTTGATCTATAGATGAATGGATAAAGAAGTTACTACTTCTTTAATACTACTTAGCCATAAAAAAAAAATGAAGCCTTACCATTTGCAACAACATGAATAAAACTTTATGTTATTGTGCTAAGTGAAAAAAATCAGAGAAAGAAAAATATTGCATGATTTTACTTATATGTGGAATCTAAAAAACAAAACCATTTTTAAACTCATAGATAGAACATATTGGTGGTTGCTAGAGGGAAGGGAATTGGGGGTGGGAGGAAAAGTAAAGGATGAAGGAGATTAAGAAGTACAAACTTTCAGCTATAAATTAATCATGGTGATATAATATACAACATGGGTAATACAGTCAATAGAATTGTGTTAACTTTGTAAGGTGACAGGTAACTAGACTTATTGTGGTGACCATGTCACAATCTATAAAATGTCAAGTCATTATGTTGTACATCTGAAATTAACACAATATTGTATGTCAATTATACCACAATTAAAAAAAAAAGAAGAAGAATGTAAAGAATTCATGGTCTGCTTTGGCATGTGTGAGCAGAGCTGAGGTTGGAGCTCTGGAAGCTGAGTTACACTGAGCCAGATTTTTAAGAAACTTGAATGGCTGCAAAAGGAATTTTGATTCTTTTACATAGAAAATTAAAGTCTCGAGGAGTTCGCAAACCCTTTTTGAAGAATAACCAACAAAGCAGTCCAAGTACACATGGATTCTGCCAAATGGCCAGATCTACAAACACAGCAACTCAATTATTTTTAACAGGAGTTTAATATTCTGACCACCATTTATCTGAGACTTTCTCTTATCTTCTCCACTGTAACTGTTTTTGAAGCAATATAAGGGAAAAAATCCATGGTGTGAGATACAGGAGAATGTAATCATAGTCCTAAAAGGCACATTGAAGTGGAATGTTAAATAACAGGTACAAAATTTGGAAAATTTTGGAAGGTTAAGCAACAGATACAAAATTTTACCGATTTAAAAGTTTGTGTTTTTTTAAATAACATTTCTTGTAAAAAAAAATTTCTTTAGACAGAATCACCTAAGAAATATCTTAGTGGTTTTTCTATTGGAGCAGTTACCTATGTAGATGACATTACTATTTCAAATGGGATCATATTTATAAATAATACAGAGCTGTTAAATTAAATATTCCCAGTATGCTTTGCTCAATACTCTCTCTTTATGTTACATTGAAAACAAAAAGAAAAACAAAAACAAGGATGTGGGGCAAAGATTGCCCATATCTGAATCTGATGTGTAAATCTTTCCTGAGGCAAAACTGTACAGAGAGAGAGGAATTATTCAAATCTGGAATCGAAGTGAATTTTTAGCCGGTTTCATAGTTAGACATATATTAAAAGTTTCAAACTTAGTGATTTTATGTAATATATTTCTTCCATCTGGAAAAAGAACAACCTTATAACCCATTAGAACAAAACCATCTGCATTTTAATAACAATTTTATTGGTCAATTTTTTTTCCTTATTAATCTGTTGATGGAAAATAAAAACAGATTGACCTATGGCTTATAAATAAAACTTCAATGTTGGAAACAATTTTATCCTTGACAAAGTTTAAATTTGTATTAAAGAGTTTATAATGCAGAGTTAGGCACTCAGAATTTCTACCCCTGGGCAAATAATCCTCTCTGTAAGTGTTTTGTGGATTATCACTAACAATATTATGCTTGGTTTCATTTAAGCAAGATTCTATGAAGTTGATTTTTTTTTTTTAATGGAAATGAGCTCCACAAGAAGAAGTATACAGGTTTACCCTGCTACCCAAAATTAGAGCATTCCCTTTCGTAAGCTCAACTGGCATAAAGCATGGAAGCAATTACTATTTCATAAAAGTGAAAAGTTTTTTGGATTTCTTTTGGTTAGTATAAACAGGTACACATTACAGATTTTTGTAAAAGCAAAGTGTCATAAAGCAAACTTTTGGATAGCAAGGGAAACCTATAATTTGACTGTCAAGGATTATTTTCCTTTCAATACCGTGGTCTTTCCAGATACTACCTGTTTTCCCAATAACCCTACATCCCCCTCCTAATCTTTCTAGTTGGTTAGACTAAATATCTATAATCCACTTCCCAATACTTACTGTATGTTTGGAGAATTTTCATTTTCTTTTTATTTATGCTTTTATCTTGTCTATTTAGAACTAGTTTAGAGTTTAATTGCTGTAATTGCAAGGATAACAGTGTTGCTAAAATTGTTTTAGGGTAAATAATGATTATGATACTACATACATATATTTCCCATTGAAGCAAGAATAACTGCTGACTTATTAAGTCATCCTTTATATCTTTAAATTTCAATAAACACAAATGCATCAAAGCTTACTGAAACTCACAAAATGAATGATTGGAAAGTTCTACAAACCAGCCAGGTAACTTCTCAAAATAATGTATCTTAGATAATATTTTTAGTCATAACATTCCTTAAGAAATTATTATTCAATATTGCCAAAATCTGAAATAGATTTTTTTAATGATTTCAATCCTTTAAAATGTTTTATGGCCTGCTATATGGTCTGTTCTTGATAATGTTCCATGTGCCCTTTAGAAGAATGTGTATCCTGCTGTGGGTTGGTGGAAGGTTCTATAGAAATGTTAGGTCTACTTGGTTTATAGTGTCACTTACATTTTCCATTTCATATTAAGATTCTTCCTAGTTATTCTCTTCATTAATAAAAGTGGGGAATTGAAGTCACCAACTATTTTTGTTGAATTGTCTACTACATCTTTCAATACTGACAGGTTTTATTTCATATATTTTAGGGCTCTTTTGTTAAGTACATATAAATGTTTTATGTCTTTTTTTTATGATTTTGTTTGTTCGATTTTGTTTGTTCGTTTGCTTATTTATTTGACAGAGAGAGAGAGATCACAAGTAGGTAGAGAGGCAGGCAGAGGGGGGGGGAAGCAGGCTCCCCGCTGAGCAGAGAGCCGGATGCGGGGCTCTATCCCAGGACCCTGAGACCATGACCTGAGCTGAAAGCAGAGGCTTTAACCCACTGAGCCACCCAGGCACCCCTGTTTTATGTCTTCTTGATGGAATATTGCTTTCATCACTAACAACGGCCTTATTTGTCTCTAATAACAAATTAATCTATTGTATCTGATGTTAATGTAGCTACATCAATTGCTTTTGGTTATTGTTTGATGGTCTTTTTTATTATTTTCAATCTCTTTGTGTCTAATGAATGTTTCTTGATAACAACAAATAGTTGATCATTTTGTTATTGTTGTTGTTTTAATATCCATTCAACCAAACTTTGCCTTTTGATTGGAGTGTTTAGTCCATTTACATTACTATAATTACCAATATATTAGGATTTATGCCTGCCATTTTGCCACTGGTTTTCTATATCTCAGTATTCTATTCTATTCTATTTCTTCATTACTGGCATATTTATGTTAGAGCAATACTGTCTGGTATATCATTTTAATAGCCTTGTCATTTCTGTTCTACTATTTTTTGAGTTACTTTTTAATAGTAGTCCTGGGGATTACAATTAACCTCTTAATTTAAGACAAACTAATTCAAAAAAAACAAAAAAAAACAAAAAAAACAAAAAAAAAACAAAAAAAGACAAACTAATTCAGATTAATACTAATAGTATGACAAATCTTTTCCTCAATAATGTTTTATTCCCTTACACCACCTTTTTTCTATTACTGTTACACAATTCATTCATATGGTATATGTCCATCAACACAGTTTTATAATTACTGGTTTATGCAGTGGTCTTTAAATCAGATAGGAGAAGAAATGTATTAAAAACAAATATATATTTATGCTGTCTTATATTTTCTTCTGCAGTTACCTTTACTGATATTATTTCTTCATCAGATTTTGGTTAATATTTGATGTCCTTTATTTCAATCTGATGGACAGTCCTTAGTATTTCTTGTAGGCCAATACACCAGTAATGAATGCTGTCAGATTGTGTTAATCTGGGAATATCTTAATTTGTCCTTTTTTTCCTGAATGATAGCTTTGAAGTATGTGGAATTCTTGGTTGACAATCTTTTTCTTTCAGCTCTTTGATTATGACATTCCACTGCTTTTTGGCTTCCATGATTTCTGATGAGACGTAAATTGTTAAGGATATTGAGGATTCTTTGTGTACGAGTCTCTTTTCTTTTGTTTCTTCAGATCTTCTCTTTGCCTTTTGTCAGTTTGACTATAATATGCAAAAATGGAGATCTATTTGAATTTATCTTTCTTAATGTTTGCTGAGCTTCTTGGATATGCATTTTAACATTTTGCATCACCTTTGGGAAGTTTTGGACTATTTTGCTTTATAAAGTCATCCTGACTTCATTTTCTTTTTCCTTCTGGGTCCCTTATTATGTGTGTATTGGTACACTCGTTTGTATCCCAGAGATCTCTATGTTCCATTCATTTTAATTTTTTGTTGTTGTTGTTCCTCAGACTGGATAATCTTAATGGATTTATCTTCAATTTTGCTCATTCTTTCTTTTCCCAGTTCAAATATGCTTTTGAGTCCCACTAGTGAAATTTTCACTTCTGCTATTGTATTTTTTGACTCCAGAATTTGTACATAGTACTCTGATGGTCTTAATTTAATGAACCATTGTTTTCAAAATTTCTTTTAGTTCTTTAGACATGATTAGCTTAAGTTCTTTGATCCTATTTGTAATGGCTAAAGTCTTTCTTTAGTAAATCCAATGTCTGCATTTCTTTAGAGAGTTTTTATGGACTGCTTTTTCTTGTATAGGACCCATACTGTGTTTCTTTTGTGTATCATATTTGTTTTTTATTGTTATTGAAAATTAGACATCTTTAATATTATGTGGTTACCCTGAAAATGAGATCTCTCCCTACATTTTGGTTGTCATTTCTGTTTCTTCTTGTTGGTGTTTTGGTTTTTTTACTGTTTTCCTAAAAGAATTCTCAATGTCTGTATTCTTTTTTATGTGCAACCACTGAGTTTTCTCATCAGTTGTCTCAATGGTCATTTAATGATTGGCAGAGATTTCCTTAAATTCTTTGAACCAATAAATCTCTCAGCTCCTGCCAACGTGCTGTGCATGTTGCAATATGTTTTCAATACTCCAGCAGGAAGTTTATAGTTTTGTTTTAGCCCTCACTTCCTACTGTGCAGAGCCTCAAGGTCACTGAAAGGTGAGAAATTAGGGTCTTTGCATGTCTTTCATTGGCATGCGCACAGCCTTGTACGTGTGTCTGGTCTTCTAAATACCCAGAAATATGATGGAGATTTTCATCCTCCATATGGACATATCATCTACCAACTTTTTCTTTTAAGTATTTTGGTCAACCTCTTGTTAGCCTCAATGGTGCTACCACCTCAGGAAGCTGTGATGTTAAACAGTCACGACTGATATTTTTAAACAAACTTAGGGGGCTGCCTGGGTGGCTCAATTGGTTAAGCAGTTGCCTTCGGCTCAGGTCATGATCCAGGGGTTCTGGAATCAAGCCCATCAGGCTTCCTTGATCAGCGGGGTGTCTGCTTCTCCCTCTACCCCTCCCCATGGTCATGCTCTTTCTCTCTCTCTCTCTCTAATAAATAAATAAAATCTAAAACAAAACAAAACAAAAAAACACCCTTAGGGATTTGGAGAATCCTCCAAAGTTTACACAGAGTGAACTCTGAGAAGAAATAAAGATAAATCCCGGAAATGAAGCTTTACAGGGAGCGTCTACTCAGGGATAAAGTTACAATCTTGTAGCAGTGGGATTTTGGGGACTCCAAACTTACTGGGTTCACTTCAGTAGCTACTATGTGGCTGGTTTCCATAGCTACCACAGGTGCAAGGTGGTAGAGCTGGATCTCAACTGGAGATAGGAAACAATTGGTAAAAGTGCTGTTACTGTTCAGGAACTCAATAAAGATATCAGTGATACTTATTTTAGTTATGAAAAAACCTGTTAGTATTGAGAAGAAGAGATAATATGAATCTTCATATCACTAAATTCTTAAGGGAAATATTGACAGATACCCATACTGGAATGTCAATAAACACCATAGAGCTCGTCATAATGTTGCTACTTTTTAGTATTTTTATTTTTGCCTTGAACAGTGAACTTTAAGTTTGAATGATACCAAATGAATTAGAAATATTATTCAGAAATGGGTTGCTCCTCGAGCTCTAGATGAGAGAGTACATGGCTACTATAGGCCTGTGTGTCTATTCTTTAGATTGGATTGAACAGAAATAACTTGTTTTTTTAAACTTATAATAAAGGTTTTGGTCACTTTTTTCAAACTAGCTTACCTATTCTTATATTTCCCAATCACTGGCCATTTTCATCATTTGAGTCTTACTAATATCTGTGTCACTGTCCTTGAACTGCTTATAATGCACTTAACACAAAAAGTCCTTTAATATATAGACTAGAAGACAGTGTAGTGTGTTAAGAAATCTTGACTTATGCATCAAGATTTCTTGACTTTTGTTATATTTATATTACATTTATGTATATATATGATAACATCCTGTGTGGCTAAGAAGTATACCAAACCTCATATAGAGTGTAGTAGTATGACTTTAACCAAAGCATCTAGATGTTTCTCCAGTAACCTGTAAATCTACTTAGTATGCTTTATTTTAATTATCATCAATTAGGAATTAATTTCTCTCAAAAATGACTTTGGCATTTATTGGGTAAAGGTGACATTTTCTTTAATATTGCCATATTTTACCAAATGAACAGAACACTTTTGTACTCCCCAACATATTTATATATTCTGTTTTTAGTTTCTCCTGATGATATTGAGGTTGAAATGTAACTTGGAAGTCTGATATTATTTCTAGGAAGATCACTTTTAAATAACAATATTCTATGCATATGTCTTCTTCATGTGCTATATATTCTTTTTTTAAACTCCATTTTACTTGCAAGTTTTATTTTAAAAAATAAAAACAAAAGTACACAAAAAATCAAAACAAAACACACGTTCTTTCTTAGGTTTCCTCAGCTTCATTCATTTGTTTTTGGTTTTAGATTTAATTTTTGGTTGTTGTTGTTAAATTTTAGACATAGATTGAGCAAGCATTCTAGAGAAGTGATATAAATGGATTGTTTCTCTCCTCAACCTTTCAGACCTATAAATTGAGGAGAAGTGAGGACTGGACACTCTATAAAATTATATGCATCTCTAATATGCTTTGCTAAGATTATCAGTTGAGAATAATAGTGATAACTCTTCTATAAACTTAACATGCTGTCAGATACAATTCTATGTGCTTTACATAAAATATTAATCCATATAATAGCCCTATATATTTTTTTAGTCTTCACAAAAACCCAGCGAGGTAGGTAAAGTTATACTCATTTTATAAATGAGGAAACAAGGAGCATTCCAGAGTTAAGTGTTTTGCCTAAGGTTACAAAGTAGACTCTGGAGTAGATGCTCAGACCTACTGTGAAAGTACATAAACAGAAACAATAGAAGAAACTGGGCAAGGAGACCAAAACAGAAGTCATTGTATTTTTTGGCTTGAATTATCATCTTCCCTCCTTGTTGCTTTGGGTCCTCAGGAAAATTCTATTCAGTTATAAAATTAGGCTCATTGCCATGCTTGGCTATAGAGCCAGGCTCTTGTCGCCCTTGCTTTCTGTATTAGGTGATGTTTCAAAGCAAGTTATGTTAAGTATGTTAAGTGGGAAAATCTAGCTGACTGTGCTTTCCCATCAATTTGAAACATTTTCTCTTTGCCAATTCTACATTCACTTAGGTATTACTTGGGGCACAGGTAAACTTACAGTATCTTAGTGTATTTTGATAAGACTTTACGGATTTTGATAAGACTTCGAGTTCATTGGGGGTTGGGAAGCTATTCTCTCCTGTTTTTCTTATACTAGCTCTATACAGTGCCCCATTTCTTCCTGTAGATGTAGTACTTACTGCCTATTTTAGGCAAATATCTATATACATCTTCTATTGCTGAGAAAAGGAAGTGTGTGTAAATGCCTCAGGCAAATACTAGAATTAATTTGATAGGACAGGATGAGCCAATTATCAGGGCATGATGACACCTTTTTTTTTTTCCCCCCAGTGGGGAAAACCAAGGTAACAAGTTGCAAGGTGATTAGTCCTCAGGAGCTCACTGCCTATCAAAGTAAATAATGGAAGAAAGAACAATTTGATGTCTTTATTGTTTAGTTATTACATAAAATTAAATCTGTAAACTGCTTTAACATTTTTCTCTAGTTTACATATGCACCTTTTGAAGCAAGATAGTTTCCTAGCTACATTTAAAGATAGTAAATCAGGCACAATTAAACCAGGATATTCCTTTTTATTAGAAGGCCTCAGACACATTTCTGTACACACACACACAAACACACACCATCTATGTGTGCTTCTTTTGTTGTTGTTAGGACTTCTAGGTCACTCCAAAACCTTTTATTCTTCCTGATCTTGCATCTTAATTTGAGACATGAGATGGAGGTTTGGTTACTGTATTGTGAATACTGTAACTCTCTAGTATCAATTGTACATATTTAGCCATTAATTATTAGAAATATACATTGAATATACATTTTATGTCAGGCTTGGTACTGAGACTCTATGATAATAAAAGTTAAGATCACATCTTCATGAATCTTATAGGAGAAAAAACAAACCAAATCTTAATCAGAAAATTGTGAATTAATTTAAAATTTCTATTGTGATTAAATATGCTAAGACAGAAATATAGCACTATTAGAATCTATAGTATATAAGATTTAATCTAACCATAAGGCATTTGTACAATCTGATGGACAATAGAAGGTAGAAGAGTAGGGGAAAACAGTATGAACAATCGAGGAACTCAGTTGAGAAGATGAAAAATAAGCAGAGATTTGAATAAGAGCAGAGAAAATGTGTGGTTAGCTATGCACTCATAGCTAAGTATTCCAGATGGAAGAAAGAGGAAACACTACTTTTGAAGCATCTTACATGCCTGGCATTTTTGGGCAATAGGAGGAGTCCAATGGGGGAATGAAAGAAGATAGTGTTGTGGCAAAGATTCTTTCCTTGAGAAAACTCCAACCAGGCTCTTCTGAGCCATCTTCCCTAGTGGGCCTCAACTTTGGCCCATTAAGACTTGAACAAACACTGACATAGTCCCCAGCAGTTTAAAGACATATTTCTAGGATAATACCACCCTAACTTAAAATATCTCCTTTAAGAAAACTCAAGGCTCCTCAAATAATTTACTGTTTGTCCTAGCCAAGACCTGATATTAGGTGGCAGGATAGGAACCTACCTCTGATAAGTGCCAGTGAGCAAACTTAGATGGGTTTCACATGTACCCTCCTTCCCACTTTTTGTAACTTTTATGCACTGACCCTTCTCAATTCCTCCTCTCTACTCCCTCATTTTCCCTTTAAAATGTCAGTCACCTCTGCACAGATTAGAATGGGGCTTAGCTCTTTGCCTATTTTTAATAGTTAACTAAATAAATTGTGTTTTCACCACTTTAACTAATGTCTGGTTGTGTTTATCTTTGATAGGAATAGGACACAAAATAAGAGATGGTAGACAGGGTCCTGATCACATTGAAGCTTGTAATTGATGATGAAAACTCTGGATTTTACTTAGAGTGAGGGAGGAATTTATTAGAGGTATTGAGCTAAGAAGAGAAAATGATAAGACATGTTTTCAAAGAAACCCTCTGCTATGTGGAGAAACACCTGCAGGTGGAAAGGGGAAAGGTGGGAAGACCAGTTAGGAAGATGGTTCAGTAGTCTCAGTAAGAGATGATGGTGGATTGGTCTAAGTTAGTGGTGCAGAAAATGTGAAATGGTATATTCAAAGATAGCTCTAAGTTGGATTCGCTAAAGCATTGTGGAGTTAAGGATTATTTATATGCATAAGGAAAAGTAAAATATGATTTTACACTCTGCTCAGATATCTGTGTCAAATTTATAAATGATGATGATGTCTTTCCAAAATAATTATTCCATGGAAGAAAAGACATTATTAGGCAATTAGCAAAATCAGATATATGGTATACATTTCCCACTTGATTTTTTCCACATCATTCACAAGTGCTAAGTGATGAAGATAGACAAATTCAGTAGATTAATTAGTAGATGATAATGAAAGAGCAATATTGTTGAGGGCTCTCTTATATAGGATGTCTTATTCTCTTTCCAAAGAAATACTTTTGTTTTTCTTTTCCAGACATTAAAAAAATAAGGATATGATTTGAAGAGACATGCATGTTTTCACAAAATATCTTTATTTGGAAAACAAACTCAAGTCAGTTTTATTATCAACTGGAAATTAGATTTCTAGTTTTGTAGTCAGAGCTGTGGAAAGTAGAACAAAAAACTAAAGTGTCTTGGATCTAAAATTGCTTTAATTATTTGTAGTGTATTATAAATGTCATCCAAAATTTTATTAAGTAGCATGCATTTATGATGATTTTCCAGGCACTAGAATAATTATGCATTTTCTTTCATCCATCCACCCATCCAGTATTATCTAATGACCATGGAAATTTGCTTAATGTTTTCTCAACTTTGCAGTGGAAAAGTCATACATCTGAAACTTAGGTGGGGAATGGTTTAAAATGACATGTTCTATTTCTATTTAAATAATTGAAAAACTATTATTTTTATAATGCAAAACACAAAAAAAAAAATGTAAAAAATGTGTTTCAAATGTTTAATTGAAAGTCTGTGAATGCATACTAACCAAGAAGTTTCTTTACGAAAGTTAAGTGTGGGAGTGTGTGATTTTTATGCTTATCCAAAAAGCAGAGACTTCTAAGGATTCCACTTACTTGACAACAGATGGGCCTGAGTTGAAATACTGTTTCTATCATTTATAAGTTCTGTCACAATCGGCATATTATGTGACTTTTCTGAACCTCAGTTTTCTCAACTCTGAAATGGGATTAATAATATTAACGACATGAGATTCTTACAAGAATTTAATGTGATAATTGACGGCTTTCCAAATTTCATTGAAAACATAACTCAGCAAATATAAATATGTGGACGTTCCCTTTTTTTTTTTTTCTGGCGTTAAGGCAGTTTTCTGTCTAGTACTTTTAACAAGAAAATAAATAATACATTAGTGTTTCTAATAGATGCATTACCGCCCCTGTGGCCTAATTGTTGTTTAGTTTAAAAATCAGGCTTACTTTCACATTTCATCTTAGACATGAAACTCAGTAGAATGATATCAAACAAAAGACAAAAATTAAAAAATGATACATTCATTTCCCAAAAGTTTATTCTTCTATTGGGTTTCTGGACTGGACTTGTTGCTAAAGAGTCAATGATATACAGATGTAAAACAAACTTTCTCCATGACTGTCAAGGATATTGGAAGGACAAATTTGGGAGCACAGTATTATTTATTTTTATGAATTGTTCTCTTCTATATGTTTCTTCAAAGTATTATTGAGGCCAGTGGAGAAGCTCCCTACACGACCTTGTCTGAATTCTCACATGTGCCCAGGAGAAGAGTTAGAGTATGACTGACTATTATATGAAATGCAGAAGTCATGATTCAGTGTTAGCCAACAGAAGCAACAACAGTTAAAGGATTTCAAGAGCAACCTATCATCCTAGAGAGCTTTGTCATGTCCTCCAGATCACACTCCTAATCTCCTACTGCTAGGGGAACCTTGCCAGCTTTTTTGGAATAGAGATATATGAAGTAGAGCATCTTTTCATATGCCCATTTGCCATCTGTAGCTCTTTTTTGATGAGGTGTTGTTAAGGTCTTTTCTCCGTTTTTAAAATCAGATTTTAGTTTTTATTTTGTTTTGTTTTTTATTGTTGATTTTAAAACTACCTCATATATTTTGGATAATGGTCTTTAATCAGATGTGTCTTTTGCAAGTATTTTTTTCCCAGTCCGTGGCTTGTCTTATTCTCTTGACATTGTCTTTTACATAGTTTTTAATTTTAATAAATCCAGTTTATCAATTACTTCCTCTCATAGATCATGCCTTTGGTGTTGCGTTTAAAAAGTCATACTCAAAGTCATCTAGGTTTTCTCCTATGTGCTTTATAATTTTGAGTTTTACATTTAGGTCTATGACCAATTTTGAGTTAATTTTAGTGAAGGATATAAGGTCTATGTCTAGATGATGATGATGATGATGATGATGATGATGGCATGTGGACATCCAGCTGTTCCAACACCATTTTTGAAGAGATTATCTTTGCTCTATTATACTGTATTGAAAAGGAATGATAAGAGGAGATGACAACAGCTTTCTCATGAAGACATTCAATGTGTCGAATGACATCTATATTCATCTTGAGTCTCTGCTGTCATTTATGACCCAGACTTTAATAAACACTGGCATAGTGAGAAAACACAAAATTTACAGTTGGATAGTGCTACAGCCTGGATATTTTTGTCCCCCATCCCAAACTCATATGATGAATTCTCACACCCAAGGTGAGGATATTGTGAGGTGGGGATCTTTGAGAGGTGATGTGTTTAGTAGCCTTTTAAAAGAGGACCCAGGGAGTTCCCCTGTCTCTTCCACTATGTGAAGACAGAGTAAAGCTTGTCTTTACCAGACATTGAATCTGTTGGCAACTATAGATCCTAGAGCTTAGACTTAGAGATCTCCAGAACTGTGAGAAATAAATTTCTGTTTTTTGTAAACTACACAACTGGTGCTACTCTATTATAGCAGCCCAAACTGACTGAAACAGATCTTGATTCAAATTTAGGTTCCATTGCTATTATTCCTGAGACCTAGGGTAAATTACTTAATTTTTCTATATCCTAGTGTTCTTTTTCACAGTGCTGAACTAATATAACCACTTGAGAGGGTTGTAGACAAATTACAAATTATATATGCATTCAATAAAAAAAGCAAATGAATTATTATTTAAATCTTAGAAGTTGGAAGTCTTTCTTGAGTTGCTATGATTTCCTTTTCCTTTATAGTTTCTAAAAAGTGTGAAGAGGAAGGGGTTAAAACAACCAAATATCTAAATCTGCTAACAAACTGTTAAGACCTTATATTGAATAGACTGCAAGCAAGTTGAGGGCAAGAGCTATATTTGATTCTTTTTTGTTTATGTAGCACCTAACACTGTCTGCATACCATATGTTTCCAAAGATGTTTATTAGATCAAGTAGGAATTAGCTTGCTTCAGTTTTATTACTTCTTCCCAGTACCCATTTCCAAACTTATAAAGAGCTGTAATTTGGAATCCTTACTTTTTCACATTAAGATGAAAATAAACCTGAAAAAATATTTATCAGTCAGAGAGATCTTAAAAATGTAAATCTGATAAATCTTCACAATAGCTTTAAAATATTTCAATAACACCTTGCAATAGCATTTCATTTAACTTACAAAAAAGAAAAATCCTATGGAGGTCTGCAAAGTTCTACATCAGGAATCAGCAAATGTTTTTTGTAAAAGGCCAGCGACTAAATATGTTAGCCTTTGTGGGCCAGACAGTCTCTGCTTCAACTATGCAAGTCTCTTGGAGCATGAAAGCAACCGTATATTTACTATGTAAATAAATGAGCATGTCTGGTTCCAGTAACATTTTATTTTTGAACAATGAAATTTGAATTTGTTAATACTTTTGATATGTCAGAAAATATTACCTTTCTTCTGAGTGTGTTTTCAATTATTTTAAAATATATAAACTGTGAAGAAAAGGTGTACAGGAAAACCTTTTCTAATCTTTCAAATGAAATTAAGTCTTCTTGTTATATCTTTCTTTGGCACTCTGTACTCTTTTGGTTTGCTGATGTAATAATTTTTTTAAAAAATTATTTCTTCCTCCATTAATCTGAAAGTTCCTTGAGGGCAGGGTCTGGCTATTTTGTTGAATATGACATAGTGTCTTCAATCTCCGGTTTAGCACTCAAGCATACTCGACAGCAAATGAAAATTTATTGAGAGATTTAATAGCTACTTGTCTATAAAATACCAAAAAATGGGTTATTGGTAAATATCTTAACTGGGAAAAACAGGAACGGAAAGAAAATCAATTTCAAAAAAAAAAGTTAAAAGATGTTGAAACTGTGATTATCTGACATTTTCAGACTTAACCGTCTTTACATCGACTAGTCACCAAACTAAAAGATCCACCATCTCACCTCATTCAGTATTGTGCCATATTGGGATTGCATTGAGTCGTCATACTATATTTATTACATTTTTTTCTTCTGTGATACTCATAGCAACTTTTGGAACCCCCACCATTATGATGTCCATTCTATTTATAAAATAGAGGGGTTTAAGGTTCAAAGGGGTTCAGTGATTTGTCCAACATCAAATAGCTAGTTAGTGGCAGAGCTGAGGTTCAGGACCAACTTGGATTTTATTACGCAAATTGGTAATAATTTGACTACAAAGTTAGCGAAGACAATCACTTCATACCTGTCTTTGTCCCTCTTCATCAGCTTATGCTCTTCCTCCATTCTGTCAGCAACAAAATTCAGCAACAAAATTTAACAAGGAATTTGGAACTTTCTGGTTTAGAATGATTAGCATAGACAAGGGCAGCAAAAGAAGGCAAGGGAAAGGTTACTGAATCTACTCCAAATGATCCCTGTGGTAAACCACGGGAAGAACACATGTAAACTCAAAGCTCTTCCATTTAAGTTACAAATCTTTTAGTCATAGAAAAATCCCATCAATTCCAGCTGTCAACTGAGATATATGCATATTTGTACTACATTTTTTTTTAAAGTGTAGAAAACCAAGTCATCGTTTTTAAGCAAAGGCAGGAGTTAACATTTCAGACAGCAGGTTTCAATTTGCTTATCTGTGGAATTTTTAGATGCATCCCACTTGTAATCTTCGGCCAGAGAGCAAAATTTATTAAAATAACAAGTCATTTCGGACAAAAAAACAATTTGACGATTTTAAGACTGCAATTTTATTGTTAAGAAGACCCAAAGAGCTATCAGGTTGAAAGTTATAAGCACTGATAAAACTACTTAGTTGAATTTTCTGAACCTTATAGATCTTTCACAAATTTGAGATGATATTTGTCATGAAAGATTTTTTTTTTTTCATGAAAGATATTTTTGTGGTTGAAGATGAGGCAATTCAGGACTTAGTATATAATGTGCATGTAAGTAACTGCATATGTGCTTGTATGTGTGTCCCACCTTGGCTTAACGTGATACTTTCATACTGATTTAGATGTGTTAAAGGGACCTCTGGTAGGCTGTTCTTTGCTTGAGATGTAGATGTTAGGTATGTGTGAAGAACAACAGTGGGTGAGATAGTGGTTGTGGTTATAAGCGTCTTATTAGATCGAAGGGTATCCATAAGGCTTTGACATGAAGGACAAATAATCTGGGAAAGAACTATTCCTAATGAGAGAGAAATATAGGCCAAATATAGTGGCTAAGTTATCTATCAGTGGGCAAAATCAATTCTGAACACACATGGTGTTTGTCACTCACATGTACTCTACTTGCATGGAAGCTGCACTTGTATCTGCTTCAATAAATATGTGAAATTTGTAAGTGAATGAAAACAAGTTAAAATGGGCAATTTGACACAACATGATAATTGTGAAACAGAAAATTTAACCTAATACTCTCACTTCTGTTTGATACATGGGATAGCTTAGTCTACCATGCCACATTACCTGCTCTAATACTCAATAGAACCAAGTTGCTATTATTTCTGTTTTAAATATGAAACATTGGAATGGAGAGAGTACATGACTAGCCCAAAGTAAAACTAGTTAGTGACAGAGCTGGGTTTTAACCCTATATTGAGCTTAATTCTAAATATGAAGCTTATATCCAACCAAGATACTGAGAATAATTATCAATAATGTCCCTATGTGTAGTTACCATCAGATCTGATAGGGACATTAGATTAGACAACAACAGTTTTAAGAACAGAGAAAGACACTTCTAAATAGCATGAGCATTTATAAAAGATTACAGTTCTTTCCACAAATACCAGCAATTGGTTTCTCAATATCTGGTTTTAATGACAGTCTTTGGACATCTTTCTATCTTTATGGACGGTGAAAAGCTTTGTAGTTGGTGTAGACAAAGACCATGTATGTTCAGAAGCCCATGTGAGACACCTGAGGTCTCCTAGAAACAATGAAGAAAATTTGAATAGGCTCAGAACTGGTGTTATTCCACATTCCTTATAATTTCATAGACAAGGAAGACTTTATTTCCTAATCATGTGTTATTTGACCCAAATGTTATTTATTTTGAGGATATTCTAGGTGAACCTATTTTTTTATTTTTTATTTATTTTTTATTATGTTAGTCGCCATACAGTACATCATTAGTTTTTGATGTAGTGTTCCATGACTCATTGTTTACGTATAACCCTCAGTGCTCCATGCAATACGTGCCCTCCTTCATACCCATCACCCATCTAGGTGAATCTAGCCTGGCTGCATTATGCCAGCTTATAAAAGGTCAAATCACCCCTTGTTAGAGAACATTTTTGGATTCCAGAAGTAATAATTATTGATGCATATCATAAAATACAAATTTAGTGTTCTGGCCGATATCCTCATGGCTTATGTGTGGCTACCAGGCAGAGATAGCACTTCTCCATATTTTAGTCTCCCCATTCAATTGATTATAATCCATGTATCTTTCTCATTACCTCCTTTCTTTCAGTCTTTCAAATTCAATATAAGCAAATTCATGTATAAACATGAGATAAGAAATATCAAAGTAAGGATGATTATAAATATTTTTAAAACCCACTTTCTTGCTTTTACATAATAAGAAGCCTCTCTTTTTGTCTCAGTTTTTTGCCCTGATTTCCCTATGGAAAGACACATATTTAGAAGTTATATTTAATTCTGCTATTTGTGAGTTAAGAAAATAAGCCCTTAGTTGCATATATTCCTACTCATAATTTACGATTTAGAAAAATATACTTTGAATTTGACAAAAAGCCCAAATGGAAAGAACTCCAGGTAAAGGGGAACTTTATGGGAATGAAACTAGGGCATCTTCGGAAATTCAAGCGTTTAACAGCTAAACTTCTGGAAGTCAAGGATGAAGCCTAGAATGCTAATTTTTGTCTCTCATCTTTATCCTCTATGGAAGTTGGTTTTTACTTTTTCTACATGTCATAAAATATATTTGCTGACAGTTCCTGAACATTACATCTTACAATTTCAGTGGCAATAAAGAGAATGTTATGATTCCTTTTGTATTGTAAAAATCCCCAGGAAAATCTTTATTGGACAGGTTGGCTCAGGTGCTTACTATAGGACAAGTCAACTGCTAACAACGGATGGGATAATGTTATACTAAATAGAAGTTCCCATGATAATCCTATGAAATTAGTAGGAGAGAGTGAACATTACTATAGAAAGGAACAATCCAATAGAAAAAAAAAAAAAAAATCTGGTGTTCCAGCCAGTACATACTCTGTGTTACTGCTCATCTCTGGGGTACATAATTTGGTATAATTAATTTAAACAAAAATTTGAGACTACTATTTCTATTATGTGAGAGTGGTCTTAAGATTTAAGGAACTTGAAGGAGGTAGCTATCAAATTGTCAATCCAACATGTAAAGTTAGACTTTTTCTATTAAATAGGATTTGTTTGATTTTACTTTCTCTTGATCTATGGTTGAAATGAAAAACAGATTTTTACATTTATTGCCCACAGGGTGGCCTTCTTTAAAACTACCATCCTCCTTCTGCGTATTTTAGCCTTACTTGTTCTGAAGAGCCATACTCCATGGCCCCACACTTCTTAAGTCCAAAAGTTTTCTACTTCCAAATTTTCTACTTTCACTAAAGTCATAACCTAGTCAGAAAATGATTAGAAAAATGTGTTTCTATGGCTTTTGTCTATTGATAGGCATTATTCTCAACAAACATTTGCATTATCAGAAGTCTGCTACAGAGAATATTTTTAAATTTAGATTTTCACGTAGTTATAGTTTCTCTACATAGATCGTTCCTAATTGGATTGGAGAATTCTGCTTTTATGAAAAGTTCATAGTTCATTGAAAGTGTAATGCAAATTATGTATGCAGGGTTTAAATATGAAAACACAATTAAAGAAAGGTAGGAATGTCAAGGTTTTTTTATATAGGTATCCCTTAAAATTCACTGTATAATTTATGGTTTTATAGAAGTAAGCTATATATCAAATCAATATATACTTTTTTCTCCCAATTTTACTTTTACTCTAGGCTAATATGAACTTGATATTCAGCAAATTTTTTATCTGTCAAACATCCAATATTAATGTTGTCACTTGGGATTAACCACATTCTTATACTTAAAGTTTCAGTTGCAAGTTGTCTTAAAATTTTGTTACTAGTTAGAACATTTTCACTTAAAACATAAAGTTAGGCTAAAATGTCTTTTATATTTAATATTCTACCAAAATAATTTGTCAATAGATCTATGAATTTAAGAGGCAATTTATGTCTAAAATATCTGTGGAATTATTTATGAGTGATAGATTTTCATTTTTTAAGTAAAAAAAGCAAGTGGAAATATATAGTTTAAGGTCTACCATGTTATTGACATGTAAAAGATTCTGTCACATAACCTTTTGGCCTGAACAAGTGACTAGATTTTTTAAAAAATATTTTCCTTGAATTAAATATTTATCTAA
>CM052899.1:154622078-154656586 GCA_028534135.1 Potos flavus | reverse complement strand
TTTTTTAATCTATTGCAGAATAGTGCTTCTATGGTATGTTACTGTTGGTGAAATCTGCTTGGATTGGGTTTGGCCATGTATGAAATGTTTTTGAGAGTGGGCAAGGGGGTTTTACTACCCTTGGGAGCCCTCTGTCTGAGGAAGGTGGTAGACATTAAGGTATTATCATTAAGCTTCAAAATTTACAAATAAATCATGAATTAGCTAACAATGGAAGAGTTCTTTAGAAAATGCTAGCTTATTTGTGAAATGTGAATTTATGAAAGGAGAATTTTAGCAGCTTTATTGAAGCATAATTTGTGTACCATAAAATTTTATCCATAATAAGTATATAAGTCAATTATTTTTTTTAAAGATTTTTTATTTATTCATTTGACAGAGAGAGAGATCACAAGTAGGCAGAGAGGCAGGCAGAGAGAGAGGGGGAAGCAGGGTCTCTGCTGAGCGGAGAGCGCAGTGCGGGGCTCGATCCCAGAACCCTGAGATCATGACCTGAGCCAAAGGCAGAGGCTTTAACCCACTGAGCCACCCAGTCGCCCCAGAATTCAATGATTTAGAGTAAATGTGCTGAGTTGTATGACCATCACCATAACCCAGGTTTGGAACATCCTCATCATTCAAAAAAAGTTTCTTCATGGACATTTGTAGTTGAACCTTCTTTGCCCTCAGCATGAGGCAACCACCGATATGCCTTTAGTCTCTACAGATTTGCCCTTTCTGCATATTTAATATAAATGGTATACTATGGAATTTTGTGTGTAGGCTTTTCATTTTCTATGATGTGTCTGAGCTTCATTCCTTGCTGCATTGCAAATCAATAGTTTGCTTCTTTTCATTAATGAATAGTATTTCATTGTATGGTTATACCACATTTTATTTATTCACCAGTTGATGAACATTTCGATTGTTTCCAGTTTGGGCTATTATGAACAATGCTGTTAGGAACATCTGTGAACTAACTTTTGTATAGAAATTATTTCATATCTCTTGGATAGATTCTTATTTGGAAAATTTAAGTCACATGTTAACTTTTTTTAAGAAAACATTTTTCCTAGGTTACCTGGATGGCTCAGTGGGTTGTGTCCAACTCTGGATTTCAGCTCAGGTCATGCTCTCAGGGTCATGAGATCAAGCTCCATGTCAGGTTGGGAATGAAGACTGCTTAAGATTCTCTCTCTCCCTCTCTCTCTGTTCTCCCCTCCCCGCACTCGCACACATGCTCTCTCTAGAAAGAAAGAAAGAAAGAAAGAAAGAAAGAAAGAAAGAAAGAAAGAAAGAAAGAAAGAAATGAGGGAGAGAGGGAGGAAAGAAAGGAAGGAAAGAACGAATGAATGAACAAATGAACGAACCACTTTCCTAAGTGGCTGTCCCATTGTGGCAGGCACAAGAATAGCTACTCCTCCAAAGATGGCCATGTTCTAATCTCAAGAATTTGTGACTATTTATATCATGTGGAGCAAAGGAATTAAGGTTCAGACTGTTAATCAGCTAACCTTGAGATGGCAAAATTATCTGAGTTTATCCAGTTGGTCCCAATGTTAACTGTAAGAGTCCTTAAAAGTAGAAGAAAAAGAGGCAGAGGCATGAGAGACATGGCAGTTTGAGGATTCGCTGCTCTTTTGCTGGTTCTGAGACTTAGGGGATGCCATGTGTAAAGATTGTAGAGAGGCCTCTGAAACCTGGAGATTGCACCCAGTTGACAGCCAGCAAAAAAGACCTCAGTACTGCAATGGCACAGAACTGAATTCTGCCAGCATTTGATGAGCAAGGAAACATATTCTCCCTATAAGCTTAAGAAAGGAACACAACCCTGATGACACCTTTGTCTTTGCCCAGTGAAACCCGTGTCAGACTTCTGACCCATAGAACTGTAAGATGAATTAAATTCCACATATCTGCAAGATACAAAACAGAGGATCATAGAGGAAGAGAGGTAAAAATAGAACAAGAGGAAATCAGAGAGGCAGACAAACCATTAAGACCCTTAAGCATAGGAAACAAACCAAGGTTTAATGAAGGTGAGCTGGGTGGGCAGATGGGTAACTGGGTGAGAAGCATTAAGAAGGGTACTCAATGGAATGAACGCTGGACTGGTGAATCACTGGCCTCTACCTCTGAAACCAAGAATACATTATATGTTACTGGAATTTAAATAAAAATAAATAAATATTTAAGGGAAAAAAGAACTGTAAGATGAGAAATGTGTTAAGTCACTAAGTTTTTAGTAATTTTGTTACAGCAGTAATAGAAGACTAATACAACCATTTTACATTCCCACTAGCAATGTATAAAGGTTCTAGTTTCTCAACCTCTTTGCCAACACTCATTATCGTCTCTTGTTAATTATAATTACATGAGAGGTTTGTAGTGGTATGTTAGAATGTTTCTAATTTTCATTTAACTAATGAATAATGATAATAAACATTTTCTGGGGACTTATTTTCCATTCACATATCTTCTGGTAAAGATTTCTTTTGGTGAAATATCTGTTTGATCTGTTACCCTTATTTTATTTAGGTTGTTATCTAATTACTGAATAAAAATTGTTCTTTATATAATCTGGAAACAAGTCTTTTATCAGATAAACTAGTTAATTTATGTGTAAAGTGTAAGTTATATATAAATGTACATTTCCAATTGTCTTAATACCATTTACTGAAGACATCGGTCTTGTCTTTATAAAAAAATAAATTAAAATACGTAGAGGTGTTCATTTCTGGACTCTTAATTCTGTTACATAGATCTATATAATCTATCTGACATTCCTTACGCCGATACCATGTTTTCATTACAGTAGCTTTATTTTTAAATGGAGAGTGTGGCCATCTAAACTTTTTTATTTTCCAAAATTATTTTGGCTATTCTAGATCCTTTGACTATCATTTATATTTTAGGATCCAGTTGTTAGTTTATGAAAAAAAAATCTGATTTTGATGAGGATAATTTTTTAATCTACATATCAGTTTGGGGAGGATTGCCATCTTGATCTGTTTTATCCCATAAACATGGGAGATCTCTCAATTTACTTAAATATTTAGTTTTTCTCAGCAATGTTTTATAGTTTTCATTTTGCAAGTTTTGCACTGCTTTTATTAAATTTATTCCTAAGTATTTTATACTTTTTCCTCCTATTGTGAATGGAATTAGGTGCTTGATTTTACTTGCAAATTATTTCTTTCTAGATTACGGATACAGTAGATTTGTTATGTTAACATTTGTCTTAATTTCCAGAGACTGCTGGAACAAGTAACTGCAAACCTGGTGGCTTAAAACAACAGAAATTAATTCTCCCAGAGTTCTGGAGTCCAGGACTCTGAAATCAAGGTATGGCAAGGCTGTGCTCCCTTGGCAGGTTCTCAGGGAAGAATCCACTCCTTGCTTCTAGCTTCTAGTCACTGCTCCAAATTCCTTGGCATTCCACGATTTGTGTCAGTTATCACACCGGTCAATGCCTTCATCCTCACTTCACCTTCTCCTCTCTGTTTCTTCTAATCTCCCTCTGCGTTCTTCATAAGGTTGCACATTATTGCACTCAAATACATCTAGATAATCAAGGATAAGCTCCTCTTCTCAAAATTTAACTTAATATTATTATCTTATATTACAAAAGATGTGATTAACTCTTTGCCACATAATGTAACATTGACAGGTAAGAAGGATTTGGATGCCAAATTATTTCTGAGTCTCCTATTGGGTCCACTAAAATTTTTTTATTAGTTTTCCTAGGTTTTTGTTTTTTGTTTTTGTAGATTCTTTACAATTTCCTACATACATTTATACATGGAGTTTGCTGAAGTATTAAATTAAATACCATATAGAAATACACAGTGGTAATACATGTATATTATTACACAGGAAGAGCATATGCATATATGTAATCATTTCTCATATATAAACTGAAAAATATATAATGCTAAAAATTCTCTATTCACTTTTTTTTTCAAAAGATAGTTAAATATATATTAGCACCTCAGTGTCCTGGTTTTATATTAGTAAGTTTCTCAGTGTTCCTTTAAAGGGAAGCTGCATTAAAGTGAATGGAGTAGTCATTAGAGCTGGTTACAAATATTTCCAGTTCCCTTTCTGACACAAGGTATGACTGTACTTCCCTTCTTTGAGGTTCCTTGCTACCTCCATGACTTGCTTTGCCTGAGGAAACAAGAAGGGAATAAAATGTGATACTTTGAAACTAAAGTTTTAAAGTCACGCCTGATTCCTCACAGCTGATCCCCTTTGTGTTGGTGATCTGGAAATACAAGTCTATCTGAAATAAACTCTCCTGCTAACCTACAATGGACATGTTATGAGTGAGAAATAAACTTTTGTTTTTCAAAACCACTGTGATTTTGTGCATGCTAGTTAATGCAGCATAGCTTAGCCTGGTCTGACTAACAGAGTTCTTCAAAAGATAAAATATATTGGTTTATACACCTTTACTGTAAGTAATGCCCAGTAACATGCTTTAAGGATTCATGTACTTCGAATAAGGTTTTAACTAAAATCTAAAAGTATGCAAAAGTTTTATATGTATTTTTTTGATAACCCAGTTAAAGAGCTTATGTTACGTTGCAGATGAATTCTACAGTTACAAAATAATGGTAAACATAAATTGGTAGCTTAAAATATCCAAGCTAAAAGTCATTAAGCTAGAATAAGCACTTGAAAATGAATATAGACTCAGATAAATGCATATACTTAATCAAACATTTCTGAAGGTACTTCCTCTAACTGGGAAATTCAGAAGGCCAGAAATAAATGCAAGTAATTTGAGTGCTCTGCACTGGCATTTAAATACAAGAGAAAAAAAAATGTTAATAGGATAAGTACCAGAAAGGATTAAGTGACGCTAAACACCAAAGAGGATTAGTTATTATCCTGCCTTTACAGGCACCCAAGATTCATGTGGCCAAGTAGATAGGAAATGGAAAGCCAATGCTACAAAATGAGACTTTTTTTTCTTTTTGCAATAAGCTTATATTAAAATCAGTTTTATTATGCCACATAACTAAACAAGTAACACAATACCTAATCTTTCCTCTAGATAATCTAAAATGTAGTATACTTTCAATGTATTTTAGAGAAGTTTTGATTTTTTTCCTGTCTAAAGATTGCTTTTCAAATAAGCACATAAATGTGCAATTAAACAATAGCCAGTCTACTTTGGAAACAAATCATTCATACCTATTCACATTATTCACAGCAGTAGTAACTGCAGAGATTTACTGTGTTCTTTCATTTACTGTATATATTTCATAGTAATAAGGTGAGATAGAAAGCTTGTACACGTACCTATGCATGTATATAATATCATATACATAAATATATGGACAAGAACACATCTCACGTGCAACATTTAATATCATTTAAATATCTCTGAAAATGAGACCTTTTACGCTGGGTGAAAATCCAACAGCTTTTGTCATTTCCTATGCATATAATTGTTTGTCGTTCTTACCAGCATAACTAGCCATTTGTAATCTCATATTATTTCAGTCAACAAACCATTTAAATAGTATTTGAGAGATGCCTGGGTGGCTCAGTTGGTTAGGCCTCCAACTTTTGGTTTCAGCTCAGATCATGATCTCAAGTTCTTTAGATCAAGCCCATCGTGGGTCTCCCTGCTCAGAAGGCAGTCTGTTTCCCCTCTCCCTTTCCCTCTGCCCTCCTTACCTGCCTCACACTCATGAGTGCTCTCTCAAATAAATAAATACATCTTTAAAAAAAAAGATTATTTGAGAAAAGATTGAGATCCCTTGCTGTTATAACATAACCTTCAGTTAATATCTTTAGTAGATCAAAAACACATCAACATTAAAAATTTGTAGCATAAGGGGCGCTTGGGTGGCTCAATTGGTTAAGCACCTGCATTCCACTCAGGTCATGATCCCAGAATCCTGGGATCAAGCCCCACATCAGGCTCTCTGCTCAGCAGGGAGTCTGCTTCTCCTTCTCCCACTCCCCCTGCTCATGCTCTCTCTCTCTCTCACTCTTTCTCAAATAAATAAATAAAATCTTTTAAAAAATTGTAAAATAAGCATCAGTGATTTAGAAAAAAATGTTGGAGACAAAAGTAGAATACTGTCAAGAAATACTGTATCATCAGCATTTTTTTTTTAAAGATTCCACTCATCCATTTGTCAAAGAAAAAGAGAGAGAAACAGACAGAGAGAGAGAGAGAGAGCACAAACAGGGGGAGTGGCAGGCAGAGGGAAAAGCAGGCTCCCACCTAGCAAGAAGCCCAACTGCAGACTCGATCTCAAGACCCCAGGATCATGACATGAGGAAGCAGAAGGCAGATTCCTAACTGACTGAACCACCCAGGCATCCCCATCAGCACTCTTGATGACACAGTGACCAATATTGTGTGTTGTGATTCAGTGAAAACTCTGAATCAAAAATAGATTCAGAAAAATCACCATTGGATATAATAAAAGATTTGGGGAACATATGAAACAATTCACTTTGCTCATATTTTCCTTTCTGTGTGTGTATATAAGAATGATATAAGATTTAAAAACTATCTCAGCAATCCTTAACCTTTGTCAGTAAGAATAACATTTAAAAAAAACCCATATGTAATAAATACATTACTTGTTAGCTTGTTAGCACTTTTTCTTAGTGTCGCATATAATAAGGTGAAACTTATAGTTGCTGACATCTGTATTTCATGAAGTGTGATGGTTTGTTGGCTGCGGTTTTCTAAATTGTAGCATGAAGGCCAAGTTCTACTGGCATTTCTACTGGGAATGTTATTCTAGCTGTTAATTATTAAGATGACATTCCATGTCATTTCTAACTTTACATTATTTTGTTTCCACATTAGCCTGTTTACTAAGGTTGGGTGGCATGAAAAAATTTGAAACTCTGGTTCCTAAATATAGTCAGGCGGTTAATATTTACCTCGTTAAGAGATTAAGAGTAGCAATGTGTTTTACTTATAAATCCCAAATCCTTGTTCACAAATATTCAAAGACTTACTGAATTAAAAAAAAAAAAAAAATTCATGGGGCACCTGGGTGGCTCAGTCATTAAGAGTCTGCCTTCAGCTCAGGACATGATCCCAGGGCTCTGGGATAGAGCCCTGCATTGGACTCCCTGTATAGCAGGAGTCCTACTTCTCCCCCTCCCACTCCCCCTGCTTGTGTTCCCTCTCTCTCTTTGTCTTTCTCTGTCAAATAAATAAATAAAATCTTTATAAATAAATAAGTAAATAATAAAATTTCATTATTCATTTAAGAGTGAGAGCGTGAGTGAGTGCAGGTGCAAGGGGGAGGGTCAGAGGGAGAGAAGGAGAGGGAGAAGCAGATTCCCTGCTGAGTGGCCCAGTGAGTTAGGGGCCTTAATGTGGGTCCTGATGTTGGTGGGGGGGCCCAATCCAAGGACACCGGGATCAAGACTTGAGTCAAAGGCATATGCTTAGACTGAGCCACACAGGCATCCCTCCAAAGACACTGAATTTTATTCATTCATTCATTTACTGAATAATTATCTACTCAATTTCTAATATGGGCCAGAAACCGTTTTAAAGTGCTGGGTTTGCTATCTTACAATGATATTTTTGTAAAGCAAAATCAGTTTGCTAGTTTTTGTAAAATATGATTTTTCTAATAAAGAAAATTTCAAAAGGAAAACTATTTAATAATATTATAAATAAAATTTTCCAAAGATAAACATTAATGAATTCTCTTCAGTGAAAGAAGAAACTATCCTCGTGATATGAAACATGTCTAGCATCTGACTCAGTCCTGAAATTACCTTCATTACTAGATAATTACTGAACAAATGTCATCTTTACCCCTGCTATCATTAATACGGAGATCAGCTTAGAAGCATTCTATTCCCTTAGCACATTAAACATAAGGAAAAATAAAAGTGTATAAAAAGCTTTTTATATAACTATGCTGGAAAAACACCAGTTATGTGGATGTATATGTGTGTAGGACATTGCTTCAGTTTAGACATAGTACAACTACCCTAAGAAATCATTCCTCCTTGACAGATTCAGGTATCCATTGGCACTCTGTCACACTGCTACAATTGCTACAAAAATAAATACATGCTTACCTGGTGTTTTGTTTTGTTTTGTTTTTAAATATAAAAGTTTAACTGTCAAACAGCAATCAGTACATGATAGACTGAATAAACATGATGCATAAATGAGATTTAAAATGATGAACTACAGGGGCGTCTGGGTGGCTCAGTGGGTTAAAGCCTCTGCCTTCAGCTCAGGTCATGATCTCAGGGTCCTGGGATCAAGCCCCGCGTCGGGCTCTCTGCTCGGCGGGGAGCCTGCTTCCCCCTCTCTCTCTGCCTGCCTCTCTGCCTACTTGTGCTCTCTCTCTGTGTCAAATAAATAAATAAAATCTTAAAAAAAAATAAAAAAATAAAAAAAAATAAAATGATGAACTACAGAGTTAAGGAAGGAGATAGGATGATACTCTACATAGAATAAAAACACATCCCAATTTACTTGGGTTATCCTCAAATTATGCCTGTTGTACAAGCATAATTATTGAAAAGCATCCCCTTTCACTCTCCAGAGTGTCCTACTTTGCTCAAGAAGTTCTATGATTATAAACTATGTATTATAGTATTAAAACATTTGCAGAATGATTTTTCTGTTATTTCTCATAACAACTCTTTAATGACAATTGGAGTTATTGCACTCTACTTTTGATCACAGATCTATTTGTTTAGAAGGATTAGGTAGTATAGTATATTATATCTGTTATTAAAATCTTACAGAACTCTTTCTGTATTTTTATCAGACACTTCCCGGTATACAGAGGGCATGCATATTGAGTAAATAAATAAATTTGTAATTCTATACATGAAACTTGATTATAAAAGTTTTTAGAGATTGAGAACATATTACTTTCATGGTACAGTTTCAGCTTTAAGTCTTCATGAAGACAAATCTAGGAGTGCAAATAAGTAATAATTTTTATACCTCAACAAATATACATAAAAAGGAATACTGTGGGGGCACCTGGGTGGCTCAATCGGTTAAGCATCTGCCTTTGGTTCAGGTCATGGTCCCAGGATCCTGGGATCCAGCCCTACATCAGGCTTCCTGCTCATTGGGGAGTCTACTTCCCCATCTTCCTCTGCCCTGCTGTGTGCTCTCTCTGTCACTCACTCCCTCTCACAAATAAAAAAATAAAATCTTAAAAAAAGAGAAAAAAAAGAATACTGTGGATAAAAGGCGTGCAAGAATTGTCATACTATCATGGGTGAGTAAACATATTCAGCAAATAATCCAGGGTAAAATTTTAGTATAAAAGAAAGGCAGGTCATTAATGCTGCATAGAAAGAAATTCAGTGTGTACGAAAATAGTTTCCACAGAATTCTTCAGTGTAGCTTTGTACCAATACTCAAACCCAGACCATATCAAATAATGCCATTTTTCCTAAGAATACCAGAGTTATTATTAGAACCTTATAGTCTAAAAAAAATCAGGCCCTCCCTTATTTGTCAAAACCTCTCACCAAAAAAATAAAGAAAAATTACATTGTTTGGAATTTAAAATACAAATACATAAAATTTGCTTCCAGTCTCAGCTTCAACTTGTAAAGAATTTGTTGTCAATCCTGGTCTTACAACAAGAAAAGTCTGAAAAAACTGAAAACCAACACCTTTTCTTGAATTCATTAAATCACTGCAAATTTATGATATTCTGGAAAGGACAAACTGTAAAGATGGCATGCAGGTAGATCAGGACAGAGGATGAGCTACACTGAATATATGAAGCACAAGGTGTTTTATTGTGTTAAAACTTTTCGTATACTATAATGATGTATACAAGACATTAAGCATTTGTTAATATCCATAGAACTTCACAGCACAAAAAAGTAAGCCTTAATGCATGCAAATTAAAAAAAAAAAGAATTTGGAGAATCCCATTTGGAATGCAGAATGTGACAAAATAATCCACTCATATTTAAATGTGATGAAACCACCTCACTGAAAGGGATGGGAGTGGGGAAAAGTGCTGAATTAAGTAACTTTCAAAATGAATGGAGTGTGTCAGATTAAAGGTTAATAGAACTATACATAAACATTGCATCCTAGTTGATAAATTTGTTTCCCATGGGGATAGGGTTTTTCTGATGCTACTATACATGCATGTTGGAAGTGAACAATGAAGTAGATGGCTGGTGACTGATGGGAGACAGGTTTCTTACTTTATAGGGGGAGGTAAAAGATAAACAAGGGGTAGAATAACACGTGTCAATGGATTCATATTTAGATTAATGTAGATACAGTTTCATATACAGAAATGAGTACACTTAGCATCCAGATCTTGCTATCTAATACCATCCTCCAACAAAAGAAACCAGAGTTCCCTGGAGAATAAGCTGATTCCAGGAAAAGGACAAGAACAACATAAGCCTGTGACATGTCATACTGGCAGAAAATAAGAAAGTCCAAACACAACCTCTCTCCCTTACCCCAACCCCTATCTCCCTGCCAATGATACAGTTTGTCAAAGGGATACAGGAGCCAAATGAAAGGGCTCCCAATCCCTAAAGCTGGGACAATGTGAATAAGAAAACAAAGAAGTATTGAATTATAACCTGAAGGGGGGAAAAAAAAAATCTTTGGATCCACACTGACATAATTAAATTATTAAATAAACAAATGAGTGAGAATAGAGAAATCTCTGGTGTAGAAGTCCAAATATTTTTTGTAGATACCCTGAAAGAAGTGGAACATCATTCTCTACTTTTTAAGTGTGGTCTGCACATAGTTGCTTTCTTCCAAAGAATACAGTATGGAAATGGAGGCATATAGAGTAACTTTACTTTGAAAAAAACTGGGAAACACTATCTCAAGCCAGGTGACCAAGGTTAACATCAACAGCAAGAAGTCATATTAATTGTATGTGCAATTGATATATCCTTGATATGCAACGAGAATGACACTTTCTTTTGTAATCTTCCTTTCAAACACATGTCACCTCAGTATAATCACGATTAATCTAAAACGTGATTACACCTAAATCCTAAGGAAGGGACGTTCTACAAAATTCCTAACCAGTAATCCTCAAAAAAGTCAAAGTAATCAAGAACAAAGAAAATCTGAGAAAATTTTGCCATTAGACATCCCTGCTGACACTCTGAATAGGAATGAGGAAATTTCAATGAATATGGATTTAGTTACTAATAATGAGTCAATGCCGAGTCATTGTATCGAATGTTTATCTTTTTTTCTTTTATTTTTTCCTTCTTTCTTTCCTTATTTGTTTTCTCTCCTTTCCTCTTCCCTTTTTTCTTTCCTTCCCTTTTCTTTCTCTTCTGTCTCCCTCTCCCTTCTTCCCTTTTTCTCTCTCCTCCTTTCCTCCTTTCCCTTTGGTTATTTAACTTTTTGGGAAAAGTTTGATATAATTGAAAATATTTCTTGTTTAACTACATGGAAGAAAGTAAACTTAAAACTATTACACAGTATTTTAGAATTTGAAAACTGGTGGGGCAAACTTGTTACTTTGCAAGCACAGTAAAATCTCAAACCTGTGATACGTCTGGACACAAATGTCTCATTATCTTCTTCCAAAAAACTCTTCCCTAAGTCTCCATCCAGTCAAACTCCCAGCTGAATGCAGCTGCATGCGTAACCTCAGCTATATCCCAGGGAACAAAGACTCCTCCAGCTGAGTCCAGTCTACCCACAGAAGCCTGAGAAATAATAAATTGTTGTTTTAAGTCACTGAGTTTTGGAATGGTTTATTATAGAATAATAGATAATGGAACCAGTAAAGACATGAACAAATTATTCACATAAGAGGATAACTGCTGGTGGATAAATATATGAAAATATACCTACATTTATGACTATTTAGGAGTGGGAAATAAAATCAATGACATATAAGTTTCTACCCATTAACATTTATGATATTTCACATATTTCAAATTCTTAATGCTTATGAATATGCAGAACAACAAAATGAAGCAATGTTCAGTATTTGTAATAGGAAATTTGAAATAATATAAATTTCTTAAACAAAATAATTAATTTAAAAAGTGATATACCGGGGCGCCTGGGTGGCTCAGTTGTTAGGCCTCTGCCTTCAGCTCAGGTCATGATCCCAGGGTCCTAGGATCCAGCCGCATTGGGCTCCTTGCTCAGCAGGAATCCTGCTTCTCCCTCTCCCACTCCCCCTGCTTGTGTTCTCTCTCTTGCTGTCTCTCTCTCTGTCAAATAAATAAATAAAATCTTTAAAAAATAATAAAAATAAATAAAAATAAAAAGCGATATACAGTCTCAGCATTGAAATCAAATCAACTAGGGCTACATTTATCAACCTTATTAAATTGCAGAAACAATGCTCTTCTTACTTTAGAAGTATCAAAAGGATATACACTGTATAATGACATTTACCTATATATAGTGAATAATGTGTAAACAATTACATGTTGCTTGTGAGCATGCATAGTGTGTAACAGAGTAAAAACACACACAAAAATGACAATCCCTAGTGAAAAGGAAAAGTAGATTCAATACGTCCTTCCAGACCAGCTGTGACTACATTTGTAAATATCTTTTTCCTGAGAAATTTTGAAGCAGATATGACAAAATGTTTCAATTTCATAGTTATTCTAAAGAAAAACACCAAGAGAATATTCATTTGTCTTCAGGGTAAGAAATACAGTGTTAAGTTATTTCTGAACCATACCATGTTTTCTCTCCACAAAAAACTGCTGATTTGCATGGACAAATATTTTTTTTTGGTATCTTTCTGGGAGGTTTGTCCTTCATCTGTAGTGCCCTTATAATTGGATGCAGGATGTATGAAGTTTACCACCTCTTCTGGACTGAATAGGGATGTCAGCTTCCTTATGGATAGACCTAAATTAAGATTTATTCATTTTCTTTACCTTCCCTTGGTCATGACTTAATTAGAGTATTTGGCTGCATGTAGCTTTCTCTCTCAGCCTTTCTTTTTAGTTTTACTCTTCATTTAGAAAGAGGGAGAGAGAGAGAGAAAAAGATCTCAGAATAATTACAAGCCTGTTGGTTGTTTTATTTCCATCCATCCAATCCAGGCATTTGGTGGCAAGAGTGACTGCATTAGTCTCAAAGATCTTCTACTTCAGATTTTGAGACTGTGTCATGCCTCTGCAATGTCTGTCGTGAAATACTTCTATCGTCCTATCTTTGACTTTCTCAGGGGATCCCATGATCTAAACATAAACCCATCAACCTGACTAAGACTGACTTAAATGGACAGAACAGAGTCCACAGTAACAAACCACTAACATGTAAAGCTGTAAACCATTTTCCTCACGTAGTTCAAACAAAAACAGTTTCATCACTGCAAAAGTCACATTTTACAACAATCTCAATTTCTGAAGAAAAAAATTGTATGCTGAGTATACATCTATTATAGTTTGTTTCACACAAGCAAAGTCTCATTTCTCCTATTGCTCAACCGTCAAAAATTGCTCCCCATTCTCTGTGGATGCGAATAATCTCTTTTTACATTCAGCTAGTTCTCTTAGTCTCCACGCATCCTGTAATATCATTCCTAACAACTGAGCCGATTTATTTTACTAGCCCTGTGTTCTCAAAACTTGTCGGGCTAGTAATTCACTAAACAGGAAAAGAGAACTACCTCTTTCCTGGTGAGTAATGAAAACTGGATGCTCCCTGATATGTCCTCACCAAGTACTTTTGTGCTGCTGGTTATGTCACTAAACCTCATAGAGCCTCAGTTTCCTTATCTATAAAATAAACAAATTATATTTAATGATAAAATTCTTTCCAATTCTACATTTCTATATCTCTGCTTCAAATATCACCTCAAAGTAAATTTTATGAATTAAAATTATTGCAATTGCTTGTTTCTTTCAAGATACATTCTCAGGAAAAAATAAATATAGCCTATTAATCTGAGAGGTCTACTTTTTTAAACAACGATTCCTTGTAAAAACCTATAGGGCTTCATCCCTTCTAAAGCAAGCTTATTTGGACTTTTCAAATTTATTTCCTGAGGGGGAAAGTAAAGACCTTATTGAAAGTTTTCTTAAAATTATAATCTCCCTTAGTACATAGAACCTTCCTTTTCATCATTTTTTAAGATTGTATTTATTTTATTTGTTCGAGAGAGAGAGAGCAGGGTGAGAGAGAGAGAGAGAGAGCAGGAGTGGGGTTGGGAGTGGGGCAGAGGGGAGGGAGAAGCAGACTCCTTGATGATCAGGGAGCCTGACATGGGGCTCTATCTCAGGACCCTGCGATTATGAACTGAGCCAAAGGCAGACGCTTAACCAACTGAGATACCCAGACCCCCATTCTTTCATCATTTTTTCTAGTAAAATTGATATATTTTTTTAAAATGATATTTTGATGTACATGCCTTAGACTTTTTTTTTTGCATGTGTTTTGTTTCATAATTATGACTATCCTCAACAATGGTTTTGAAAACCAGGTTAGAAGTCTACATATTTTTCACAACTTTTGAATTCATATTATACTTCTGGTTACAAACAATGCAGAAAATTCTGACTGTGTAAAGAAATAAGATTTGTCAAGGTTCAATTGCTTAACAAAGTTGATAACCAACCAGTCAGAGACATCTCCACATTGGAGACTTCTAGATAGTTTGTGTTAAAGCATATTTTACAAGAAAAGATTAAGAAACTCTCACAGACCACAGACTACTGAAATGTGATGACTAAACGCAATCTGCTGTACTGGACTGAATCCTGGAGTAGAAAACACATTGCTGGGGTTCCTGGCTGGCTCAGTTGGTTGAGCATCTTACTCTTGGTTTTGACTCAAGTTGTGGGCTCAGGGTTGTGAGATCAGGGTAGGGCTCTGTGCTCAGCAGGGAATCTGCTTGAAATTCTCTCTCCCTCCCTCTGCCCCTCCCCATTCATGTGTGCATGCGCGTGCACGTTCTTGCTTTCTTTCTCTCAAATAAGTAAATAAATCTTTAAAAAAAAAAAAAGGTAACAATTGCTGAAGCCTGAATGAAATCTAGGGTCTAGTTACTATTAATATACCCATGTTAGTTGCTCAATTATGATAAGCTAACCATGGTTATGTGAGGCAATAACTTTTGTAAAAATGGTACAGAGTATACGGGGACTGACTGTGTTATTTTTTACAATATTTTTTTACATCTAAGTACATTCCAAGGTAAAAGTTTACTGTAAAATTGCTGTACTCAGAATTGACCTTTGTTGCAGTATTTTTGAATATATTCCCATAGTGGGGGAGTTTCTGCTTTGACTGGACTCTCCTGACTTTAACTATTCATTAAACCTATTACCAAAGGTAAATTTTCCAAAACAAGGGAGAATCTTTCCTCAGTTAAGCATCAACCTGTACATAGCACTTTATTCCAATTTGAATAAAGAAAAACAGTTGAAAGAAAAAGCAAAAACACCTCTACTTTAATATATTTAGCAGTTGCTTTAGTTCTGGAAAATATACCCATATTTTAATAGAACTGATTTTTATTCACAAAAATAAAATGTATTAGTATTTAAATGAAGTTCATCTGTGATAAACTAATGTTTCCACTGTTTTCTTAAATTTTACAAATGAGTGATAAAATAAATAAATGGACAAACCTGTCAACATTCAGTAAATTTCTAGGTTTCTAATATTATCTAAGAAGTGGATGGACTTGTCTGCTAAAGTTAACTAACTAAACTTTGTTAATTTTTTTTTTAGTAATCCAAGTAGAAAAGCTATCAAACTGAATAAATAGTATTAATATTTTAATAATATAGAATGCTATAATTACAATTTTTAAGACGTTTTACTCAGGCTTGTTAGGGGCTTTTTTGGTAGTTCTTTCGTTGTTGTTGTTTTTGTTAAATTCTAGTTTAAAAGCACCAACCAATGTGGTGAGTAGATTATCAAAGTTGTTAAGTACTCAGCCAAAGTATACTATTGATTTCTTAATGGTGAAAGTTAAGTTATCAAAATATCTTTGAGACATCAATCACTGTCTTTGAAATGTCAAATACACACAGTTGGATAAAAATATAGATGTTTTTAAGATATCTCAAGTTATAGCATTTGCTATATCCTATTTCTATAAGGAAATACAAAATGCCACATTTTCTCTTTGTTTGGCTTCAAGGAGTAAATATTCTCCTGCGTTTTTCTTCTCATTATCCTTAGCTAATTCATCTTTTTATTCCCCTACCTCTATTTTTCCTCAGTCCTTCGGTGATTTCATCTAGTCATATTACATTAAATTCAATTTATACAATGACAATTTCCAAATTTTCATCCCCAACCCAGAAACACAATCCTAAACTTCAGTCTCCAATCTCTGACAGCTCACTTACCATCTTCTCATAGATGTCTGATAGGCAGATCAAACTTATTTCCACCACCAAAGCTAATCCTCTGTAGTCTTATTCTATTCAATAGGGAAAGTCTATTCAAAGACCTTCACATCCAGTTACTCAAATCCTTGGTGGCACTCTTGGTTTCTCTTTTTGTCTCCCTCATCATGCCCAATCTGTCAGAAAACCTTTTTGGTTTGACCATAGAAATAAAGCCAGAGTCTGTCCATTTTTCATTTTCCAAGGGCAAAGATTAATACCTATAATGATCAAATTATGTTTCAAGGTGGCTTTTATCTTTCGCCTGGTATTTTACTGTTGGCTCAGAACTGATTTACTGTTTCTGCCTTTTATCTGCCCTCTACCGTCAATTCACGACACAGCTCCCAGCAGTTTCTTTTAAAGTGTTTTAACATGCTTGCCACCTATTTGGAGTCCTCTGATATGTGGCTACATTATACAGATTAAAAACCAAGATCCCTCAAACATGTTCCCAGCCCTTACCTGAGTGTCCTGCTCCATGTGTCTGTCATCATCTACAGAAAATCCCTTACCTAATCCTTATTAACCACACAGGTATTCTGGCTGTTTAAGGTCTGGAATCTTCCCCCAGAGCTCTTTGGCTTATTCTCTCCCTCCTTCAGGTCTGCAGTTAAATGTTACTTGATAAATAGTGCCTCCCTGACCACTACACTGAAGCTGGCAACCTCGTATACATCTCTATCTCTTCAGTTATTGTTCTCTGCTGTATTTCTTAATGCACTAAAATACACTACTCTTTTCTTTCCCTTTAGTAGTAAATGGTCAAATAAGAAATTGTATATTATTGCCTGCCTTGTTTAGTACAAAGAAGTTGGATCAATAAGGTGTGGCGAAGACATCTGTAATTTGTAAAATTCTATGTAACAGAAGAGTTTAAATTTCTAGCTTAACTGATCACTGGAAAAGAATATAACCAGACAGGTAGGCATTATTATTATTTTTTATGTTATTAACATCATTTTTAAATGTAAAGATTAGTACTTTTTTAACAGTAGTAATTTAACATTCATAAACTTGAAGTTACAATGTTCAGAATGTGTTTTAATTTCAATCTGCTATTGTTTCGTACTATACATAGCATGCAAACTGTTCCCAGTCAAATGATATCAGAGGGCTGTACATATTGACAGAGGGACAGAGACTATATCTGTTCTTTTCCAGTATCCCCTTTGCAGGTTCTTTTGCCAATAGCTTGAAGATATTAGATTTCTATAGCTATGACTGAGGTAGATGGTGCATTTTGGAAAAACAAAAACAAACAAGAAAATGTCCTTGTCTTGAGTTAATATAGCAATAAAATTGAATTTTCACAAACCAAGATATCTGACTTCAATGTAATAGCAAGTATGACTAACAAATGGTTGTGAGAGCGAACTTTGGATAATTAGTAAGAGGGAACTTTTGTATGTCTTTCTAATTCAGGCTTTTGTCAGGATTGCATAGCAAAAAAAGGTAATATATAGCTTGCTTTATTAGCATATACACAGATGACATTTACAAAGTTGAGCTAGTAATAAGTACTTCTTTTTTTTTTTGAGACAGAGCTTGTACAAGCAGGGGGGAGGGGCAAAGAATCTTTATTTTTATTGAGATTTATTTGTTTATTTTATATAGTGAGAGTGAGCAACTGTGAGTGTGGGGAGGGGTAAAGGGAGAGGGAAAGAGAGAATCCTCAAGCAGACTCCCCACTGAATGGTGAGACTGATGCCTGAAGAGGGGGCTCTGTCCTACGACTCTGAGATCATGACCTGAGCCAAAATCAAGAGCCTGCCGCTTAACAATTGAGCTACCCAGGTACCCCTGAGCAGTGAGATTTTGTAACTATAAAAGGATTAATTCATTAGCTCAAACCTCCTGAATGTTAGGGTCCCTATATTAAAAGTTAAAGAAATAATAACCACTTGGACTTTGAATTTGGGGATTCAGTGTCAAAGTCTGGCCCTGCCACTACCTAAATGACTTACTATTCTCAGGTTACTTAAGCTCTGAAATGTATTTTTGCCTCTAAAAATGGAGACAATGTTATTTCCATGAATTGTTATGCTATTTAAATAAAGCAATGTATTTAAAGTTCTTAGCATACTGACAAGCAAAGAGTAAATACACAATAAAAATCTGCTAATCTTTCATCATAAATTACGCAAATGTATTGTTGAAGAAATAGATGCTCTATCTTAATTATCTAAGTGCATTTCTCTTCATTTTTTAATCATTTTTTTTTCTTTTTTTATCCCGGTTTATTTAACAAAAAATATTAAAAGCATAGTCAGGTGAGTATGATTTAGGCATTTATTTAACCAAATTTTATTTTCTACATTTTCCTATATCTTTATCTGTCCCATGATCATCTTTTTTCCCCCATAGTTTTGCTTTTCTGGTTTCTGTCTCTTGCCCAGAAAGTCCACACTTCCAAATTCTCATCTATCTGGATTCCAGCTGTGCTCGAAGGTAGGGGTTGAGTGTCAATTTGCTCAAATATTCTTCTCTGATGATTGAGCTTCTATTTTTTTTTAACCTGCTCTTAGATATTTATTCTCAGTCTTAAAAAGGTCAGCTTTTAGGGTTTTTAAAACGCACTAGATTTGTAGTTGGAATGTATGGGTTTAATCTTATCACTTATTCATATAAGACAATCAAGATGAAGGTCTTTATTGGCAAAATGGTGACAATATTGCCTCTCTAAATTCTTTTATGAGTATATCTGTCAATTCAAAAGTACTAGAGAAAACACACATTTATTATTTCTACTATCTTATTATTGTTTTTTCAGGGCATCTTCCTTATCTTGGAAACTTGAGGGTAATAGCGATTCGTATTCTGAATCCTTGCCACATTTCTAAAAATCAGTATACAAGTAAATCTTTCAGTTTTGTAAAAATCACAAAATACAGAAATACAGGAAATAATTTTCTGATAGGTTTATGCTGAGAAACGTACTGATATTTTGATGCACATTATCTTTCTGTTTATACATATGCATATGAATATACACATATGCTTTTAAAATTCAAACATAATAATGCATCTAATAAACTGCATCTTAAATAGTTCATGTTTAACACAAAAGATACCAGCTTGGAGACTAAGAATAAACTAATAGGTAACCATTGCCAATGAGGGATGTGTGGTAAAACTATGAACAGTGCAGATCTCCAATAGGCTCCCATCATGAAAGCTCATTATTAATGAGTTTTGAAATGGTTTCAAGGCAAATGAAGTTTTCAGATAGACTTCATGAAATTAGGGTATGCACATGCAAGCAGAATTTCACCAATTAATTTTCACCAATTAATTACATGTTTAAAAGTCCTATAACTTTATGGCATAAATTTCTTTAGTTAACAAAATGACAATCACATGGCTGGAATTGAATATGTGGTTACAAAATTTCTAAATGGAGACACTTCGTTTTTTGTTATCTCTAAATAAAACCAAGTGGAATTTGTATCCTCTCTATGGAGAGGAAAGGCTGCATCTAATTGGGAAGGAACCAATGCAGAATCATTTAGATGATTAATTCTTAAACTATGAATTGTTCACTTCAGGAACATGTGCCTGTAACCTAGTGAGCACTTAAAAAATTGTCACCACATGATAAAAGAGCTTTACATTTCTCTGATTATACTCAGCAAGGATCTCTTTAGAATTCAAGATATTCAAGTAGTTAATTGTATGCTGGTGCAGGAATCTCTACTAGTGTCTTACTCCTATTTATAAAGGATATTTATCAAAGTGTAAATTCAAGTTATTGTTATAGTAGAGAAAATAAGACAAATTGGAATCAGGAGAAACGTGACTAGGCTACAGGCCATTGGACATTGGATATAGTAGAGTAATAGAAGGAAAGAAGAAGGCTTTGCAATTTCTCAATTTCCTACTTTTTTTCCACCCCCCACAATAGGAAATTCTTTGTTTCACTTTTAGCAAAATAAGTTCACAAGGTACTTCCTAGCACCACTGTCCCAACTGCATGTCTACCCTCTAGATGGTATATAAGCAGTTTAACAAACATTCAGTTAATGCCTAATAGGAACGACTGAAGAGAGGTCATCTGGTGGACTTTATGAGGAGCTCTTCCTACTGAGCGCAGCCTCCGACTACTCCTCCATGTCCCCTTTATCTTCCTCACTGCTCCCTAGGATGTACAAAAGCAGTCCTTTCACAGAGGTTTAAAAAGTGTTTTTATTGGTTACAATTATATAAAATGTATCACTTAAATCCCTTCTAGTTATTAAGTGCTTTCAATTTCCTACTATTCTAAGTTGTAAGAAAATAAAGGATTTAGATCCTAGACATCTAGACAAGATGAGAAAACAAATTGTATTTTTAATAGGCATAAATGTTTCCCAATACATAAATACTCTTTTTTTCCCCACTATATATCTTAGAAATGAGAATCTCTGTCTTATCTTAGCACTCAATTTATTTTTTTTTTTTAAGATTTTTTATTTATTCATTTGGGAGAGAGATAGAGTGAGCACAAGCAAGGAGGGGGACAGTCAGAGGAAGAGGGAGAAGCAGATTCCCTGCTGAGCTGGGAGCTTGAAGACAACATAAGGCTTGATTCCAGGACCAGGAGATCATGATCTGAGCTGAAGACAGACACTTAATCATCTGAGCCACCCAGGCAACCCCCTAGAGCTCAATTCAGTTTTGAATAAAGAAAACAAACTTTTGTGAACTCCATGTGTAAGTGAGATCATGAAGGTTTTTTTTGTTTTGTTTTTGTTTTTCTTTTTGTGGCGGTTTATCTCTCTTAACATAACTCCCACACCCCTTTCATTCATTCCTTGTTGCAAATGGCAGAATCGCCTTGAATATACTGACAGTGGAAGGCAGGGCAGGGAGATGAGAAAAATAGGGAGATGTTGGTCAAAGGGTATAAAGTTGCAGTTATGTAGGATGGTTAAATCTAGAGAATTTATATACGGCATGATGACTATAGTTAATGCTGTATTTAATACTGAAAATTTGCCAGGAAAGTAGATTTCTGGTGCTCTCATCACACACATAATAGCAACTATGTGAGGAGATGATATGTTAATTAGCTTGACTATAGTAATCATTTCACTCTGAATATATATATATATCAAATCATCATGTTGTACATCTTAAATCATTCCTATCTTTAACAAAAAATAAAATAGAGAAAAATATACAAATTAAGAAAATGAATTACAGCATGAATAAATTAATAAGTAATCATTTTAACAGATGATCTTTAAATCTTATCAACAGCAAGAACATACCTCTGCGTTTCTCGGATATTATTTAACAACATATGGGAAAGAGAGGGAAAGGGAAATTGATATTTACAATGTACATTAATACTATAAAACTGTAGAATAAGCATAATGCCATTCTCAAGATTGCTAATTCCTTCTACTATTAAAAAAAAACAAAAACAAAAACAAAAAAACTTTTCTAGGACTAAAAACTGAATGATTCTAGCCCTCACCAGATTTCTTTTATTTTCTTAAGTAAAGCAATTATACTTCAAACATTTTCTGAAAAGATGAAAAAACTATATTATATTGGAAAGTGCATTGGATGTGAAGATGGTAGATAGATTTTGTTTTTGTTTTTTAAATCTCAGTTCTATGATCTGATATGACTCTGGAAAAACAACTTCACTAAAATGAAGGGAGAGGATAGGAAAGGTAGATATTTGATTTATTCCTCCTTCTGGCCATGTGAGCTGGTACTATGAGAGTTGCTACAGTGCAGTAGTTAATAGTCAAGTATCTGATGACAACCCCATTCCACCAATAAATGCCAATCAATAACAGAAGCAAGAAGAGTTGAGGCTGTTCAACTGAAAAGCATTCCCTGGCCCTTATAGAAGATGTGTGTGAGAACAAATTAAACAGGACCAGAGAAAAAAAGAAGAAAAAACTGCAGATATTTCTGATTAGCAACAATACGGAAACTGTGAATGTTTTCCCCAAAATTGCCTGTGTGGAATACAGGATTTGTTTCCATATTTGTTTAGAGTGTGATACTGGAATGTTATCTATGAATAATTACTATTTCCAGGAAAGAGGCATGGTTTTATCATATCAATTCAATTTAGTCTTATCAGAAAAAGTCAGATCAGGGGTACTGCGTAATAATGAGAAACATGTAGCTTAGAGTCAGTCACACAAAAGCGGCTTCTGGGTGATTTACAGGAGCAGTAGAGAAATCAATGTTTTAAAACAGTTATGGCTGAATGAAAACGGTAAAGAAAAATGCTTTCTCCTGAAAAAAATGTTTTTTTTAAGGATATCTTATAGACAAAACAAGAAAAATTAAAGACCATGGTTCTCTGGGCACTTTTCCTCTTTGGAATGAATGTACTTTATTTTATTTTTTAAAGATTTTATTTTTAGGAAATCTCTACATCCAACATGGGACTTGAACTCACAACCATGAGATCAAGAGTCCAATGCTATACCGACTAAGCCAGCCAGGCACCACCAGAATAAATGTATTTTTTAAAAAAGTTAATAGGCGATTCATTTTTACACAAAAGTGTGAGGAACTGGTGAACTATCACAAAACATTATTTACCCTCAAACAGTACCAAATGCCTCTGGCTGTGTTGTTATCAGCTGGCATGGACTTTTGTACAAAGTTCCTATAAATATTTTGATATTCACTAATTCCAACACGCTTATTATCTCTGTCAACTGTCACTACATTGAGATGCTAAAACAATTTAACAATCTATTGTCTTTGAAACAGTACCCTTAAATTCCTTTAATTTATACTCTCACTGCTGTTCCCTCTGCAAAATCCACACTTTTTGATCAGTTAGCTAGCTCCACTGCAAATCAACTAAAATGAATATTCTTTCTGTCCACCCTTTTCTCATACAACCCAAGTCTCTGCAAAATCCATGGCCTCCATTGTGCTCCCATCAACTTCACCGATGCCTGGGATGAAGCCACCGAAAACAGATGTCTATGATAGTTATTACTCCAAACTATTAATCTTTCATTCCTGAATAAAAACAATGTTGAATTCAGATCATCTGGTCATAATATTTTCTCCTATTCTTTGTTATCACTCTCAGTTACTCACTAAAGATTAAGTCCTGGCTTTATAGCTATCTTCAGTTCTACCATTATCCTAGGTTTAACTATTTTTTATAATTAATATTTAATTCACATGTTGGTAATGTTTTCTCCTCAACCCCAATTGCTTTAAGCTTCTTACCACATATATCCTAATACACTTCACGTCCACAACTTAAAACTTTGTCATAATCCAGAAGCTACCACAAATTAATACTATAAAATTGCATTATCTGATCTCATACTTTTCTAACTCTGTTTCCCCTTTTAAATACATCTACCTACATTTTAACTTCATAGAGACTATTTGTTTCTGGACCAGTCTGTTTCCTACCAGTCCCTTAATATTCTAGCTTTTCTTTCTTTCTCATTCTGGATTCTAAGACATGTCAATTGCTCTGTTGTTTTTATTGCTGTTTTATTTTATTATCTGCAACTATCTCTCAAACTTTGTCACTTAGGCTCAATTATGTTCATTAAAAAAAAAAAAAAAAAGACACGAAACAAAATCATGACATACCAGTCCCATTTAGTACCACTTTAAAATCTTTTTAACATACATTTCCAAGAACGAAGGATTTTTTTAAAGTAAACTTTATTTTTTAGAGCAGTTTAATGTTTACAACAAAATTGAGAGAATGATATAGAGACTTCTCATATATTCACTGTCCCCACACATGCATAGCCTTCACCATTATCAACATTATTCACCAGAATGGTACTTTCTTTTAACCAAGGATGAACCTATACTGACATATCACAATCACCCCAAAGTCCATAGTTTGCATTATTGTTCACTCTTGGTGTTGTACATTCTATGGGTTTGGACAAAAGTATAATTACATTTGTCCATCATTATAATATCAGAGATTATTTTCACCATTCTAGAAAGCCTCTATGTTCCATCTATTAATTTCTCCTCCTCACCAACCTCATTCTCCCCAATCACTGATCATTTTATTTTCTCCATAGTTTTACCTTTTCTAGAATATACCTGGAATCATACAGTATGTGGCATTTTCAGATTGGCTTTTTTCACTTAGCAATATGTATTTAATGTTCCTCAATGTCTTTTCCTGGGTCCATAGCTCATTTCTTTTTAGTGACCATTCTAATATGTGTGTAGTGGTATCCCACTGTTGTTTTATTTGCATTCCTTGGTGACATACGGTGTGGAACATCTTTTCATATGCTTATTTGCCATCTATATATCTTCTTTGGTGAGTTGTCTGTGAAGTTCTTTGGTCTGATTTTAGGTTATTTGTTTTCTTATTGTTGAGTTTTAGAGTTCTTGGTATATTTTTGATAACAGTCCCTTATCAGATGTGTCTTTTGTGAATTTTTTTCTCCCAATCGCTTGTCTAATTCTCTTGATATTGTCTTTTGTGAAAATTTTTAAATTTAATTGAGATCAGTTTATCAGTTATTTCTTCCATGAATTGTGTCTTTGGTGTTGTATCAGAAAGGTACCACCACGCCCATGACCATCTAGATTTTTTGTTATTTTCTAGAAGTTTTATACTTTTGAGTTTTACACTTAGTCTATGATCCATTTTGAGTTAATTTTTGTGACAGATTTAAGTTAGTACCTAGATTGATTTTTTTGCATGTAGATGTCCAGTTGTTCCCAGCAACATATTTTGAAGAGTTTATTTGCTTCATTATGAGCATAGTTTTAAGTAATACATTTTGAATACTGTATTTAAATAACATCAATCTAACCCAAGACCCAAACATGAAAACAATTTAAATTTCATAAAGCTTTCTGAGAATTGAAGGGTAGTTGAAAGTATGTGGACCTATGCTTAACACATGTTAGGTGTCTAATCAGTTATTATTATTACATATTCCAGAATATTTAGGGAATAAACGTTTGATCCTTACTTCATACTATAGTATCTAAACTTACTGAGTTCCTTGAAAGGGTGGTAAGATAAAGGAGACCATGTTTTCTCATGAAAGAGATTTGAGTATAATTAGGTTAAGTAAAACCAAGAACAAATGAGAAATTATATGTACAAAATACGGAAAAATAAGAGGAGATTCAGAAGATTTCTGAGAGAAGGGGATCAATAAATTCTTCTGAAATAAAAGTGAAGAAAGAACATTTGAGTGGAGACAGAAACACCATAGAGGAATTTCTTTTTTTTTTTTAAAGATTTTATTTATTTATTTGACAGAGAGGAGAGAGATCACAAGTAGGCAGAGAGGCAGATAGAGAAAGAGGGGGAAGCAGGCTCCCTGCCGAGCAAGAAGCCTGATGTGGGACTCGATCCCAGGACCCTGGGATCATGACCTGAGCCTAAGGCAGCCGCTTAACCAACTGAGCCACCCCGGCGTACCGGACTTGTTTTTTTTAGTATGGGAAAGAACATATCTATTTCTAATTTTTTATATCTCATATGAACTTTTTCAAATATAATTTAGTCATCTTTTATATTTGTAATGTACAGAAACTATGAGCATATTTTAAAATAGGAATGTCTAATTGATTTTTGTTTACTATTCTATATACCAATATCTGTTTAAGGAAAATAGCTTTTATTTCCTAAAATTAAGTATGCTTATGCTATTCAATATGCATTTTTCTCCAAACTCATGTTTTTCCTCTCAATTGCATTGACTTAAATAAATGGAAGGAAATCAATATAACTCAATACTTTTCAAAGACCTTTATTTTTATATGTTTATATTTTTCTGTTTCCTTTATGGTAGTGACAGATTTTTCCTTAAGTAGCAGTGAACATGATTTTTAGAATGAATATACCTAAAATTGTATTACTACTCCAAAATCTGCTTCTTGATGAAAACTGGCATTTGTATACATGTTAAGCTTTCATATTTGAAACTAATACATAAGTATGTAAAAGGATTTTGTACTTAGAATTTCAACTATATATAAAACCAGTAGGTTGATGTCTATTCTTGATACCCATACATGATATTGGGATAATTGTGGATATGGGCTGAGAGACTTGATTAGAAGATTCCCAGCTCAACCATTAGTCATTTTTTGCTTTGACTAATCATTCAGAATCTGTTTTTCCTGGGGTGTCTGGGTGGCTCAGTCAGTTGAGTATCTAACTCTTGGTTTTGGCTCAGGTCATGATCTCAGGATCCTAAGATTGAGCCCCAGGTCAGGCTCCCTGGGAGTCTGCTTGAGATTCTCTCCCTCTCCCTCTACCAGTTGCCCCACTCTATCTCTCTCTCCTTCTCTCTCAAATAAATAAATAAATCTTAAAAAAAAAAAAAGGAATCTGTTTTTCATATGTGGTAGAGGGAAAACAGATTCTGCTTTACCTAATCCAAGGGAAATAATTAAACTCAAATGTAAAAACCAATTGTCTGACACCAATGTGTGCACTCTACAGCACTACATAGATGTAAGATTTATGATTTATTGTATTTCTAAATTTTTTCTTTTCTAATATGGTTATTAAGTAATTTTTCTCTATAGTATTAATCATCTGTTAATATTTACCTTATATTTAATATATTAATAGCAGGTTTAAAACTTAAAAGTGGCAACTACTATTTATGGAGTATTTATTAGGTATCAAGCCCTGCATTAAATGCTTTAAATACCAATATCTCATTTAAACCTCAAACAACCCTTTGAGCTAAGTATTTTTATTTAATCTTATAGAGGAGACTTGAGTTTCAGAAAGGTTAAAGCTGCTATATGTCAGAGCGAAAATTTAATTTCGGTTCTGTTTGACACAGAAGTCTGACACATCTTTGTAAAAAAAAAAAAAAAAATCCGTGAAAGGCAGTATAAAGTGGTTAATAATTGAGTTTCTACAGTGGATTTGAGTCTTCAACTAACAGTAGATAAGTGAACTTGGTCAAGTTCCTATATGTGTGTTTGTATATTTCTTCATTGAAGAATGGGGATAAAAGTGGAACTCACTCCATGGAGTTGTTATTAGGTTAAGGTGAGATCATGCATATGTATGTGTAAAGCAGTTAGTGCAGTACCTATCATACAATACATGCACATCGAAATGTTTATTATTTAATCTTCTAAGTTTTAAGTTCTTCATTTAAAAAGTAGGGATGAAAATAGCACTCACCTCACAAGTATGTTGTGAGGATTAAATGAGATCATCAGTAAAAAAGATGTGCTGGGCTTGTAGGTGTTCAATAAATGGTCATTATTGTCATCATTTTCATCATCGTGCCAAAGATTTATTTATTTGTTTTGCAGAGCTTCTTGCTAAATTGTTTTTTTTAAAGATTTATTTATTTGAGAGAGAGAATGGGGGCGGGAAGAGCAGAGGGAGATTGAGAGAAAAATTTAAGCAGGCTCTGTGCAGAGCGTGGAACCCAACTGGGCTTGATCTCATGACCCTGAGATCACGACCTGAGCTGAAACCAGGAGTCTGATGCTTAAATGACTGTGCCACCTGAGGACCCCAAAATGACTAAATTTTATAGATAAATTTAAGCAAGAAGAAATCCTAACACTTTGGATTCATTTTATTCCTGCTTCTCCTTGTTCCCAGTGGAATACAGAAGAGTCTATCTAACTCTTCTGAAACACAATCCGTCCAGTCTAGTTCTGTTGAGAATATACCATTTGGTACAAAGATATATATTTGCTTAAAGTCTTGTGGGTTGTGCATATCTGTCACTTCAGGAACTGCTCTCAGGAAGGTCCCATGGCTCTAGTGAAATGCCTCAGCATTCTGTTAGAGCTCATTTAAATCCTATTAGTCTGAGAGAATATTTGTGTTCTTTTCTCAGCCCCAAAGAAACCACCACCAACAACAAAAATCAACATTTGAGAGAAGCTTTATATCTTTTTGTATGATTAAGTCAATGTTAAATGTACATCCTTAAAACAGATATTTAGAATAATTTCTTAGTCAACTGTAATAGAGAAAATAGATGTAGAATGACTGTGGGATAAAGGGACAGAGACCAAAATGTGCAAAACATATTTGCAATGTAGAACTATGTGTTGTCTATTTTGGGAGCAGTACTTTCCTTTAAAATTTAACATATTTTAATGTAAAGTTGGAATTAAATTAGGAAAAGTCTAAAATTTTAGGCCAAAGAATTTACATTTTTTCATAAGTGACTTAATAAAATGAAACATACCTTCTTCCTTGCTAATATGTAATGGTCCAACCATGAAGCACACAAGAATTAAACTATAAAGGAGTAGAGCATATGGACAGGGAAAGAGAACTTAAGTAATCTTATTAAAATTAAACAAGAATTCCAAAGACAATGTTAATTACATTTGTTTCTAATAATATGGAGTAAGAAAAAGGTTATTTTTTTTTCCTTTTTAGTCTTTCAATAAAAGTCAATCATATCTTCCTGCTTGTTTAGGGGAGTGTGTTTGCACACACACAGGTAACACATGTACATACACACATAAAAATACTTTTTCTCTTCTTTAATATTTGTCATGGTTCTACCTGCAATATATTATTTTTTTTCTGAGTTCCTGCATGCCCAGGTATTGTTCTAGGCATTTTGAAGACAAAAGTAAATGAAACAGAAAAAGATGGCTTGCTGCACTCTAGCAGGGTAAATCAAGAATAACTGCTATCATAAAGCTAACCAGCATTATAATAAATAACCATCGTTACGTGATAAAGAATCTGTAATTTTCTAGAATTACACACGGTCTTAATGCCAAGGAGGACCTCCACCTTTCATTGTATTTGATTTCTTACCTTTGAAAAGGTATAGATACCTATTTAAATAGCTAACATCACATTCTCTTTGATAGCCGTAAGATGCTATTGCTATTTCAAGACTCCTTTAGATTTCCAATTGGCTATGCATTAAAATGAAAAAAAAAAAACTGTGGTTGTAAATCTGTTTTCGGCAAGAATGGGGCATATTTCAGGCATGCAAAAATATACAGAAACACAGGAAAATAGGTTGTTCAGACCATGTAGAGATCCTCAGCCTTGAAGATTTAGGCTCATACAAGCACTCAAGTGCTCCCAAGTGTGAACTCTACTATTTTTATTTAGCAGAATTCCTTACTTATATTTCTTGTTCCTCAGTAAGCCTGTGAATTCCTCACAGACAGAAACCCTATGGTTCATCATTATACAGGCTAACCATCAGCACCACAGCAGAGAATGGCTTTGAGATAAGATATAACAGATTAAATTCATATGGGAATAAACCCATAACTATAGCTTTAATATCATTTAATATTTCCTCTGTTTTTACTGTGTAAATTTCTTCCATTCATTAAGAATTTATTTATTATGACGTTTATTGTTTTGTGTTTCCCCCCTCTGGGATCTTTCTTTCATTCTTCACAACAATGTTCATTTTCCCTAATGAACTGACTCACAGAGAAGCCCTCAATCTTTCCCATTCTATCCTCTAGTTTAAAACGTGCCTTTGTAACACTGGTAATTGAAGTCTGCCTCAGGTTTAGGAGAGGAATATTTCTCTTCTTTATGCAATGAGATGACTATGTCCTATGGCCAAAGCCTGCTGTAGCAAAGAAAATCTTGGCATGCTTGGTCTTGTGTGTTTCCCTATAAATGCTGGATATCTGGAATCATTGAATATACCTGACTGATCCCTACACTGGGCCCCTATGCTTGTTAGCTGCTCATATTCCAATGAGTGTTAGAATTAGTGCCAGTTTGTATTTTTACTTTACTGTGATTGGATGATTTCTGTTTAGGATAATAGAACTACAGATTTGAATTTGAGATCATTTTCACCTTATAAAGATAATAAATTTTGGGGCTCCTGGGTGGCTCAGTCGGTTGAGCGTCCGACTCGTGATTTGGCTCAGGTCATGATCTCATGGGTCTTGAGGTAAAGCTCTGTGCTCAGCAGGAAGTCTGCTTGAGGGTTTTCTCTCCCCCTTTCTCTGTCCCTCCCTCTGCTTGTGTGCTTTCTTTCTCAAATAAATAAATCTTTAAAGATAATAAGTTTAAAATTTAATTAAAAAACAAGAAAAAAAGGAAAAAAAGAAAAAATAAAAATAAAAATAAATAAATAAATAAATAAATAAATAAAGTTTTACCAAATCCTTTCACTTTATCCATTCTTCTTTTTAAAGCCATATCTACATGATTCTTTGTATTGGATTTTTATGATCCAACTTTCCAATGAAGTCATTGAAAAATGATTCATTTTGCAAGCTATCTAGTCAAGTATTTGAAATAATCTTAGGTGTGGAGGAATGCCTTTTGAAACATTTTTGAACATATGGACAGGCTTGACTGGTAGGGTTTCAGAGAGCAGTTGGGGCAACTATCTAAAGCCCAGACTTTAGATCAATAAGCTCAGAATCTAGGACAGATCCAAAAAGGGACGATTAGTGCCAGTCTTGGCTTTTGGTGGAAAGTCCAAGCTAATAACTAAAGTTAAATGTGTGAGTTGTATGCCATGATAGGTTCCTTCCTTTTTTGTAGGTATCACTAATAGGTGTTATAATAGGGTGGCCAAATATCCCAACAGGTATTAGTAAGTACAATTAAAGTCATTAATTTCAAACTACGAAAGGCTGATATATTTGATACCTAATTCTACCACATGATAATAGCATAGCTTTGGGTAAACAACATAGTTTCTCTGATCCTTGAGTTTCTATACGCAATGAGGAGAATAAAATGCTATCATAATTTATAAGCACCTTTTGTACAGGAGTAACTTATGTTTGAAAACCGAAAAAGTTTTGCCTAGAATCTAAAAACCTAGTGATGAGAATAGACAAATGATACTAACAGTAAATATTCAAGAGTACAATAATAATAATTTTAACTTTTCTATAGTGCTTCACCATTTAGAAGACAAATTCACAAATATTTTCTTGAATACTTATGCAGTAAATAGGGCATGGTTTCTTATTTTATTTTAAAATTGAGGATTAAAAAATCTGAAAAATTTTAAAGATCTATCAAGAATAGATATTTAATTTTTAAGAAAAATGTTAAAACCTAAAATGGCTATATTTAAAAGAGTTTATTGTCTTATGTAATAACTGAGATTAGGGAGAGTTTTAGGCATAATTGAATTCATGGATAATAAGAAAATAGTTTCATATTATTTCTCAGAAATATCATTGCATATTATATTTTGCTTCATTCCCAGTCAGTGAGTGGTATCCCCAAGCATAGGAGAAGATAATAGCGCCCCTCTCCAAAGGGAAAGTTATCATAAAGATTGATACAATTTTCTCAATAATGCTTGCAAAATTCCTCAGAGTAATTCTGATTTGATAGGCTTGTATTACATGTCCAATCCTCAACCAGTAGCTGGGTATAAAGTAATATGATTTGCAGTTAAGGGCTCAGAACATAGAATAGAAAACTGGGAGGTGGAACTTTCTCACTTAGGTGACATGGACAAAAATTTGTGATAAATAACTACCCAAATAAAAATTGGGGTTAATGCTCAAGAAGGATATGATGTTGGCAATGCCAACTGAAAGGAATAGCTAAAAATATATGAATAGGTTGCAACAGAATGCAGGTACTCTGCATACATACAAAAGAATGCTTTCCAAATTAAATAAGAGACTAGAAAAGTGGTAAAAGAGATGTGTAAGTGATTTGAAAGTTGAAGGGAAAAAAAAGGTTGCCATTACTAGAGTAACTAAAGCTGCTTGAGTCATATTAAATAAGCCCTGAAAAGCTTCATGGAAGGCAGTCCACTTAGAGAATTACACAGACTTCCTTTGGGTTGTCCATTTGATTTGTAAAATTCTAACTGAAGATATGACCAAATGAATTCCATAGACTATATTTCTAGGACACACAAATCCAGGGAAACTGTTTTTCTGCTTAATGTATTTTTGGCTGCTTCATTTCACCAGACTACATGCATTAACAGGTTTAAACACTATTAAACAGTGATAGAGATATGCACTCATCTTTGAAACACGAGCATAACTAGTGATATTTCCCGCTGAGAAGCTATCAGCTCTATAACTCTGAAGTTACAGCCCATAAATGTAGGACTGACTCTTCAATAATTACTCTTTCCTTTCAGATCATCAGAAGGAAAATAACCTCATGTATTTATAGTCAACTCTATTAGGTATTCAATGATTATTTGTTGATTCATGCATTGATTTTTCATACAGGATGTTGTTATTTGAAGGCATTTGCTTGTGGGAAAAGATTTAATTGGATTGACTGTATAGGCAGCAGGACCTTCACAAATTGCTGATGTGTGCTATTTGTTGGCATTTGCAAATGTAGATTAGAGAAGAGAGAGAGAGAGACAAAGACAGAAACAGGGAGGGGGAGAAGGACTAATAATGAATTTCGGCTTAGTTTATTGATAATCTGTAGCCTCATCCAAAGTTGTGTTCAGGATACATATTATTTTTAAACAATGTGTTCATGCAATATATATATATATATATTAAACTGGAGCTAATTTGGTTAAAGAAATAAATCATACTGACAGTAGCCCATCCTAACTAGTGAATAAAAATAGGCTAAGCATAGAGCTTAAAATACTAAGGTTATTGTGCTGAGGCCAATCTGGTGGCCATATAATTCTGGAAAGGTCTTGCTATATTGGAAATATATAACAATGATAAGTGACTTAGCATGGTATTTACAGTTTAGTAATTTAATAGGAAAAATATTTTTTATTATTATTAAAATTGGCCTCAAGAATTTTACGGGGTTATTTTGCAAACATGACCATAAATCCAGTGGCCTTATTAACTTCATTTGGAATGAAGTCTATTTCTTAAACTGTGGCAATATGAAAGCATTTTGAAATAAAGCCAAATTATTTGAATATACTCTGTCATCACTTCTTGTAGCCCTGGGTTAAACTGGAATTTTTTCATGCTTCCACATAGTCATTTGTATGTAAAGATATATGCCTAAATCTTCTAGTCAATAAAGACTACCCATAATACAAATATGCTGGAAATTTGGAAGCCATAAGCAAAAAGGAGCTTTGGAACATAGAGCTGTAAAATGGATTAAGAAGACAAATTTAAGAGTATTTATTTTTCTACCTAATTCTAAGATGAATCTTCAGTGCTACCAGTGAGATTAACAAGCCACTGAGAGATCTCAACCATATTTATATTTAGGAAAGAAAAAATTTCAAATAAGTAAAAGTTCAGTTGTGTGAAAATTTAAGACAATAGAAGTGACGAAGAAAAATGAAACGGTGCAGAGGATGGGGATAAGGAGAAGGTAATGGAAAATAAAAGATAGGAGAAATTTCAAAAAGAGAGAGTCAGACCCAGAAGTTGCTGAGATATCACTGCTTGTTGTATCAGTGTCTCTCAAAGGGTCTTGTTCCTTGGGTTTCCTAATCTGAATGGGTGTTTTCACTCAACCCATTTATTAAAGACATGATCAATTACTTCAAGAGATACAATAGTGAAGTCATAAAGAGCACAGCTCCTAGAGCCTGCTGAATTGGATTTGAGTTTTGGGTCTGCTACTTAATTGCCATGACCTTGGGCAAGGTACTTCACCTCTCTGTGCCTCCATTTCTTCATCTATAAAATGGAATTATTAATAAGATCTCTCTATTGGTTTGTTGTGTAATTATATGCATTATAATATCCCATGAATCCGCAGAAGTACAGCACACACGAAAAGTTCTACGGCTTGCTATTATTATAACCAATAGTACATTATTACTAAAAAGACTTTTTTTTTTCATTTTTTCACATTTTATTTTTTTAAGATTTATTTATTTATTTTCAGAAGAGACAGAGAGAGAGAGAGGGAGAGAAAGAGAGACTGAGATAAAGAGAGCTTGAGAGGAGGGGCAGGTAGGGCAGAGGGAGAGGGAGAAAGACTCTCAGACTCTGTGCTGAGCACTGAACCTGGCAAGGTGCTCAATCCCACCATCATGAGATCATGAGATCACAACCTGAGCTAAAACCAAGACTTAGATGCTTAACCAACTGCACCACCCAGGTGCCCCTCTATATTTATTTGTTTGTTTGTTTGTTTGTTTGTTTTTACATTTTAATGAATGTTTGAACAATTTTAGATTAAAAATAATTTGAGAAGATAGTATAGAGAGCGCCCATACATTCTACAACCAGTTTCCCCTATAGACCTCTTACAAATGTGTGGCGAATTTATTATAATCGATAAACCAATATTGATATGTTAT
>CM052899.1:154583427-154616194 GCA_028534135.1 Potos flavus | reverse complement strand
GAATGTAAATGGACTAAACACTGTAATCAAAAGACATAGGGCCAACACCAGAGAGGACAGTGAGGGAACAGGACCAAGGCTGTCTCAGCTGGTTGGAGCAGCTCACTGGGCCACGTTATCTCCAGGTGCCTTCCTAGAACGGTGTTGCCTCTTCTAGCCCTTTGTAGGACACATTCTGGGCAGGGCACCCCAACTCTGGACGCAGGGACCCAAAATTAACAGTGAGTATAAAGGGGTATAGGGATGTTCCAGAGGGGCCTTCTCACCACAGGTAACCCAGCTTTGGACAAACTCCAACCAGGGACCTGGGAAGGGTGTGTTGTGCCATTCTCTACTGGCCAGCCTCCTCCTGAAGGTATGACTGGTGGGCTAGCAGTGTCCACACACTCTTAGAGGCCAGCAGGGATCGTCCTAGGTCTGTTGGTCAGGAGAGGGCAGCTTAGTGAAGGGGTGCATGGCCGCTTAGTGTGACATTAAGGGAGTCTGATCTCTAGTCCTGCCCCTCTTCCTCTGTGGTGTGCTACGAATAGCTGCACATGTCCAATCCAAGGCATCAGGGTAGCCTCCTCTCACCCCTGGGATGCCAGGCTGTCATCTTCCCCCTCCTAGGAAACCCTGGGCTGAGTTCCTGCCTGTTGCACCCCTGCACACACTCCTGATGCCCCCAGAGGGCCGCCCCTGGGAAGCTGGCTAGTGCAAGTGCCAAGTCCAAGTGATCGCACCCTCCTGCCCCGCCCACCATCAGGGATACTGTCAGGGGCTCAGTACCTGGATAGGGCATCTGACCCCTGCTGAAAATCTTGTGGAGGAGAATCCCGAAGGACCAGATGTCAGATTTGATGGCGTAAAGCCCTCAGGAGAGGGCCTCAGGGATGGGCCTCAGGGGCTTCCACCTGTAGGAGATGTTGTGGTCGTGGGAAAGGCAGATGTCCTCCTGCCAGCAGATATGTGCTGGGCGGGCCTTGGTGGTTGCCCGTACCCCTCCCGCCCCCGTCACTCAAACAGGCATGGGGAACTGGGGTTCGCGGTAGGCCAGTGCAACCTGGGCACTGATGACCAACACGTGCCGCTAGAGGGGGATGCTGTTTTCCCTCTGACTCCGGGGTGGAGGGGTGGAGGGGCAGGGGGCACAACAGGCAAGTCAGGGCCGGGATAAGCGTGCCCAGCCCCTCGCCTGGGTAGTGTCAGAGTATTGGAGGTGGGCCTGCGTGAGCATGCGCACGGTCTGTGACTGCTCCGGTGGGCCCGCGGGCACGTTCATGGGTTCACAAAGCTGCCCCCAGCTACCCTTGGACACACTCAGAAAGGCTGGAAGAGTCACGTTCAGCCTGCCTTTCCACCTGGCCTGCCCCGCAGCTGGCCACCGAGTGGATGAGGGAAATACTTTTCTAGAAGCACCCAGCTTACGATAAGGAAGAACCGTAGCATCAGGACAGCCGCCTGGGAGGGAGGGGAACTGGACGCTGGCCCTCAGTGCCCCATAGTGCCAGGAAGAATGAGGCAGGCCATGTCCTGGAGCGGAGGGCCCTGCCCTGGAGGGTGAGAACAGCTGCAAGAAGTAGTCAAGCCTGTGTGAACTGGGGTCCTCTCCGGAAACAAGCCAGTGAATTCGTGGCTTTCAAGAACTTGGAAACAGCTCTGAGGGGGCATGTGATGACTGTAAGGAGTCCCTGTTAAGTGTCAAAAGTGTGATTGTGGCTGTTTTCATTTGGAGTCCTTGTAGAGATACTGAAGTGCGCACATGGGGACTTGGGTGTAACTGCGTGTAAGAAGGCTGGGGGTGGGCTGGCTGCTAGGGGCTGATGGGGGTAGGGGCTCAGGACACCATTCTGTCCACTTCTGTTTTCTGTGTGGGGGGTGGCTGGGGGTGATGTTTGCCCTGAACTCACAAAGCACCCCAGCCTCTGCCCTCATTGCACACCCAAGGCAAGCCACCATGAAAGAATGAGCACAGGTGTGCCCTCCTTCCCCTCCCTGCCCACCCCAGCCCCCATGCAACCTCCCTTTCCTCCTGTAGCCCCTGCAAGTGCTGACAACCCCCTTCCAGCCTTAGAGCCCCCTGGGAAGCCTCCACTCCCCATCGTGGCACAGCTCTGGCTCCAAGCCCTGTATCTCACGCTCCAGTTTCCTGTGCCTGCTCAACCCTCCTCCCCGAGGCTGAAGACAGGCAAGCCCTGGGAACCCCAGCTCCAGGCACAGAGAACGGCCCACCTCATGCCCCTTGATATGCCTGACTAGCCCAAAGTCACCCATTTTGCAGATGTTGTTGGTGCCCACGAGGATATTCCTGGCAGCCAAGTCCCAGTGGATGTAATTCTGTCACTGCTGGAAGTACATGCCCTAGGCCTCCTGTGATGCGATGTCTACCACCTCAGAGAAGGGCAGGGATTTCTCCTGGGAGTCTGCAGGGGCCTGGGGGAGCCATGGTCAGAGGGGCTCTGCATGCCACTGGGCTCAGGGACTGGGCTGGGACAAAGAGCAGCTGCCTGACTTCAAACTGGACCAGTGGACCCGTTGCAGACCTTCTGGTAGGCGGTTATGGGTTACAGCCAAAGCGCAGTTCAATTCGTACACACCCTCTGCCCCACGCCCCCAGTTTCTTTTCTGGGAATCTGCATTAAAGCTACAGGAACTCCTCCCAGCATTATCTATACAGTTGAAAACCTCAGAGAGGTTCAACACCAGGTAACTCGCTAAATGGGCACAGATCAGAAGTGGTCGTGGGCCAGCGGGTGCACCGACCTGAAGAATGTCTCATGATGGGTGACCTGGCAGAAGTGATCAGACTCCTCGTGAAAAATGTTACATTCAGTGTTCAAAATGTCGCCATGTAAAAATCTTCCCGGGCACGCACACACACACTGGACGTCACACCTCCTGCAGCACATGCTTCTCGCCATTTGAGCGCCTCTGACACCGAGCTGCGTCAGCACATGTGGTACTTCCGCTAACTGTCAGCGACCTCTTTGGTTTGGGTGTTAAATGAATAGGTCCTGTGACAGGCAGTGGGGTCTGTGAGTCTGTGAGATTCATCGTGTGTTTAGTGTGGGTGTAGGAGGGGTGTGCATGCGTGTGTAAGTGTTCAAGCACATCCAGACACTGTGAGAAAGGCCAGCACATTTCAGAGAGAAAAGCAGAGCCAGGCCTTCATGTTCCAGAAGCTAGGGGGTGGGCAGGCCTCCCCTGGCATTGGAATAAAACGGCCTCAGTTAACTGTAGATGTAGGAGAAAAAAAAAGACATAGGGCAACAGAATGGAAAGAAAGAAAGTAAGAAAGAAAGAAAGAAAGAAAGAAAGAAAGAAAGAAAGAGAGAGAGAGAGAGAGAGAGGGAGGGAGGGAGGGAGGGAGGAAGGAAGGAAGGCAGAGAGAGAGAGAGGGAGAGAGGGAGGGAGGGAAAAGAAAAGAAAAGAAAAGAAAAGAAAAGAAAAGAAAAATCAAGATTCATTTATATGCTACCTACCAGAGACTCATTTTAGACCTAAAGAGACCTGCATATTGAAGGTGAGGGAATGGATGTCATACTAACAGATGTCAAAAGAAAGCTGGATTAGCCATACTTATATCAGAAAACTAGACTTTAAACCAGACTGTAATAAGAGATAAAGAAGGGCACTATATCATAATAAGGGGTACTATCCAAAAAGTAGATCTAACAATTGTAAATATTTATATCCCCAACTTGGGAGCACCCAATATATAAAACAATAACGAACATAAAGAAACTCATTTATAATAATACAACAATTGTAGGGGACTTTAACAACCTACTTACATCAAGGGACAGATCATCTAAGCAAAAATCAACAAGGAAACAATGGCTGTGAATGACACACTATACCAGATGGACTTAACAGATATATTCAGAACATTTCATCCTAAAGGAACAGAATACACATTCTTTTCAAATGCACGTGAGACATTCTTTAGAATAGATCACATACTAGGTCACTAATCAGGCCTCAACAATTGCAAAAACATTGAAATCATACATGCATCTTCTCTTACCACAATGCTGTGAAGTTGGTCAACCATAAGAAAAAAATTTGCAAAGACCACAAATACATGGAGGCTAAACAAAATGCTACTAAAGAATGAGTGGTTCAACCAGGAAATCAAAGAAGAAATTAAAAAGTACATGGAATTAAAAAATAATGAAAATGAAAATACAGCAGTCCGAAACTTTTGGGATGCTGCAAAAGCAAATTAAGAGGGAAGTATATAGCAATACAAGAAGCAAGAAAAGTCTCAAATACACAACCTAAACTAATACCTAAAGGAGGTAGAAAAAGAACAACAAAGGAAACCTAAAGACACCAGAAGAAGAGAAATAATTAAGATTAGAAAAGAAATAAGTGATATAGAAATAAACAAATTTAAAAAAAACACTAGAGCAGAACAATGGAAACAGGAGCTAGATCTCTGAAAAGAATAATGAAGTTGATAAACCCCTAGCTGGACTTATCAAATAGAAAAGAGAAAGGACCCAAATAAATAAAATCACAAATGAGAGAGGAGAAATAACAACTAACACCACAGAAATACAAACAATTATAAGAGGATGCTACGAAAAGTTATATGCCAACAAACTGAACAATCTGGAAGAAATGTATAAATTCCTAGAAACATATAAAATACCAAAACTGAAACAGGAAGAAATAGAAAACTTGAACAGATCGATAATGACCAAAGAAATTGTATATATCAAAACTCTCCCAACAAACCAAAGTCCATGGGCAGATGGCTTCCCAGGGGAATTCTACTAAGCATTTAAAGAAGATTTAATACCTATCCTTCTCTAACTATTCCAAAAATAGAAATAGAAGGAAAACTGCCAAACTCATTCTATGAGGTCAGTATTACCCTAATTCCAAAACCAGATAGATTCCACTGAAAAAAAGAACTGCAGGCCAATATCCCTGATGAATATGGATGCAAAAATTCTGAACAAAATACTAGCAAATCAAATCCAACAGTATATTAAAGGAATGATTCACCACAATCAAGTGGGATTTACTCCTGGGTTGCAAGGGTGATTCAATATTGACAAATCAATCAATGTGATGCACCACATTAATAAAACAAAGAGTAAGAAACATACGATCCTTTCAATAGATAAAAAAAAAAAAGTATAGTATTGATTCTTGATTAAAACTATCAACAAAGTAGGGATAGAGGGAACATACCTCGACATCACAAAGGCCGTATATGAAAAATCCAGAGCTAATGTCATCCTCAAGGGGAACAATTGAGAGCTTTTCTCTATGGTCAGGAGCAAGACATGGATGGCCACTCTTCCCACTGTCATTTAACATAGTACCAGAAGTCTTAGCCTCAGCAATCAGACAACAAATGAAATAACAGGCATCCAAATTGGCAAGAAAAAACTTAAACTTTCACTGTTTGCAGATGGCATGATACTCTATGTAGAAAACCCAAATGACTCCACCAAAAAACTGCTAGAACTGATACATGAATTAAGCAAAGTTGCAGAATACAAAATCAATGTACAGAAATCTGTGGTATTTCTATACACTAATAATGAAGCAGCAGAAAGAGAAATCAAGGAATCAATCTCATTTATAATTGCACCAAAAACCATAATATCTTTAGAAACCTAACCAAAGAGGGAAAAGAGCTATACTCTACACTGAAGAAAGAAATTGAAAATGTCCCAAAGAAATGAAAAAACATCCCATGCTCATGGATCGAAAGAACAAATATTGTTAAAATGTCCATACAACCCAAAGCAATCTACATATTTAATGCAATTCCTATCAAAATATCACCAACATTTTTACAGAGCTAAAAGCAATAATTCTAAAATTTGTATGGAACCATAAAAGACCCCAAATAGTCAAAGCAATCTTAAAAAAAGAAAAGCAAACCTGGAGGCATCACAATTCCAGACTTCAAGTTATATTACAAGGCTGTAGATATTAAGATAGTACGGTACTAGCATAAAAACAGATCATCAATGGATCAATGGAACAAAAAACCCAGAAATGGACTCACAACTATATTTCAACTATATTTCATTGCAATGAAGGAAATTCTATGAAGGTGTTTTTCAGTCAACGATATAAGTTAGGCTTTAAAGACAAAACTATAAAATTAGTCTATGGCCATACCACCCTGAACATGCCTGATTTTGTCTGATCTCAGAAGCTAAGCAGGTCAGACCTGGTTAGTACCTGGGTGGGAGACCGCCTGGGAATACCAGGTGCTGCAGACTTTTAAAAAACTATAAAATTAGTAACACGTGTGAATTCATTACCTTAGTTCCTTAATAGTTACTTTTTTTAAGAGATTTTATTTATTTATTTGAGAGAGAGTGAGAGAGAGAGCACAAGAGGAGGGAGGGTCATAGGGAGAAGCAGACTCCCTGCTAAGCAGAAAGCCCAATACAGGACTTCATCCTGGGACTCCGGGACCATGACCAGAGCCAAAGGCCGTCGCTTAACCAACTGAGCCACCCAGGTACCCCTAATAGTTACTTTTTAACAAAATTGTTCTTTTAAATTTTTTTTCCCCAAATCTGTTAACAAAAAGTATTTTTCTAAACAAATTATTCAGTCCGACTTCTTGTCTTAGTGCACAAGAATGCAGTATACAGAATTCCCGAATATGATTTTTAGCTCCACCACTTACTAGCTCTGTGACCTTGGATAAATTTTTGAATCTGGGTTCTTCGTGAGACTAATAATGGTACTTAAAGAATAGGTTTGCATAACTTTACTAAATTTTCTTTATAGTTTACATGAATGAATTAATGCAAAATGCTTAGAATAAATATCATATGATTAATAAATGTTAGCTATTAATATTTTATTACAAATCAGAAGTCTGCACTCACAGAACTATCAGCAGAGGTTGTGCCTTAAGTAAATTACTTTGCGAACATTTGATCATTACTATTTTAATTTACCTTTCATTACTCATTGACATAGAAATCAGGTTTTTATTTTAACACTCTAAATCTGGTCTCCTTTTCATTTCAACTTCAGTCTTACCTTTGATCAGCATTCATATTTTTCTAGTACTTCTTTTTTGCCTCTTACATCAAACCATGGTGTAACTGCGTGGAAACTTTTTCTATGTATGTCCAAAAAAGAGCAAATATTTTAGACTCTGTGAACCATATGGTTTCTGTCACAACTATCCCAACTCTTCCAGTGTAGCCCAAAAGAAACCAGAGACGGTACCTACTCAAATGATCATGGTTGAGCTCCTATAAACCTTTATTTTCAAAACAGGTTACAGGCTGGATTTGACCACAGGAGCTTGCTGATGCCTGCTTATGCTATTCTAAACATATGGAGAATTATTTCACAAAAGCTTCCAACTTACAAATAGAAAAAAGAACCTCCAATTCTGTCAGTCTCTGGGTAGTTTCTTTCAGTATTGAGCACTATAAAATATTCCAGCATGAAATAAAAGTATACTGACATTAAAAGCACTTAATTTATAAAGCAAATATTAACAGACCTGAATGGAGAAATAGACAGCAATATAATTATATTAGGGGACTTCAATATCTCACTTTCAACAATGTATGGATCATGCAGACATAAAATCAGTAAGGAAACACAGGACGTAAACTGATGGAGTTAATAGATATTTATAGAACATTCTATCCACCAGTAGTAGAATACACAATCTTTTATTTTTTATTTTTTTTATTTTTATTTTTTTTACACAATCTTTTCAAGTACACATAGAATATTCTCCAGGACATGTCATATGTTAGGTCACATAACAAGTTTTAATAAATTTAAGATTGATCATATCAAGCATCTTTTCCAACCACAATAGTATGAAAACAAAATTTTAAGAAAAAAACTAGAAAATTCACAAATACTTGGAGATTAAATAACATGCTGCCGAATAACCAATGGGTCAAAAAGAAATCAAAGGAAAAATTAAAAACGAATATATTGAGACAAATTAAAATAGAAACACAACGTACCAAAATTTATGAGATGCAGCAAAGGCAGTTCTAAGAGAGAATTTCAAAGCAACAAATGCCTACATCAAGAAAGATTAAAAAAAAAAAAAAAAGCCTAACTCTATACCTCAAGAAACTAGAAGAACAAATAAAGGTAGTTGAAGGAAGGAAATAAAAATCAGAACAGAAATAAATGATAGAGACTAAAGAGAACAAAGAAGATCAGTGAAGTTAAGATGTTTTCTTAAAAAAAAGACATAAAAAAGCCTTTAGACCAAAAAGTAAAAAATAAAAAAAATAACCCAAAACAAAAAGGACTCATAATCAGAAATGAAACAGAAATGAAGCAGCAGACATTACAATTGATACCACAGAAATAAAAAGGACAATAAAAGACTACTGTGAATAATTTCCATGCCAACACATTGGACAACCTAGAAGAAAGGGATACATTTCTAGAAATATATAACTTACCTAAATGGGAACATGAAGAAATAGAAAAGCAAATAGATTAATTACTAGTAAGGAAGTTGAATCAGTAATCAAAAACTGCCCAAATAAAAATCCAGGGCCAAGTGGCTTTCACAAAAATAGAAAAAGCAATGCTAAAATTTGTATGGAACTACAAATGGCCCCAAATAGCAAAGAAATCTGGATAAGGAGCAAAGCTGGAAGCATCACACGCTCTGATTTCAAACTCTATTACAAATCTATAGTAATCAGTATGATATTGGCATAAAAATGGATATATAGAACATTGGAACATAGAACTCAGAAATAAACCCATGCACATATAGTCAATTTACAACAAAGTAGCCAATAATATACAGTAGGGAAAGTAGTCTCTTTAATAAATGGAGTGAGGAAATCTGGACAGCCACATGCAAAAAGTAAAACTGGACCCCTACTTTACTCCATACACAAAAATCAATTTTAAGAGCATTCAGGGGGCACCTGGGTAACTCAGTGGGTTAAAGCCTCTCCCTTTGGCTCAGGTCATGATCTCAGGGTCCTGGGATCGAGCCCTGCATCAGGCTCTCTGCTCAGCAGAGAGCCTGCTTCCCCCTCTTTCTCTCCCTGCCTCTCTGCCTACTTGTGCTCTCTCTCTCTGGGTCAAATAAAAAATAAAAAAAAATTAAAAAAGACATTAAAAAGAGCATTCAGGATTTATTCTTTTTATTTTATTTTGTTTTGTTTTGTTTTATTTTATTTTATTTTAATTATATTTTGCTATTTTATTTATTTACTTGGCAGAGAGAGCAAGAGAGCACAAGCAGGGGGAGCAGTAGAAAGAGAGGGAGAAGCAGACTCCCCTCTAAGCAAGGAGCTAGGCACAGGGCTGGGACCCAGGACCCTGGGATCATGACCTGAGCCGAAAGCAGACGCTTACCCCTCTGAGCCACCCAAGCACCCCAGCATTCATGATTTTAAATTTAAGTTCTGGAACCATAAAATTCCTAAGAAAAAAAAAGGCGGTAAGCTCCTTCACGTCATCTCCAATGATTTTTTGGGGGGGAGTGGTGGGGGATGTTGATATCAGATTCAAAGGCAAAAAAGCAAAGTAAATAAGTGGAACTTCATCAAATTAAAAAGCGCTACATAGAAAAGGAAGCCATCGATAAAATGAAAAGAGAACTTACTAAGCAGGAGAACATATTCACAAGTCTTATCTCGGATAAGGGGTGAATATGCAAAATATATAAATAACTTACAACTCAATAAGGGAAAAAATATCCAATTAAATCAGTAGAGGATCTGAATAGACATTTTTCCAAAGAAGACATGCGAATGGCCAACAGGTAATGGAAAGTTCTCAACGTCACTCATCATCAAGGAAACACAAATCAAAACCACAATGGTATATCACCACATACCTTTCAGAATAGCTGCATCAAAAAAGCAAGGGTTAACAGTGTAGGTAAGGATGAAGAGAAAAGAAAATCTGGATGCACTGTTGGTGAATATAAGTTGGTGCAGCGACTATGGAAAACAGCATGGAGTTTCCTCAAAAAATTAAAAATAGAATTACCATATGATCCAGCAAACCCACTTCTGGTATATATCCAAAAGAAATGAAAATGGGATATTAAAGGGGTGTCTATAGAAAGAGGTTGGTAAAAGTGTACAAACTTTCAGCTATAAAATGAATAGGGAAAAAAAAATGAATAAGGTGTAAGGATCTAATGTATAATATGGTGGCCATAGTTAAAAACACTATAATATAACTGAAATTTGCTAAGAGTAGAATTTAAATGTTCTCACATATGCACACAAAATAAATATGATAAATGTGTTTAAAAATGTGTTGATAGTTGATTTGAGACAAAACTTGGATTGACAAAATTTCTGTAACTTCTGTTATATTCTTAAAGGTTAAGGGAAAGACTACTTTCTAGGTAAAGGATGTTAATCTGGCACATGCCAATAAATCTGAGCTGCTAATTCACTGAAGTGTCTGGGAATAAATATTGAATGAACAAATGTCAATATATATTAGTTTATAGGCAACTTATACACAAATTCATTTGAAAAGCTATGAAATCCTGATTATCTAATTTATCTCCATGTTTCTAAATTAAAGTGAAGGTTAAATATTCCAAACATTAGATCTTTAAGCTAGGACTAAAATCACTGTCATATAGCGGATGGCATATTCTCAATATGCAATGTAAATTGGCTAAGAATTGAACATAATTGTGGCTTTCTAATACTTCCATTGCTCTTTCCTACTAATTCTATACACCTACTTAAGTGAATAAAAATCAACTGCTCTCATCCACAGAATTCTCTGACATAAATAGATTAGTTTTCAATGAAAACATCTTGTTATTTTCAAATGAGCAGAAATATAAAATGTTAGTAAAAATGTATTGCTTTAAATATAACAAAATAGAAATTAAAAAAAAAAAGGTGAGAATGTACCTTTATACCACAGTGGATTTAATTTTGGCATTGAATTGTGCATTTATGAATATTCAAAAGTCTTAAAGGTTCTCGACACTGTGATTTACAGACGAATGTTTGATAATTTGTTACAAAGATAAGGTGATTGTGACATATATAAAAGTGTGCATTAAAATCATTGTTACCCTGGGGCACCTGGGTGGCTCAGTGGGTTAAGTGTTTGACTCTTGATTTCTGCTCAGGTGATGATCTCAGTGTCTTGTGACAGAGGCCCACTTCAGGCTCTGCACTGGGCATGGAGTCTGCTTGGGATTCTCTCTCTCCCACTATCCCAGCCTCTCCCTCTCTCTCTCTCTCTCTCAGGGAAAAAAAAAAAGAAAAGAAATCATTATTACCTTAAAAATCCTCTGCCATCTGCTCTTGATTCCATTTGTTATCCTTTAATAAATAATTGCTATATTTACTCTTTCAACAAAAGATGGAAAAGTCACCTCTAAGTATCACTTGAGAATGAATGGAAATGTTTTTAGGGGAAATAAGATGATCTACAGAGCATGGTATCTAGAGCATAATTTTAAATGAGAATAGATTTCCATTACAGCCTTATGTTTTTAATGAAAGAGACCTTTCAGCTGATGCAGTTCTCCCAAGTGTAAGACCCTAGTTCTGCTTTTAATTGTAACAGATCTAAATATTAATAAACTCTTAGCTCATATTAATATCATATTTTTGGAAAACGGCTTTAAGTGGGGCAACTATTTAGACTTAGTCCAAATGTAAATTTCTCTGGGAATCAAAAGATCTTTTCTAATATAGTCAACAGAGAAAATTATAACCAGAAAAATATCTTGACATAGAGCTAATAAAATAAGCATTGAATATTTACTCCTTTTTACATAACTAGAAATTGCTGTACTCACAGCATGTTTGAAAAAAAAAGTTGTACAGTTTGTAAAAATCAGGAAAATGATGGTGTTTGGCTAAGGAGAATCAAAGACCATTTACTCAACGATTGATCCCCACTTAATACATCACTGTATGGAGTGGGCTTTTGAATGATTTGAATACAAGTGAGCCAGGGTAGTCTTTATAAATTAACCTTTTTAACTACTTTGTAGAGATTTAATTTTGGAAAATAATTTTATATTGACTTTTTAGTTTAAGGAAGTACCAAAAGAGACACTGAAAATGACATTCAGTACACAACTGAATAGTCAAATGGACCGGCACACATTTCACACACCAGATAAATAACAATCCTTAATTGTCCGCACGTTCATTAACTTCTCTCTATAAAATAACTTCTTTTGGCCAGGTAAAAGTCAAAAACATTATTTTTCTCAGGAAGATGAAGTGCAAGTAGCCAATATGTAATTTTTCCTTTGAAATAAAATTGTTTGTGGCTACTGGGATATTACTCTCTTTGCTGGAGTGAGACTTACCAGAGCAAAAAGTACAGAATTCCCAACTGGTCAAGGAAGGTACTGAAACTTAATAATTGATTGATAACAATGCAAATGTTATTGAGACTGAATGTGTTGACAAGGAAAATACATTACGTCAAATGACTAAGAAGTTGAAATACTCATGATCATAAGAGGCAATCTTTAGGGAGTTTTTACCATTGGTTAGGAACTGGGCTAAGTGCTTTACATGACAATAGTTAACATATATTCAATACTTACTACTTATTGGATTCTGTGCTAAGCATTTTTCTTTCATAGAAGTTGTAAGCAAAATTCTAAGGTGACCTCCAAGATTCCCTATCTTGCTCTATATAAATCACTTCACTTGAGTTTAGATGGAATGTGTGAGTATGGTACCACTACCATGATAAAGCTACATTATAAGGCAAAAGGGAAGAAATTTTTGCAGTTATAGCTAAGTAACAAATTTTTTTGTTTTGGCATTGAGAGTTTGTTTTTTTTTCTTTTTGAGTTGACCTACTTAATCAAGTGAAAAATTTCAAAAGAAGGGCTGAAAGAGAGAAATTATCTTGCTGTCCTAGAAGACATAAGCTGCTATATTGTGAAAAAAACTGAGAATGTGCCCCACTGATTCAGCAAGAACACTGGGATGCCAATCCAAAATCACAAGGAAATGAATTCTACCAACAACTACATGAACTCAGAAGAGAACCATAAGCTCCAGAAAGAAACATAGCCCAGCCAGCATCTACATTGTGGCCTCATGAGACCCTGAGAAAAGGACCCTGTTAGCCACGTCCAAACTTCTTACTTACAGATTCTATGAGAAAATGAAGATGTTGTTTTAAACCATAAAGTATTTGTTGATGTATTAAGAAATAATAGAAGACTCATCTGGTCATCTTATTTAATCCTCACAAAGATGTCCTAGTTAGTTTATGCTGCTATAACAAAACACCATGGCCTGAAAGGCTTAACAACAGAAATTTGTTTCTCGCAGTTCATGAGGCTGGGAAGTTCAAGATCAAGACACCGGCAGATTTGGTACCTGCTGAGAACCTGCCTGGCTGTCTTCTCTCTTTGTCCTTCACAGTGGAAGGGGCAGGAGAGTGTTCCAGGGTCTCTTTTTACAAGGGCATTAAAGATGTATGTTCCTAAAGTCCTCACATCTAAAACCATCATATTGGGGGAATAGGTATCAACATATGAATTTTGGAGGCACACATGTATTCAGTGTATAGGAGACAGGTTGAAAAAATGAAATGTGAAAATGTATAAAGGACTAAAGGTTACATAACTTTCCCCAAGAATACAGATTTTTTACTGAGAGATCCAGAATCAAGAGTTCATAGTTAGACCTTCTGATTCCAGCATTACCTATGTTTTAAAAAATTTATACAGTGAATTGTGCTCATTTAAATCTTCTCAATAGTCCAATGAGACTGGTATTAAAGTCCTTATTTTATAAGAAAGGATACTGACTCAGGAATAGTAAATGACTTGACTTGTCCAAAGCCACATTAATATAATGTGGAAATGGATTAAACAGTTAGAGGATTAACTGGTCACAAACTTTATCTTCATAAACAACACATTATACTGTGAGTTATTCACCTGGTTAAAGGGTAAGATGAAGGCAATGTGAGAAACCACGTTTCTATTTACTTTAAGCTTCTATTTTCTACTCTGTGATGAGTTACACACTGCCCTTTGGGACCCAAAGATTTTTGTCTCCCTGCTACTTTAAAAGCTGGTATTTCTTCAATCCCCACTCTTATTTTCACTATTAAACACTCAGATTTCCTCAATAAAGCATAAATGCCATGTAGTAATCTGATAAGTCACATATCAAGGTTAAATATCAAAAAAAATTACAATAAAGCTATTGCTTTTGGAATATCCCAGGGAACAGCTAAAGCACCATTGAAATAATGTGATTGACTGCAGGAGGCCTTTCATTTTATTTCACAATAACTTGAGATGTATATAAAAAAATTAGTGTGCTACATTGAAATATCAAGAAGCATCCTTTGACAAGGATCAAAAAAAACTTTAAAAATATAAAATCAAATAATAAAAGTTTCCATCTGGATCTTCATAAGTCTGTTTTTAAAAACAACAACAAAAAACTAATGATACATCAATTATTGCATTTTACCAATGTTAAAAGAGCCATGGGATTGCATTGAAAACTATAATTCCAAGGCTCTGGCTAGAAATACACCATGTCTTATTTTTTTTAAGTCACTTTTGTTTTCTAGAGTTTGCTTTTTTATTTTTTTATTTTTTGAGTTTTTTAAAAGATTTTATTTATTTATTTGACAGAGAGAGAGAAATCACAAGTAGGCAGAGAAGCAGGCAGAGAGAGAGGGGGAAGCAGGCTCCCCACTGAGCAGAGAGCCCGATGCGGGGCTCGATCCCAGGACCCTGAGATCATGACCTGAGCCGAAGGCAGAGGCTTTAACCCACTGAGCCACCCAGGCGCCCCTAGAGTTTGCTTTTTTAAAAACTTAATTTAATTTTAAATTTCAGCATAGTTAACACACAGTGTTATATTGGTTTCAGGTGTACAATAGAATGATTCGACACTTCCATACATCACCTGGTGTTCAACACAAGTGCACCCCTTAATCCCCATCACCTATTTCACCCATCCCCCCCCACCTACTCTTTGGTAACCATAAGTTTGTTCTCCATAGTTAAGACATGGGGCGCCTGGGTGGCTCAGGGTGTTAAAGCCTCTGCCTTCGGCTCAGGTCATGATCTCAGGGTCCTGGGATCGAGCCCCACATCAGTCTCTCTGCTCGGCAGGGAGCCTGCTTCCCCCTCTCTCTCTTTGCCTGCCTCTCTGCCTACTTGTAATCTCTCTGTGTCAAAAAAATAAATAAAATCTTAAAAAAAAAAAGATATGATGTTCACTTTTTTTTTTCCTTGAGAGAGAGCACACGTGAGGGAGTGGGAACAGAGTGTGGCGAGGAGCAGAGAGAGAATCTTGAGCAGGCTCCATGCCCAACTCAGAGGACCATACGGGGGTCAATCTCATGACCCCAAAATCCTAATCCAAGCAGAAATCAAGAGTCCTTGGCTTAACCAACTGAACCATCCAGGCTCCCTGATACAGTGTTCACTTCTTTGCTGTCATCATTACTATTAGAACTTTAGAGAAATATTAAGAGCACAGAGGTTATGTTGCTGTAAAATCTAAACATTGGAAATATCAGAATGAGAGGATCGTGGAAGAAACATAATAGAATGAGAAAAAATAAAATTTACCATATTTAGGGTTAAACTTAGCATTAATAATTTTAGAGTGTAAATGCCGTATATCTTTACTAAAATGTCTCACTCAGGGATAGGTTACTAGACTTTCAGAAATCCAAATTATGGTTAACTAAGATGGCTTTAGAAATAAATCGTAAGCTTAGATGTATTATAAAGGGAACATGTTCAACACTGAGTACTTGAAATGGCATGTAACTGGGAAGATGAAGGAAAAGATAAAAATGTTTTAGATACACTATGTAGAGGAAATAATTCTCTTAAAACAGGCTCTGAGACTTTTTAGAGTAATGGGAAGTACTTTGCCTAAAACGATAGCTTAAACTTGTTACTAAAATTGTCAGGCAAAACCTTGCAATCCTGATGTCTATACTTCATTAGGAGACTTATTTTATTTTGTGATTTCTAATTTCAACTGACCTGAAACAATTACTGCTTTCTGCCAAAACATCTAGGTTCGTCTCCTCCTCTCTAAGACACACACAATACTATCAGTCTTCACAATTTGCTTTTAGTACAGAAGAAATGTGGTGGAGAAAATCACTTTGTTTAATATCTCATTTTTGTAGGTAAAAACTTTTTTTCCAAATAATGTATTATTTATACTTAAAACTCTTCCCCCCCTTATGTAAACCACATGGAAAGAGTACTATAATACATCACAAATAACTTGCAAACAATTTTAATTCCTTGAGTTTATTAGATCACTTTTCTTTTCAAATATGATTGGGTCATCATGAGTGGACATAATGGAACTATGAAGACTGCAACTGAAGTTTACTTTGAGAGATAAAACAGTTGTTGGTCAATCTATAGCCTGGATTATACTAACCTTGCCTTCTTAACATCTCAGAGCTTTCTACCTTGCACATTTATCCTTTAACTTTCAAAGATAAGGCATTCTACACACACACACACACACACACACACACACACACAAATTTAATAAATTAGAAGAACTCTTATCTTTGCTGTTCAGGCAGCAAAGGGTAAGCTGATGCAAAAATCTCAAAGGTTAAAAAGCTTGAAAACCAGTGAACCAAATAAAATAAACATTTACATTTAAATATACACCCATTTCCACAAATATGCTGGTACACACCTGACTCCTTCAACACTATGAATTTTTAACCAACCACTGGGTTTTTATGATGGCAAACTCTTTTAAAAAAAATGGCATTCTTCTCCTTTAAAAAAAATCCTGTTTTAATAGCTTAGAAATCCATATTTAGCATAGCGATCTCTAGTTTCTAAGGACAAAATTTTCAATGAGAGTATCAGGAAAAAAACTGGTTTTACTTTCCAGAAAATGGTAATAGTAACAAATGAAATATAATCTGACAGTTTAAATTTAATCAGTATGTCACCGTTTTGTCTTAATAGGGCAAATCACCCTAGTTGAGTACTTAATTTACTCTCAGCAGCAAGCAGTGGGTAATGAAAGCAAAAATCACTCACTAGTTGGGTAGAAAAGGTAGTGCAATTAAGGGTTGCTTATAACAATTCAAATTAGACCTGAATTGTGGAAGGGGTTGCTAATTTAGACAAGTATAAATTTGGAAGGTCCATAACTTCAGCATATCAAGTATGCATGGCAGGCATTTTTTGATTCCCTGACATTTCAAGGCAATAGTTTTAAGGTGGTGGTAATGTTAGTCTGCAAAGCATCAGGATTGGTAATACAAAAGAAATACTCATTATATGTGTGTACAAATAAGGTTTGCGTCTTTTTTTCCCCAATTGCTACATTTGCAAGCACTGAAAAGGGCAAGAAGAAAGCAACTAATTAGCAGGGAGAAAGTAAAATTATTCATTTTGTTTGGATATCAAGGGAATGAAATTAGAATAAAGGATCAGGCAAACGACCTGAGATCATTTAGATTCTATTATGGGATTTATGTCAAAATGAAACGTTCATAAGGAAGTAACTTTATTTTGTGATTCATATGCTCTTTGTAGAATCATTAGAAAATTTACTTTCTAATATATGATGAGACGAAATTTGTTCATGTCACCACTCAGTGGTAAATATGGATTAAACATGCTTGTTAGGAAAATAAATGTTAACAAAAGCAAGATACTTCATTTCAAATGGCTTACTCTGGCAATGTTTTACAACTTAGAAGTGAATAAGGTTACATTAAGATAATTAGGAAGTTGGTAATATTAAAATTTCTTTTTTTTTGGGTACTATTAAAATTTCTAAGAAATACTACAATTTCCAGAGGTTCTGAATTATTGAGAATCAGAGAAGGAAACCTACTTGTCTGAGAAGGTTGGTAAACACTTATTATAATAAACCAGGAGATGTCAATTGTTCAAACTCTTGTGTAAATTTTAGTTGCACAAAGTGGAAAATGTATAATTGTCTATGTCAATTCCCAGTTATTGACATGTTGAATTATGGATTTTTCATAGCAAGGTAAAGAAATTTTTCCTATCACTATAGCTCTAGCCCAGAAGAATAAATGGTTATTGGAAACCAGGTACAATGAGCATAAAAATTAGGTAAACCATAAAATAGTGGTTTGCAAAAACTAGACTCTCAGTAAGATAAAATCAGAACACATCATACACTATTGAGGGGAAATTAAGAAAGAGAAAGCCAAGTGCCAATCCTGAAGGCATTTCCAAACTAAAGATAAAGATGCTGCTTGATCTGAGAAGCATAAGAATGTATTGAATGATTTTTTCATGTTTACCTGTATGTATACGTAAACTATAAGAGATATAATCTCTAAATCTTTCTCTATTCTACTGATTCCTATGGCTTTCTTTCCTTTTGTACCTATACTGTAGTTGAATATTGACTACTTTGCATAATAATCATATATCACTTTTACTTCTTATTAGATGACTGTGCTATGCAAAGCACTCAAAATTAAAATCATTTGACAAATATTTACTAAACATCTTTGTGTTTAATGAAGTCTATCACATTCAACAAATACGTATTATGAATCTATTATACACATACCATGCATGCTCTTGGGACATATCAATTAAAAAAAAAAAGCAAATCCCTACCTCCTTGAAGCTTACATGCTACCAAGGGAACAATTCGCAACCAATGAAAATAGCATGTAAAAATATATAGTATGCTATAAAGGGTTAAGTGCTTTGGACGATAAATGTAACACAAAAGAGTATCAGGAATATATGTATATATATGCCTGTGGGGATGGATAAGTGCAGTCTTCAGTAGGTCATCGAGGTGAGCTTCAAGGAGAAACACTGGGTTAATGACAGAGAAAGGATTATTCAGATACCTGGGGGAATTATTGCTTTTAGAAGAAAGCACATCTGGTTTAAGAATCCTAAGGCAAGAATATGGTTGGATCTGAATAAGAAAGAGTTAAAGAGGGAATGGGGTTAGGGAGAAGGAAGCTATGCAGACAGAACATATAAGGACTAACTCGCAGCTCATAGAGCCCTACAGAAAAGTATTCTAGTGGCCATTATATAAATCAGTGTTTCTGAACCTTGAACCTATTGATATTTGGGGCGAGATAATTTTTTTTTTATTGTCTAGGGCTCTCTGGCTTATTGTAGATTGTTCAAGCATCGTATGAAACCCGTACTTTAATTTTTTTTGAGGGTTGGGGCAGAGGGAGAGAGACAATCTTAAGCAGTCTCCACACCCAGCACAGAGCACACCATGGGGTTCAATCTCAGAACCCTGAGATCATGACCTTAGCCAAAATCAAGAGTCTCACACTTAACCAACCGCCACCCAGGTGCCCCTCTAACCTGTACTTTTAGATGGCAATAGTATCTACAATAAAATGACTCCAGATATTTCTAAACATATTCACTGTTGGTGGTGGGGCAATCACAATAGCCCCTGGTGGAGAACCATTAGTATCAACAAAAGGAGAGGGATGCAGGGGTGGCGCAGTTGGTTAAGCATCCCACTCTTGGTTTCGGCTCTGGTGGTGATCTCTGGGTCCTAGGATCAAGCCCCACATTGGGCTGTGCACTCAGCATGGAGTCTCCTTTGGATTCTCTCTCCTTCTCCCTCTGCTCCTCCTACTCATGCTCTCTCTTTCTCTCAAATAAACAAATCTTTAAAATAAATAAATAAATAAATAGTAACTAAAGCACAAAAATATTAAGTAATTAATTCAAGGTCACCCAACTAATAAATAAACCTAAGTCCAGATGCCAGATGTTTCATGATAAGACACATTTACTCATTTGAATCAAAGACAGTTGACTAGAGTCATAATGTTGTAAACTCTTGAGCAGTTTTTATCAGCATCATATAAAGCAAAAATTAGCTTTAAGTGGCCAGACAGGTTTGCTTGTAGTGAGGTCCTGGAATTTCGCCAGAACATCAACTGTGAATCAGTGTTTTGAGCTCTGAAAGGAGCATGGATCGTGGTGGTGTATGCTGACATCTGTTCCATGGCAAACTGGGATAGGGTAAGAGAAAAGGCTTTGATCTATGGAAGTGCAATTTCCAGTGAATCAGCAGAGCTGTGGCCAGCTGGGAATCCATAGTATGTGAATGACCAAGCTAGGGTGCTGCAGTAGCAAAAGGCATTTGCCTGTAGTTGGAGCAAATATGTAAGAAAAATACCCCTGTTATAAGATGCCAAGAAGTAGATCCTGGAATGAATATGATCCTAAGAAGAACACAATTTTGTTCGTAAATTTGGAAATTGTGCTACTAAGCAGATAATCCTGAGAAAACTATATACAACATAAATATAATATATACTATTACTTAAATATTTGTAGTTAATTATATGCATGTGAATAAAGTCTGGACTGTATTTTTACCTTTCAGCACATTGACCAATGTTTCATTATTCTCATTGACAACCCGAAATTTACTAGATTATTTACCATAGACCATATTACCTTTACAAAAAAGTACAATTTCCTATCAAATGTATCCTAGGTTTACTTTCATTACCTTCATCTTCTAAAAGAATATTAAATTAGAGATATTTGTTTTCAAAGTGTAAAACTTAAATAATTATTTTTAAAACTCTGTGAGATGTTTCATAGTTTGAGTGTATAATTCCACCATTCCTGAAGACTTTAAGGTTGTTTATTTATGTACCTGTTTAAGGTAATTTCATTGGATGTGCGTTGGAAAGAAAAAACATAGTGCTTCTCTACACAGATCTTATTTGCTTTTCAGATTGAACATTTGTATTTAAAAGAAAATTCAGTAAAATATTTTTAAAAGTTCATCGATTGGTTAACTTATATTATCAGTGTGAATACAAATACTTTTTAACTTTCCATCATTCAAAATTCTCTAACTCCTGGGATACCTGGCTGGCTCAGTCAGTAGAGCATGCAGCTCTTGGTCTTGGGGTTGTGAGTTCAAACCCCGCGCTAGGTGTAGAAATTACTTAAAAATAAAATCTTAAAAAAAAATTCTACAACGCCTATACTTTATACTAAATCTTGTTTTAGTTCTATGTATTTAAGATACTACCTAATAAGCAAACATAATGACACCTTTATAAGATAGGCTTATTATTTAATTGAGCCTATGGGAACTTAAATCAAGTCTAGGCTTTCATACGTCAGTTCAGGAGTCTTGCCTCCAAATGAAACTGAAAGTACCATGTCCAAACCTCATCAAATAATGTTATTAAGCAACAAATTTCACTAAATTAATTTAGAAGTACAATGCCCCTTGCTTCCCTTCTATCTAAGATGGTCTAACCATTTTCTACTCCGTGTTACAAAAGGTTGAAGCAGCTCATCCCATGAACTGACATTTCACATTTCATGCAGTAGGGAGCAGGGCACTTCACTAAAGTTATTATCAGTGCTTTCTTGTCTGCTGAAATATAAAAGGTGTTGATTTGGGACTCTCCAATTCTGATTCGGGTACACCTATCTCAGTGACAAGAAAGGACAAGGGCTCTGAGGATATACACTGAGGGAAAAAAGGGAATATAGGGTATTCAGACAGAAAAATGGAGAATGGTGTAGAGAGAAAAAAATAACTTAATATCCTGTGGACACCATATATCACCCTCATTTTCGTTTTGTGAAATTGGCAGGTACAATATATGCCTGCAGCAGCTGTTCTTTTCTTTTCTTTCTTTTTTTTTTTTTTTCCTAGTCATTCTCTGACAGCAGAAACAGGAACAGACTCCAACTCAGAGAAGGTAGCTGATGTGGCTGGGTCTGTTGTGAAGCTAAGATTGGGAAGACACCTGGCATTGAATCTAAGGGACTGATTTGATCCCCAAAGATTGCTCTGTTTATTACAAACTTTTGAAGATTCTTTTCTGTTCTTTCTGGCAAAAGTGTGAACATATCCATTACTGACCTTCCCTGCCTATATAGAAATCCTCAATCAGGCAGTTTTCAGAAGACTGAGCAGCATTCATGGTGACAAAAGAAAGAATTAGAGTGAGAACAGCAGTAAAAACATCAAGAGGAACTCGTTCTTAAATGAGCTAAAAATGTTCAAATTATTTTCGCAGTCCCCTGTAGTTTGTTATTTTTCCTCTCATATCTACCATGGAAAATCTAAATGCCTATCTTATGAATGCACTTATATAGAACAAAAGTTATTTTGACTGAAAATTATAGACACGACTGCAAATTTGAGGAGTTTTTCTTTGTTTTTGATAGCTATCACATAGACGATTCTTATTTAAAAAAATAGAGAATTGGGTGATGTATGGAGTTGTTGAATCACTATACTATACATGTGAAACTAATATAACACTATAACTGTACTGGAATTAAAATAAAAACATAATAAAAAATAGAGAATCCAGTCTTCTTTGGACATGATGTGAATTTCTAGTCAGGTCTACCTAAAAAGTTTTGATAAAGAAGACAACATCGATATCTAATTAATTGTGCCCATTCTCCCACTTCCAAAATTCATGTTAGCACTAGGACAAGCTCTTCCTTACTTAAGGGCAGTGATGGGTGTTATGGACTGAATTTTGTCCCCCAAAATTCATATTTTGAAAACCAAACTCCCAATATAAGCCCTATATTTGGAAACAGCCTACAAAGAGATAATTAAGGTTAAATGAGGTCACAAGGGTGGGCACTAATTCAGTAATGCAGAGTGCTCTCTTTCTCTGTCTATACAAATACCAAAGAAAGGCCATGAGAGGACATAGCAAGAAGGCTGCAGTCTTTAAGGCAGGAAGAGAGTTCTCAGCATCATCATGGACTTCCAGCCTCCAAAACTCTGAGAAAATAAACATCTGCTGTTTAAGCTACTCAGTCCGTGACACTTTATTAGGACAGCCTTAGAAGACTAATACAAGGGGGAAAGCAGTATATCTGTAACATTGGCTGTGACTAACAGGGGCATTCATTCATATTGCAAATGTGTTCGAAGACTGGGGTTCAGTGTTGGTTTTGTGAGCAGTAGCAAGTCATGAGGCTTCTCAACTTGATTTCTTGTATAATATAACACGACTTGAGCTTTAAAATTTGTAAGTCCTTTTACCTTGTAAAAGTCTAGAGATCTAGGATCAAAGATTTAATTGATTTTTTTCCTGTCCTTTGTATAGGATTTTGACCAAAAGAATAGACTTGAAATGGGGAATCAGTGAGATTTGCAAGTGTCATTGTAACATTTTCCAGCTTTGTTTTAGACCAGTTATATAAAGAAGCGAACTATCACATTTGGGAAAGTATGCTTGTTTTCCTGGGGCTGCTGTAAAAATTGCCACAAATGTCGTAGCTTAAAACAGCAATTTGTTTTCACAGTTTTGGAGGGTAGAAGTCCAAAATCAAGGTTTTGGGGACAATTGTGCTCCCTCTGAAGGATCTAAAAGAGAATCCTTCTTTGCCTTTTCCATCTTCCGGTGGCTCTAGGCATTCCTTGGCTTCTGGCTGTTACTACAATCTCTGCTTCTGTCTTCACATGGCCTTCTCCTCTTTATGAGACTATTATAAGAGTATCTGTCATTGGATTTATGGCCCACCCTGATGATCCAGGATATCTTCTGGAGATCCTTAATTATATCTGCATTGTTGTTGTTGTTGTTGTTGCTTTCCAATTAAGGCCATATTTGCAAATTCCTGGCATGGGCATATCTTCTTGGAGGCCACCATTCAACCCACTACACCACTGAAATAGGGAGAAAATAAACCTTCCTCATATAAGACTTAGATTTTAAAAATAAACATTCATAAGTGAGGCTCTATGACAACATTTTAAACCATATTTAATTAAAAGGGATTTTATTACTAGCTAGTAAAGTGGTAAATGTTTTCCCAAAAGATCAAAACAAAATTAAAAAGTGAGCTTTTAGGTAAATGAATTTCCAGAAAGAGAGTCTTTCTAAAAATTTAAAGTGATGTCTATGATATTAAAGACAATTGAAATCTCTAAAAGTCAAAAGACTGTTTTTTGTTTTTTTTTTTAAAGATTGATCTAGTCATTTTGTGGGGGGAGGGGCAGAGGGACAAAGAGCTCCAGCAGACTCCTGCTCAGCTTGAAGCCTAATGCAGCTGGATATCACCACTCCTAGATCGTGATCTGAGCCAAAATCAAGAGTTGTTCGCTCAACCGAGGTGGCCCCAAAAGAGTATTTTGATATATTTTTGTTCTAGTCTGAGATTTAGTCTCTTTTCGTAATTTACATTTGAGGCTACAAATATACATCTTGCATTGCAGTTTTGAGATTTAATTTTGCCACAATTTTTTTTTTTTCCCCTAAATTTTTGCCTAACTAGTGAAGGACAGAGAATTTGTGGCTAAGATCAGAGGGGCTCATTAGCTAGCTAAATTGAGATGTTCACCAGGAAACATTTGTTTGGGGGAAAGATTAACAGAACTAAGCAAAAAGTTGTGTTATCAAAATTCAACTTCATTGGTGTATATACAAATATTTTATTAAGTTTATTTACTTGAAAATGTACAATTAAACTTCATAAGCTTCTTTTTAAAGACCATTTAGGACAGATGATATGAGTGTGAATGTATTTGAAGTTAGGGGACAAATACAGTAGATTCTTTGATTATGGTAATGATTTTACACTCTAAGGATTAGATGGAAGTAATAAGTATTTCTCTGGGCTTCTCCATCTTGCTCTTTTTTGTTGTCCATTTTTTATATCTTGGAACCCTACTATATATGAATTTGTTGTGATACTTTTTTTATTAACTATCTTTTTCAGTGTATGTAGCTAATGATATATTACATATGGTTTTATCCTCCTGGAATCGATATTAGTCCTTAAATACATTTCAAAGAAATTCTGTAATAAATAATTAGTTTCTTTTTCATCACTTATATGAATCCAAATCTTACAATGGTCTACATTTTAATAAGATTTTTCCAATATGCCATCTTGTAATTTCATCGATCCAGACAACTTTCTGAAAATAATTATTATTTCAAAAAAAATTTCAAAAACATAACTACAGAATAGCATATAAGCTATCAGTTCAACTCTGACATACACTTTAAAAACATAAGAGTATTTTGACTCTAGAATTTTTTTCTTTCCCTACTGCACATTGATAATAGTTAATTCTCTAATTAGAAAAGGAAACCATAGTTTGTTGAGTGTCTTCATCATCTCAGCTGCCATAACAAAATACTATAAACTGGATGGACTAAAAAAAAAAGTTTTCTTGTAATTCTGGAGGTCAAGACAATCAAGATGGAGATAACTAATGGATTTAGCTCCTAGTGAGAGCTCTCTTTCTTAGACTAGACTGCTTTCTTCTGTCTCTCCAAATGGAGGAGCTGGAGAACCCTGGCATCTCCTCTTCTCATAAGGGCATGAGGCTTACTAGATAAGGAACCCACCTTAAGATCTCATTTAACTTTTGTCACTTCCTTACAGGACCTATTTCCAAATAAAGTTACATTGGGAATTAGGGGCTCGACATATGAATTTTGGGGAGACACTTTAAGTCCACAACATTGAGTTAAATTAATTAATAGTATTGTACAAGCCAAGTGAAAAATCAGAATATTTTTAAATTCTTGTCCCTGTCTTCAGGGAAATTATAAATTGGGGGAGTTGGGAAGAGATAAGGGAAATGAAAATGATTACAGATGATTAAAATCATTGTACTATGTTATATCAATTCAAAAATTAAGAAAATAAGCTTCAATTCAAACAAAATATGACCCTTATTCAGGTCATAATTATGTCTATACTTTTTTTTTAATGCTTTATTGTAAGAGTCAGTATTTTTAATTTGGTAATTTGAAAATACAGCATTGTCAATAATGATAAAAAACCAAAAGCTATAGAATGATTATTGATTAATTTGAGCAGTTTATTTCTGGATAAAAAAGGCAGAATTCAAACAGTGGCAAACTCATTATCATGCAATTCAAAGGACTGGGCAAGTTTCTTAAAGATTTTCATAGTCTCTTCATTTATAAGATAGGAATCAAAATATTTGCTCTACGTACCAAGTGTTGTGACAAACAAAAATGCTTCAAGTGGAAATTTTTTAAAATCCACCTGTCTATACAAATGTAAAGTTTTAGATTAAAGTGCCTAAATGCTGAGGCTGTGAGCAATTAATTCTTACTGAAACCATTATGAAGTACTTTAAAGTTTTTATATCTAAGTCTAGAATTGCTGAATCTGTCAAAAGAAAAAGTTGAGGGAAATTCTGTTGAGTACTGAATAGTGCTGTGTAGTCAGGATAATGAGATTTGAACTAATGAAACAGACTTGCCATGCCCATAAAGATAGTTGATGTAATGTGGCGTGGGGTTGGGGAGGGAGAGAGAGATTTCCTGAGAAATATCTAGAATGAGAGAGACAGGGGAGAGGAGAGACAAGAAGGGAGATTAGAAAGTCTAGGATGCAAATCTAGGATCTGTCTATGTTTGAAGAGCATGGGAAATAACACAAACGGTAAAAGTCAGGATCCTAGGAAAACATGAAGAATGTGCCATGTCCAGGTAGACAAAATCTTCATGGAGGTTAGCTCAACTATCACCAAGTGCATAGACTGGTAAAAGAAAGTTTAGTAACCATCTGCTACCCTACAACATTATTACAATATTATTGACTATATTCTCTATGCTATGCCTTTCATCTCCCTGATTTACAACTGGAAATATGTACCTCTTAATCCCTTTCATCTATTCTGTCCATCCTCCTATCCATCTCCCCTCAGGCAACCATTACATTATTCTCTGTACTTATGAGAGTTTTTTTGTTTGTTCATTTGTTTTGTTTTTTAGATTCCACATGTAAGTGAAATCATATGGTACTTGTCTTTCTGTCTTTTTTTTTTTAAAGATTTTATTTATTTATTTGACAGAGAGAGAGAGAGAGCACAAGCAGGGGGAGTGGCAGGCAGAAGCAGAGGGAGAAGGAGGATCCTACTGAGCAGGGAGCCTGATGTGGGGCTCGATCCCAGGGTCCTGGGATCATGACCTGAGCCAAAGGCAGACACTTAATGACTGAGCAACCCAGGCACCCCTCTCTGTCTTAACTTTTATGGGAATGTCATATAACCATATAACCTTATAATAGTGTGTTAGTATTATAATGAATAATTTTATTTTTTTGTAATATAATTTTATCAAGATAATCATTTAAATGTATAAATACTCACAGACTGACTACAGAGTATTTTTCACCAACACTTTAGACACTTACCCTGAGAATAATATATCATGTATATTTGGTATATTTTCCAGTGTAAAAAAAACTGGGCTATGCTTTTGAATAAAGATTGAGTACCAGTTGAAAAAAATGAGTAAAGTGCTAAAAGCATTAATCTTTCATCTGATCAAGACAAATCAATTTAAGATGATTTAAATTAATATGAAAGAAAGCATGAGTTTCAAATCTGACTAGTTATTTTAAACTATTGCTTCTAATTAAGACCTTCAACTCTCAGAACATGTAATATATATTCTCTGCATTTTATATATGTATATCGTTGTTTCATTAATTAAGCCTCATCATGAATATAGAGAAGGGAATGAGCTGATGAGGACCTAGACTAAAATGGCAGTAGAAATGACATGAAAACAAAGTTAGAGACATGCTTTTAGAGGGGAAAAAAAAGTGGTGACACTGGTGACAGATGAGATGTAACATGTGGAGAAGGAAGAATAAAAATGGCTGATAGTCTCACCAAGAAAGTTTAAAGGAAATAAATAGATTTGCACAGAAAGAAATGGGAAACTTTGGAGGGGGGGGGCATGGAAGGGCCATTTGATGAGCAAATTTTGGACACATGAAGTTTGAGAATAAGAAAAATGATGTCAATCTATAGGTGACTTCTCTACAAGTGGTGAGAAAGAAGTTAAAGTCTGAGAGTAGGTTTACCAGTTAATGTGGACAGGGTTTTATTATACGTAACATGACAGAATAGAATAACAATCCACCCTATATAATAAATAGTGCAGTAATTTTCTTGCCCAATTTATTGAGACAACCTTCTTCACATAAGCATCAACCATAAGCAAATAAAGATAATTGCCATTTATCAAAGACCTGCTATTATCATCCCTACTTCACAAATGAGGAAATTGAGTTTCAAACTCTATACTCCCAAGGTCAAAAGTCCTGTAATTGGTAAAATTAAAACTGAAGCCCAGATCCGCTTGACACTAAAGGCTGAGACCCTTCCACTGGTTGAAAAAGTTAAAAGTAAAATGATACATAACAGGCAGAGGAAAACGTTGGAATTCTGAGATTGCTTCTTGGTGACAAGAAGGACAAAATTAGAAAAAAAAGGAGGGAGTTATATGTATAAATGAAAAACATGTTTTTCTCCTTTCATTGTAGCTATTATTTCAATTAAATTCATCCTCTAAGGATCCTTTCTTTGAGGAATCCATCACAAAAAAACAAAAACAAACAAAATAAAACCAACAAAGTTCTCATTCTATGAAATGTGCATTTTGGCCCCCAAACAATAAATAAACCCAGGAATAAATTAAGCTAATCCTTTTTTTCAAGAATTTGAGATGTTATAAACAGTACACTTTTATCAGAGACACTTGATATATAACAGAAATTCTCAATTTATTCTAAGTTTTCAACTCCTTTCAAGTTACATTAATTTAGCAAGAGCCCCATGTAATTGAAATTTAGTAAAATCACAAAAATATAAAAAAATCACCATAACACTTTCATCAGAAATATAGATTGTCATACCCCTGACCTATGTGATTTTAGGCATATTCCCATTCATTTTACAGGACTTTTTTTTTTTTTTAAGATTTGTTTATTTGACAGAGAGAGTGAGAGACTGCATGTGCGGGTTTGCACATGAGTGGGGGAGGGACAGAGGGAAAGCCAGAATCTCAAGCAGACACCACCCCTGAACCCCGAGCTAGTGTGGAGACAGATACAGGGCTCAACTAGGGGCTAGACCTCAGGACCCTGATCATGACCTGAAATCAGAGTCGGACTCTTAACTGAGTGAACCACCATTTTACAGGACATTCTACATGCATTAAGTCTCATTTTATTTTTTGGTATGCATAAAAGCATTTCTGGAGGTAAGTTTAACAGAATTATGTGAAAGTATTTTTCTACTGGTCAAAACGAGATAAAAATAGTAGCCTGTGGTTATAGAATATTTTTCCTTAGCTATTATGTTACAGAGCAATTTTGCCCTTGTTCTAGTCATAGCCTCACAGTGTGCTTCTTTACCATAATATCCTATATGCAACAACTGTCAGTAAATACCAGTTTTTATTCTCATTTCTATACCCCTTCCAAAAACAAATAATCCTCTGTCAATACAAAATGACATCAATAAATAATATATCACATTTTCTATAGCATAAATTCATACATAAAAAGAGCAAAACACTCTGATTATAATTATCTCAGGTTAATTTCTCATCCCAGTCTCCCCTCACTCAGATTTCCTTCACTGAATTTATTTAACTTTATAACCTAACCAATCACAGAAAGAAACAATACAGGTATCATGCTTCTAATCCTTTTAAACGCGATATCCATGTCTGTGTTGAGATGCTTTTATTTGCAAAATCAGAAATGCATTTCAACTTGGCCTTGGCAAAAAAAGAGACTTTCTTTTTGTATTTAACTGGAAAAGTCCTTGCACAGCTGGATCCAGGTTCTCAAAAAAAAAAAAAAAAAAAAAAAGCCAGAATCTCCCTGTTCTAGCTTTTCCCTCTGCTTTACTCTCTTCCAGACTGGTTCTTCTGAAAAGAAAACAAACGTGGTCACCAGAAATTCAAACCTACAAATTTAGCAGGTGGACAAGAATTGTAACCCTACTAAAGAAAAATATCCAATAATCTCAGCCAAAGTCTTGGGGAAGGTTCTCATTAACTTGGATTAGATAACAGGTCTACTACCAAACCATTACTGTATTCATCTGAAATAACAAAAAAGAACAAAAACAGAGTACAGTATAATTTAACTACAATTACAAATAAAATATGATACTATTAGTTGGTTTAATGAAGAAAAACAATCTTGCATTTTTTTTTCCTGGAAAATGCATATGCTTGCTTTTATAAAAACAATAATCTACATTTCACCTGTTTTGTCTGTTACAAAATTAATAGCCAAATTCACTGGCCAGTAAAATATTAAGCTTATTTCAGACATTAAGTAACATGAATTCTGATGTGGGAAACATAAGCAAAACAGAAGAAAACAAAAAAAATTAAATTGCCTTACTGCCTATAGCCCATTGACAAGTCCTTGAAAAATGCAGCGACTTTCCTCTAGTAACTCAGCTGTCTCGAGTTTAATACTTTGCTAAAGACAAAAGGTGATCTTAGCTTAACATTATCCTGACCCTCCCAGGATACTGTAAGTCTTCTTTGACATACAGAAATTCCTTTAGAAGCTTCCTTTATCTCTACCCCCCAAGACCCATGTTAGTAATCATCCTCCAAGTATGTGGCCCGCCGATATACATCTGAAGGGTCTCATGACAAAGGGTTTACTAAACAGTAATAAATGACCTTTTCCTGATGATAGCTAGCCCCATCAGGGTCCTAGAAACCTTGCCTCTGAAATTCCCTAGAGGGGTGTCTGGGTGGCTCAGTCGGTTAAGCGTATGCCTTCAGATCAGGTCATGATCCGAGGGTCCTGGGATCCAGCACCATGTCCAGCTCCTTGCTCTCTGTCAAATAAACAAATAATATCTTTTAAAAAATAAATAAATACTATGTAAGTAAATAAATAAATAAAATTCCTTAGAGACTTAGGCTATCCCTAAGCCCTTCCCAACTTGAAAATACCTAATTAGTAACCTGTCACACTACACCGGTGTAGCCCTTTCTGCCCACAGGTCTTGTCCCCACGCTTTAGTAAAACCGCCGTTTTGCACTGAAGATGTCTCAAGAATTCTTTCTGTGCCGTCAGCTCTGAACCCCAACATTTCACATCAGATTCCCTCTGCTGTTTTTAGATCAGTCGTTTTCAAACTTGGCTGCCCACTGAAATCATTTTAGGAGTTTTAATTCCTGCTTCCTAAATTCTAATCTCAGAAATTCTGATTTAATGGATCTGGAGTTTTGACCTGGATATCAGGTGTTTAAAATCTTCAGTGATTCTAAAGTGTAGATAAATTTGAAATCCTTGGTTGATGTTTCATGGTTTTCATCTCAAATGCTTTCAAAAGTCTTATGACTAAATGATGATATATTTCATACCCCAGAAAAACAGTTTGTCTTGGTTGACTAGGAAATACACATGAAGATAAATTTTTCTGTCCTTCCATTGGATCCTTTGCTTACTTATATTGTAGCTTTTATCATACCGTGTCCCACTTCTTGTTTCTCTCCTTTACACTAAACTGATAGCACCTAGAATTTATGCTGTGCTTTGCATGTCTGTAGCTCTACTGTCTACTACAAAGTTGGTTATTTCGAGGGTACTTTATAAATGTTTGATGCACAAAGTAAGACCAGCTGAGTTTTATATTCTTGTAATTGAATGTATATCAAATAATAAATCGTTACTTCTGCAAGTTTATGTTGAGAAAGGCAAATTCACTTTCCCCAACACACAAGAAAAATTTTTATTTAATTCAAACTGTTCCAAATAATATGTTGAAGACCTTAACGTGCATGCTGCAATACATAATAATAAGCGGGAAAATTAAAGTTCTTATATTAACACTACTGGTGGTTAAAGGGTGTTACATGCACAGAATTTAAGTCCACTGACGTGTTTAGGAGGCAATTGACTAAAGCATACTGAGGTTTTATTTTTATCCTTGCCAACTTGGAATTTGTTTAATATTTTGAACATGACATGAAGATAGGTGGCTTTCTTCTGAATGATATTTGAAGTTCCATGGTACATAAAATCCTGACTGCACTAAAATACTGTTCTTACATTTAAAGCCAAGTTTCCCCTCCTTTAACTTTCTGTTTTCCTTTCTGAAAACTTTTTTTTTTTTTTTATGATAGAAGATTAGGGAAAAACTTATATTGTGTTTATAGACTTCTAGGTTCTTGAGAATCACTTTAATCATGTATTTACTCACTTAACAAATATTTATTAAATAATGTGTTCAAGGCATTATGTTATTTTGAATTTTTTAATTTAGTTCTAACACTCCTGTAGATTATTATGCCATTTTATTGATTAAAAAAAAGTTGGAAGCATAAAAACTAAACAAAAGACTTGGCTGATGTTGGGGTAGGTCATCAGGAGGACGTGACTGCCAGTTGAACTGTGAGCTGGAAGACTGGGAGGCTTCTCACTCCCTCATTGGAATGTGCACTCATTAGCCTCTTTGGCTGAAGCTGCTCTAAGGGCATAACCTTGAGATAGTGTTGTGGTATTGAGACTAACTGCATGATCTCTGTGACTGAACCAAGGTAAGTCTTCTATATAAACTAAGATTTGCAGGCAGGTATGCAGAGATCTACTAGCCTTGAGGCGATGGAGGGTGAGCCTAGTTTGTAAATTCCTTTGCTTATTAACAAGTCCACTTACCAATGTGAGCGGCTTCTGGCCTCTCCCTGCCCTAGGGCCAGTTTCAGATTTCACCAGGGAAGCTCCCAAGAAGGTTGCAAACCAATACCTGATATTACACAACTCAAAAGGATTTAACCCAAATATTTCTTACTCAGAAATCCATATTCTTTATATATCACCACAAACGTAATTGTTAACATTTAGCAACTATTAGAGGCATGCTAAGTCTTTCCATTCTCAATTCTGCAACATTCTTTCAAATGTTAAGTGAAATTTGGGTTTTACATTTATGCTGAAGGCAAACTAAAACATACTTTGGTAAACAGTGTACGGAAGAGG
>CM052899.1:154502215-154582927 GCA_028534135.1 Potos flavus | reverse complement strand
TTTTTTTTTAAGATTTATTTATTTATTTTAGAAAGGGGATGTATAGGGTCAGAGAAAGGGAGAAAGAATCTTAAGCAGACTCTGAACTGCCTGATGCGGGGTTCGATCTCATGACTCTGAGATCATGATCTGAGCCAAAAGCAAGAGTTGGATGCTCAAGCCACTGAGCCACCCAGGCGCCCCTTTACCAAATAGGTTTGTATCACCAGAGTGTACATAATTTTGTAAGTTTTGGGGACTTCATAGAAATGGAATTATTTGCTTTCTTCTCTCAGACCTGTTTCTAATATTCATCCATGTAGTTGAATGCATCACTGATTAATTCATTTTTACAGATGTATAAAATTATTTTGATTAACTCTATAACTCCTTATTTATTGATTGTACTTTTTATGGCTATTTCTAGCTTGTTTCCATCCAAACAGTGGGATTCTTACATCTCTTTTAGGGTACATACATGTAAGGCTACTCTAGGTATAAACCTAAGTTTGACTTGCTTATTTAAAATTGATTTACATATTGAATTTTATAAGTTAATGCTAAATTGCTTCCAAAGTGTTTCTATCAATTGATACTCATACCTGTAATAATTGGTAAGTGGTCCTATTGTTTTATATCCTCTGTGGTATAGTAATATTGTAGTTTTGAAGTTTTGTCAGTCTGGTATTTGTGAAATGGTGACCATTCTGGAATATTATTTATCACCATTGATTATTTGACTTACTACTTCTTTTTTCTTTTTTCCTTACCTGCCCTTTTTTTGGGGGGGGGGGTTTGATTAGGTTATTTATTTATTTATTTATTTATTTTGCTCAAACCATTTTTCTTCATTTACTCTTTTTCTCCTAGTGATTACTGTAGAAATTTTAACCAGTTCAGTATACAAATCTCTAAACTTTATAAAAACTCCATCCTCCTTCTAGAGATTTTAAAAATGTTGGAAGAATTTAATCATCTTCCCTTTAGTTTATAAAATTTTATTTCTACTATGTCTTATAAACTTTCAAGACATTATTATCATTTATACAATTAATTGGATGTGTATATACTTACCTTCATCCTTATTCATCATCTAATGTTTTAGATTCTAAATTATGCCATTTTGCTGAAATTATACACTATAGAATTTTCTATTGATAAAATCTGTTCATGGCAACTCAGGTTTGCCTGTCTGAAAATGTACCATGTTATTCTTGCTTCTTTCTCATTTTGAAAGTGTTGTTTTTATTTATCTGTTTGTTTCTGTTAGTTATAAAATTCTGGGTTGACAGTCCTTGCATCTATTATGTGCTTATAGTCACTAGAATGTTACTGGTGAGAATTATTTCAGACCTGACTGTGAAATAGTTTCCTCTACTTCTCAAGATGATTTATATTTTCTACTTCCAGGATTTGGGATTCTGTCCACTCAATGTTAATTTTAAGCAGAATTCTGCCTTGTTTTTTGGTTTTTTTTTTCCTTCCACATCATCCTTCCAGTGCGAATTTAATTTCAAACTTGTCTTATGGTTGTGACATCTCAGAAGAATGATTTTTTTTTTTCCTTTTTCCTTTTCCCCATTTGTTTATGTTTTTCCTCACCACTAGCACAGGTACATGAGACAAGCTAATTTCCGTCTTCTTATCCATGGGCAGAAGGATAAGGGAGTTGGTGAGTGATGGGTTTCTTTTATTTCACTCTTAGACTAATAACATATCACCTTAGGGAGTTCAAGTTTAGAAGAAACCTAAGTTTTATTACCTGTGTCTTTTCTCCCAAAGGGATGTGGGATCTAAAACTGAAGATCACAATTGGGTAAATAGCCTCCATGTGAAACGGGCTTTATGGCTTACTTACTTCTGTGACTTCACTTAGATTTTGGCATTAAGATTTCAATTTCCTGGCCACTGATTAAATTCAACAATTTAAAAAATGCATTATAATCCAGCATTTTTAGCTGTTTCAGCAGAAGGGTTGACCAGTTATTTATTGAGTTGGCTATAATTATGAAAATAAAGTTATCCCATAAATTTGTGTGATTCAATAGGAGTTTTTATTTTTCAAACTTGAATGGTAGGGAAATAGGGAGAATTAGAGGGAAACCTTTATAAAAATGTGAACTTCTTGGACTCATGTTTATTTCTTATGTGAAGAAGAGTGAGATACAATCTAAGAAAGGCTAAGGAGGCCATTTAAGAGCCTGATATATGTGATTTTTAATATACAACTTTTTTTTTCAGTACAGAAATGGGGAAAAAAAAGGAGGAATAGAGAATAATTAAAGAAAATCTCCTGAACTCAGACATTGCATGCTGTACCAAAATCATACAAACAGATCAGCTTTCGAAAATAAAGATGCCCATGTAGATTGGAATTTGGAATAAAAAGTAAAAGAAAAATAAGGATTTACCTGGAGAAAAACTGGAGTTATCAATCTTGTGCAGCACATATGTTGGAGCAGAATTGTGGATATAGGCCTTGGCCAGAAGACCCTCAAGTTTCTATTTCTTCATTTTTTTCTTTATTGGTGTGTTACTGACACTTGTGGCAATGAGAGTAGCAGGCCAGCAGAGAAAGGAGCCATTAATAACTGATCTCATTTATATGTTCCTGTTTCTCCACCACAAGTAGGATTCACACTTTTAGGTTGAGTAAATTGTTAACATTCTTGAATTTTACCTAAATTCTAGGGGTTTAATGGAGTGGCCATCCCAGAAAAGGCAAGGTCATTTCATTCATATTAGGAGATTAAAACCTCATTTTTGGATCCTTAATTGGACTAAGAAAAGAGGAAATAATAAAGACAAAGAATACATATTTAGGATAATTTAATGGTTTTTCTTGTAGCGTGGATATTCACAGCAAAATGCATCTAATCATGTATTGTCCTCCATTATATGTACATAACCAGTTTGCTATGTTTTGGTTTCTTATTTTTTCTTTTCAGAACATCTGTATGTCTTTTTTCCACCAATTCTCCTTAAAGTACTTACTAGATTGATTTTGGAATCACATATCTAGTTGTATAGGTATAGAATGTTTTAAAAATCCTTCCTTCATTATCTTCCTTTGGTTATAGGAAAATACTGGAAAAAGCAAAAGCAAAAAGTAGGAACAAAAATTGCTTTTGTATAATATCTCTGAGTTTGAAGGTCTTGAATTCAATGATTTTTGGAATTTTCAATGCTAAAGAATTTATCTTGGTATGAAGATTGTCTTTTGGCAATCAACAGTTTTAACAGTAGAGCTTTTAGCTTTATTGAGACACAGGAGAAATATTGAGCAGTTTATATATTTCTCACTTTCAAAGAGAAATCAGTTAAATAACAAGACTGTTACCAGAGATAACATTTTTTGTCAGCCTAGCACTGGAAAAAACAACAATGATGCTTCAGATGTATATTTTTAAAAATATACTAACTTAATTCTCAGACTAACTTAGGTTAGTTCCAAACATTGAAGCAGAATGGAAGGAGTAATAAACGTCAGTCTTATAGTACCCTGACTTCCTTTCAAGGTTCAATGTGACAAATTTGTTCTTTATGTGCCGTTATTTACAGCCTTTACTGACCTGGTACTGAAATATAAGGTATTAATAATGGATTGCTCGTATTTAAATAAATTTATATGTGGTATTGACTTTTTAATATTACAGAGAGTTTTGTATTGGCTCAATAAAAACATACTTTTTTAACATGAGTTCCTTAAAATACTTTGTTGTTATGCATATAATCTATTTCCAGTTTTTTTTTAAAGTAAAAATATATTTATGAAAGAAGCAGCTTATACTATTAGTTTGGAAAAGATATGCTCTATCAGTCAACATAGGTCAAATTACTCCAGAGTAACTACACCTTCCAAAAATCTCTGTGACTTGAAAACCACAAATTTGGGGCACCTGAGTGGCTCAGTGAATTAAAGCCTCTGCCTTCAGCTCAGGTCATGATCTCAGGTTCCTGGGATCGAGCCCCGCATCGGGCTCTCTGCTCAGTAGGGAGCCTGCTTCCCCCTCTCTCTCTGCCTGCCTCTCTGCCTACTTGTGATCTCTCTGCCTACTTGTGATCTCTCTCCCTCTGTCAAATAAATAAATAAAATCTTTAAAAAGAAAGAAAACCACAAATTTGTATTTCTTACTGCCATTCATCCCCATTGAAGTTTAGTCAGACACTCTGCTCCTCAGTCATCTGTGACTTATGGCCACCCTCTCCAATTTTACTGGCCATTATTTCAGAGTCAAATGAGATTAAGCATCAGCTCTCCCACTCACAACTCAAAAGCCTATCTGGTCACTTGGCTAGATCCACTTAGAAGTGGGCCAAAAAGTGCATCCTTGTAAATGCCTAAAAGGAGAAGAACCAGAAATATTTGCAGAACAACACTTTATGACCACCACAATTTGTACTTCCAATCACCAAATATCTGATTCATTCTTCTTTCTTCATATAATATATACTTACTCTAAAAGTAAATAACTCATAAGCACTAACCAATCATAATAATCTAAAAGCGATGGATCTTTGAGTCATCAGTGTTAGTGTTTGCATGGATGTGATATGTGAAATTCTCTACAGCAGGACCAGATACGACTCTTCTTGATCTGGATAAATACATGTTATCTGCCCCTACAACCTAAAATAAAATGGTACAACAAATACTGGAAAACTGCAATCAATACTCACATTTAGAAAGGGGAAGATACACAGCATGTAGTAATCTATAGCAATCCTAAAATGACCACTGGGCTAACTTTTTGAGGTCTACTTACCCTGGTGGTAAGGAATGTTCTTTGAATATTCTCTGATTCTGCTCTGTGGGATGAATCCCTCAACCTAGTATTCTCTGTGGCTCTTTGTATCTCTTTCAGAGATTTTACTCTTCGTTATCATTTTTGGCCACATCTGATGTTCGAAGTAGAAAAATATATCCTCCTGAGGTCTGAATAGCATTCTCAGCCTGATTCCTTTCCAGAGAAAGCTCATTTTAAGCCTTGCACAGTCACAGTCTCTTTTAGTGTAAGTTATGGTTCTTTTGGCAGTACAACTCCCTCAGTAACTTACTCACCTTCTTAACAATTGGAGTCCAGTCAGTTCCATGTGCCATGAACTACGATCACAATTCTATTTGGGACATCCCTATTTCTCCTAACTTAATCACACATAAGTCGAGCTTATCAGCTTTAGTGAGCATGTTACATCATTCAACATTTTTCTGAACAATTTTGCCAACAAAAGAGATTTTCTGAAAACCACATTAAGTCTTTCAGAGGCTTTAACAATTAATGTAATTGTTCTCTATTTGATTTGATACTCTTGCAACTTAGAGTTTGATGTTTTCGCTTTTGACTTTCCTCATTTTGATCTTCATCTCCTTAGGGTTAAGAAGCAATATCTACTTCCAACTTAAAATTGTCCCTTTTTCTGAGCTTTTGGCATACTCTTTTATCTCTGATCTCACATAGCCTAATTATTTACTGAAATCATTTCTTAATTGTAATATCTTGTCAAATGCAGATGATACATTCACCATTGACTACTATCATTCTGCTATCCAATCTCTATCCAATACTACAACATCATTAACTATGTATTCTGATTGTCAAACTATTTCAAGTGATTGTTTAACCAAATGTTTTGCCATTATATAACATGGATTTCCATTTTTCAGTTTCCTCACCTGCAAATGCCCCATCCTTAAGACACTGCCATGTGTTTAGGTTTGTTTCTTTTGTGAGAGCAACAACCCTCTTTTGGTTTGATTTCTTTCGCTCAAGATAGAGTAGGTTATGCTATGGTAAGAATCAATCCCAAAATCTTGGTGGCTCAAGCAACACAAATATATATATTATATATATATATAATATGTATGTGTGTGTATATATATGTATATATCATATATTATATGATGTATTATGTATACATATATATGTATATATTATATATTATGATATATGATATATTATGTTATATTATATATGTGTGTGTATATATATATTTCATTCTATGTGTTCATTATAGGACAGCAATCCTGCCACTTATGTCACTCAGAGACAAAGGCTGACAGACAAGCGAACACTTTGACTATTGTTAGTGACCATGACAGAGTGAAAACTGAGCTGTGGAGGATCTTACACTGACAATTAATTGCGTCTCCCAGAAGTAACATGTTTTATTTATGCTCACAAATCTTTAGTTAGATCTAGTCACATAACCCCTCCCACCCTCAAATAGGGCAGGATGACTTCTAATTTTTAGTAGGGGAACTGAAAACATTTGATGAGCATCACTAAGTACAAGTTCTGTGACGGTCAATGGTGCAAAGAACACATATGGGATTTTTAAAATATTAGAGAAATCAGGGCAACGTAGATACCGCATGCAAGACTACCTTTGAAGCTAAAAGTTCTCCAACCAAGATATCATAAACTAGAAAAATAAAGAAAAAAAAATACAGTTATCAAATTAGTAAAACATTTGCAGTTAGATGAGTGGTTAAAAGATTCCTGTGGAGATAAAAGTCAGTGTTCAAGAGACTGGGATGTATTTTCCCATTTAGATAGTTCAGAAAACCATACTAGTGACTGAATAGTGATCTTTTCCACAGTATAAACACTTTGACATCACTGTTGAAAACAGTAGGAAGAACACTTAAAAATTTGCTGGTCAAGGTGGATACTACCATCATGATGTTGGTCCAGGGTGATGGAAATACAGTTAAAAGGGTTAATGTAAAAGACTGGATACAAAAAAATAAAAAAATAAATAAAAATAAAAAATAAAAGACTGGATACAGATGTAAGCAATAGCAATGATTCAAACACTTGTTGGTTCCCTGGGTATAAGAGTTTATTCCTTTCTTTCAATTTGTATTGAAAGCATTTAATTCAATTCAGATACACTATTCTATGTCTCAATGTTTTTGGTCTGGTGACTAGACAACATCAAACTATACAAATAAATAAGACCCTCAAGTAATTCACAGACTAATATAAGATTGGGGAGAAACACAAAAAAGGTGATATTAATGTACAGAATGTAGGTGATGGAAAATGGTCTGAGTTCTCAACACTGAGAAATTCTTTGAATAAATCATAAAATGCTTTCTTCAGAATGAATATTTTGATACTGAAATTGAAAAATGGGTATGATGTCAGTGCATATAGCTGAGCCTGAATATGGAAAAGAGAATCATAGGCAAGGGGACAGCAAAGTATTTCAGAAGTTGGGGGAATCATAAGTAGGTTTTCTGGGCATAGAGAGCAGCAAATATAAGAAAGCTACTTGGACTAAGAGGCAGTGTGAAGTTATGTAGAGGCTAGGCCTTCTCTTTGCTCAGTATGTGAACAGATTTTCTATCCTGGCTAACTATCTCCACTACCTAAATCCTTACTGATTACTCTACCTTCCTGATCACTAACATACTTATATCCCATAATGTACAGGACAATTATGAGAAGTGTTGGTTTGTACACATACATGTAAACATTTAATTTTGTCCTTCTGATAGCTGAACTCCCTATAGATTATGGTACTTCGAACTGAGCGTCACTTCGATTTTTTTATAGAAAGCAGTAATTGAGGAATTACTTTAAAATAATCTCAAACCCCAGAGTAACGTTTTTTAACTGGCATGCTTTAGAATGCATCAGTCACAAATTAATAAAGTAGACAAGCTAACAGAACAAAAAGTCCAATTGCACTACACAACAAAATGTTCCAAAAAAGTGTTCCTTGAACTCACTACAATAAATACGGTGTGTGTATATATATATGTGTGTATGGGAGGGAAGTGTCTATATAAACTTGGTTTAGAATTGAATTTATGTTCTTTGCATTATGAAGTAAATTAAAGGCCATTTTATTATCTCTTAATATTATCTCTTGGATATTGTATAAAGTAAGGGAAAAAGCCCCAGCTTTATTCTAAAAATTGTAAGTATATCATCATTGTGCTAGAATTTTGGCAATTTTAATGCTAAGAATTTGACATCAAGAAGACAGGATTTGTGGAATTTACCACCAACAAACAGCATCACTCTATAGTCACCTCTATTACCACGGGAGTGATTGAATATAATAGCCTCATTTCTATTAGGCTTGCGAAGAGGATGATGGCAAAATAACTTTGGTTTCTTTCTTAACCCAACAAAGTCAAAAAAACCCAGAGTAGGAAACTTTCTATACTATATGTTTGGACTGCTATTAATATTGAGCAATGTTTATAAACAAAATATCTTCCATTCACTGGATTTGTGAGGTTTTTTTTTTAAGACATTTTATTGAGACTTTATATTTTTAGAGCAATTGAGAGGAAGGTACAGATATTTGCCATTTGTGCTCTGCGCCCAGCATATGTAGCCAGACCAATTATCAACATCTCCAACCAGAGTGATATAGTTGCTACAACTGATAAACCTACACTGAGACATCATGATAACCAAAGTCCATAGTTTATTTTACATATTTCACTCTTGGTGTTAAACAATCTATGAACTTGGATAAATGTATAATAATTAATTCATTCATTGTTATGGTATCACACAGCATATTTTTACAGCCTTAAAATCCTTTGTTCTCTGCCTATTCATCTTTCTCTATCCCCAACCCCTGGCAACCACTGATCTCTCTACTGTCTCCATGGTTTGCCTTTTCCAGAATGTCTTATACTAGGAATCTTGCAGTATTTAGCCTTTTCAGATTGGCTTCTTTCATATAGTAATGCACACTTAAGGTTCTTCCACGTCTTTTCATAGTTTAATAGCTCATTTCTTTTAGCATAGAATAATATTGTACTGTCTGGATATACCACAGTTCATACATTTATTTACTAGAAAATATCTTTTTTTTTTTAAGATTTTATTTATTTATTTGACAGAGAGGAGAGAGATCACAAGTAGGCAGAGAGGCAGGCAGAGAGAGAAGGGGAAGCAGGCTCCCTGGTGAGCAGAGAGTCCGATGCGGGGCTCGATCCCAGGAGCCTGAGATCATAATCTGAGCTGAAGGCAGAGGCTTTAACCCACTAAGCCACCCAGGCACCCCTGCTGAAGGAAATCTTAATTGCTTCCAAGTTTTGACAATTATGAAGAAAGCCGCTATAAACATGTGCACAGGTTTTTCTGTGGATATAAGTTTTCAACTGCTTTGGGTAGTTGAAAGGAGCACAATTGTTGGATCATATAGTAAGAGTATGTTTAGTTTTTTAAGAAACTGTCAAACAGTCTTCCCAAGTGGCCATACCATTTGGTATTCTGATCAGTAATTACTGAAAGTTCCTGTTGCTCCACATCCTTGCCGGTAGTGTTTAAGATTTTGGCCATTCCAAAAGATGTTAGGGATAGTTCATTGTTTTAATTTGCATTTCTTTTTGTATCATCTTCTGAACTGTGGTTGACCACAGGTAACTGGAACTGCAGAAAGTAAAACCATGAATTGAGGTTGGGAGAACTACTATATTAAGTATGATGTTAACTAGGTTTTTTATAAATATTCTTCATCAAGTTGAGGAAGTTCCTCTCTGTACCTAGTTTTCTGAAAGTTTTTATCATGAAAGAGTATCGGATTTTGTCAAGTGCTCTTTCTGCATCTATTGATATGATCATGTACTAATCTTTACTTAGGCTATTTATATGATAGATTATATTAATTGATTTTCTAATGTTGAACCATCCTTGTTTACCTGGGATAAACTGGTCAGGATGTATAATTGTTTGTTTGTTTTTTACATTATTGGATTTGATTTGCTAATATTTTGCTAACAGAACCTATGAGATTTTTTCCATGCAAATATTCCCTAGAAGTATAAACTTTAAGACTGTGTCACTTAAAGCTCAAGGAATTTAACTGACAGTAAGACAAGAGAAAGTAAGGATATTCTGAAGAGTTTATTTAAGAATATCTACAACAGGTTTCATAAAATAAAAGAAAGATAATTTCTCCTAAAATAAAGATTAAGATGTGATTAAATTGTGGTGATGCCCTTTCATTTATTTCATATTTCATTATGCATAATTCAAGTTCAGCATATCAGGAAAAAGTAGTCATTTTTTTAAAAAGGTTATTTATTTATTTATTTGACAGAGAGAGAGAGACAGTGAGAGAGGGAATACAAGCAGGGGGAGTGGGAGAGGGAGAAGCAGGCTTTCCGCTGAGCAGTAAGCCCGATGCAGGGCTCGATCCCAGGACTCCGGGATCATAACCTGAGCCGAAGACAGACGCTTAACTACTGAGCCACCCAGGCATCCCCAAAAAAGTAGTCATTTAAATAAAAATGTTTATTAAAATATATACTACAAAATGATTGTTAAGATTTTGTAGTAAAAAAATAACTCACCTTTTATTAAATATGTACTATGTACTAGGCAGTGTTCTAAACCCTATACATAAATTATCTCATAAACTTCTTACACAAAGCCATGAAATATGTGTCTATCATCATCATTATCATCATCATCATCATTGCCATTTTACAGGTGAAGAATCTTATATTTAGAGAGATTCGTTTCTTAAAGGTCTCACAACAAATAGATGGGGCATATCAGGATAAAAAGATATAAATACAAAATTCAAAATCCAGTGGTAGTTATTGGGGCACCTGAATGGCTCATTGGGTGAAGCATGTGACTCTTGATCTCTAGGTTGTAAATTTGGGCCCCACATTGGATGCAGAGATTACCAAAAAAAAAAAAAAAAAAAAAAAAATTTCTTCAAAAAAAAATCCAATGATATTACCAATATTAATACCTTAAAATTTGGACTCTTAAAGTGCAACTCTTGAAACTGTAGAGCGTTTTTAAAAATTTTGTTCCCGGGCCACCTGGGTGGCTCAGCTGGTTAGCTGTTTGCCTTTGGCTCAGGTCATGTTCCTAGGGTCCTGGGATGGAACCCCACATCCAGCTCCTTGCTCAACAAGGAGCCTGCTTTTCCCTCTGCCTGCCACTCACCCTGCTTGTGCTCTCTCTCTCGCTGACAAATAAATCTTTAAAAAAAAATTAAAAAAATAAAAACATTGTTCCCTTCACAATATTTCATATTGCTTATGATATCTTATTACACATACACAATGTGCATTCAACAATGGTCTGCTAATTAACTGTTAGAAATTCACAACTCTATTATTGTTTTGAATCTATATCAATCAGTATAGCAGTAACTGAGGACATTTTCCCCTTGCATAAGGAAAGAAATTTTGAGATGCAGCTTAGTATTGGGAAAAAAAAAGAAAAACTTGCTTCTTTTGTGTTGTTACTGGAATGGTATACTAACAATATTATTTAGGAGAAACATCGGTCAATATCAACCCAAATAAAATGATGTTTCATCTCTGTGTATGAATCCTGTGGGAACAGTGAGTTCACAAGTCAGCATGTAGCCTGATCCATGTAACATATAACCTGATCCATGTAACTATATATTGAAAACTAGAAGTTATTACAGTTCAAGCTTATATTCACAAGCATTGAGAATTAAGAATCTTCTCTCTCTTTCTCTTTTTTTTTTTTTTGATTGTAGCATTCAAGAACACCATGCAAAACAAATGATATATAGTCAAGTAGGAAGAAGATACAGAAAGACAAAATGATCAAAAGGCAGCTATAACATTTTATTGAAATATTTTAAAAATTACTCAAAGCTAAAAATAACTTTTATTATAGTTCTTTAATGTAAGCTGATTTTAAGAAAAAGAATATATTTTATCATTTAAATATTAATCGAGTATTTTCCTCCTTATAATGTTTCTTTTTCTTTTGAAAAGGACAATGAAAACAAAATGAATATTTTATGTTTTTTCCACTAATTATGACAATGAATTCATTGTCATATGAATATTTTATTGTGAACAGCTATAATGTTGCTGCTTAATAAATAGGAAAATCACAGATATTCTTAGGCAACATAAGCATTTGTGAGAGTTCATACATCAATGTAGCTGCTTTTTAAATATCTGCAATTTCATTATATTTCAGTCAATGTTACTAGGGAGATTCTTCTCACTGACTCTTAAATCAACATGCTATGTATGATTTTGAGTTAGTCTCCTTAAAACCAGATATTAAATGTAAGGGCACACTGGATATTATGTATAGTTAGTTATGGATATTATGTGTAGTTAGCCCTTCCTGGCATACTTGTCCCTCCTATACTATGCTAAATGTCTAACCACCCTTCCATCACCACCAACATGGGTGCTATAGGGCAATTTTCCATGTGGTCAGTAACGATAATAAATACAGCTTAAATTGTGCTATGCCCATCATGTACTTATTTTATTTCTTCCTTGCAACAACCCTATGACATGGCATCATCTCCCTTTTACAAGTAAGGAAATTGAGAACGAGGACATTAGAAATTAGCAGAGCTTAACATTTGAGCTCAATCTGACTGATTTCATAGACCAGGTCAAAACCTTCTCTGTATATCTGCATTGCAACAAAATTAAATTTGGCATATCCACTAATTTTATCCCCTTCAATCCAAATAGAATAGAAAAAAAATGACAGTATGAAAACATCTTTAAAAATATTCTTGGTCATAATGCCTCATGGATTTTTACCTATATGTTGTTTCCATATGTGTATTTATATCTGCTTGGGCTTTTTTGGCATATATATAATGTTAACTACATCTTTTCTGATTAATCACCATCAGTGGTTGAGAACTGCATATGTGCTTTTCTTCAAATTGCATATTCCTCCAATTACATATATAATTTTCCTCAAAACTTCTCCTAAACTGCCCTTGAAAACAGCAATGATAACACATGACTATGACATCTACATACAAAAATATTTATCAAAATTATGTTCTCTCATTATGTTACCTACGAAGGTTTAATTCATACATGGCTTTGTAGTCCTTCAAGACATTCCTAAGGATTCTATGACCAAGAGGATTTAATCTAGATCTCCTCACAATCCCACTGCCCCCAGTCTTTTTAATTTCTCACCTCCACTGTTTTGCAGGAAATTGTACGCTCAAAAATTGACAGTGAAGGGACGTAGTGACAGATACAGATATCGGATCAAGACTGCTTAACTTATCATTAGTCCTTCCCATATTACTCTGTGCAGATTCTAAGTATTTTAAGAAAAAAATTTATTTATTTTACCCCACTTTATTTTTCATACTTTTTAGGAAATGAATTAATAAATTGCTAACAGTTGTAAATTTTTACTGTTAAATTTTTTTCATCAAAATTGTATTATACTCAGGGCACCAGGGGTGTGCAATTGGTTGAGTGACCACCTCTTGGTTCTGGTCTGGTGCGGATCTTACATTTGGTCATGAGATTGAGCTCTGCATTCAGCACAGAGTCTGCTTCAGATGCTCCCTCTCCCTTTGCCCCTCCCCCCTCTCAAATACATAAATAGCTCTTTAAAAAGTTGTACTTAAAGTCAGTAGGTACAAGATGTTTATCTAGCTATTTTTTATTTAATTGCTGACAAATCAGTAAATAGAAAAATGAGCTCAAACTAAAATGGACATTCTATAACATGTGGTTTTGAGTGACTATTTTCTTAGACAAAAGATAGCATATTTACAGGATTTAGGGGAAGAAGGTTAAATTGTGTTAGAACACTAAAAAGTAAGCAATCAACAAAGTTTGGTGATGATAGCAGAAACATCATTTGGCAATAATAGTAATTTTTTGATTAGAAGACTTTTTAAAAACTTTACTGGAGGGGCGCCTGGGTGGCTCAGTGGGTTAAAGCCTCTGCCTTCGGCTCAGGTCATGATCTCAGGGTCCTGGGATTGAGCCCCGCATCAGGCTCTCTGCTCAGTGGGGAGCCTGCTTCCCGCTCTCCCTCTGCCTGCCTCTCTGCCTACTTGTGATCTCTCTGTCAAAAAAAAAAATCTCTAAAAAAAAAACAAAACTTTACTGGACATGTCAGTAATAGCCTTTATAAAAAGAGACCCCCAAGCCATACTCAATTAAAACTTACATTTGATCATATGCTTCTTAAGGAAAAATGAAGGAAATTATGGTAGATCGTAAATCAACTGAATAATAGAACAATATAACTGCAGGAAGGCCACAGACCAGGGAGCCCCTAAGTACTCTGCCCTACAAGCACGTTGACCTTCTTTCGCTCTGGGGTACTCCCATTTTACAAGTCCATATCAACATATCTTTTTTTTTTTTTTTTAAGATTGTATTTATTTGCTAGAGAGAGAGCACAAGAGAGAGAGAACGAGCAAGAGCACAAGCAGGGGGAGTGGGAGAGGGAGAAGCAGGCTCCTCGAGGAGCAGGGAGCCCAATAAGGGCTCCATCTCAGGACCCTGGGATCATGACCCCAGCCGAATGCAGACCCTTAACCGACTGAGCCACTCGGGCGTCCCAGTAGCAACATATTCTTAATGCATATGTGTTTTTGTTCATGTTTCAGATTACTAAGGGATAGAGAATCTGATGGTCTTATTTTCATCCAGGAGTTTTTGTTCCGCTACTTATCTCTAAGAGACTGGGCAAGAAATAGTCCCTGGAGCAGATGGGGGCTACACAGTCGTAGCCAACGTAACATAACCTATAGAGCTGTTGACTCACGATGTTGGTCACTGTGTGTCGACTACACTTCAAACAGTTAATTAATTAAATATGACAATGATAACTTGGAATTCACAAAACGCTTGATGAGTAAATATTTGGCCAGCCATATATCAGTAATAGGCATGCTTCTAACAGGATGGGGTATAGCTTGGCAGCAGGGCCCACCCAAGCAGTCCTGGGGTGCGGACAGACCAGACAGTAGACTGTGGGCCAGCCTGCTAGTCATCCACCAGGTCATCCTAAGAAACTAACTCTTTCTATGCCTCACTTTTCCATCTGGAGATGGAAGATAATAATAGTACCCTGTGGTTTTGTCACAGGTTGTTTTGTGATTTAATGAAAGGTCTGTAAAGGCCTTTTTGCTCACTGAAATAAAGGTATTATTTTCTCAAAAATGCTGAATCTATTATGGAGCAAGACAGAGAGTTCAGGATTAGCATTCCTGCTTGCTGCTTCATTTTTGAAATAGGGTAAGCAACTGGTATTAAAATTAGGCAGAAGAAATGTCAGGAGACCACAGGCAATTTCTCAAAATCATGATGATTCGCACAAGCAGAGGCCCACTTTCTCTGAGTCCACAAAACCAGAGGTAGGGAAGACCGTTTTTCTGCCCTTGTATCTTCTGGTAAGTTTTGGGAAAGATAGTAATTTCATTGGATGCAAGGATATGTTTACGAAAAATCGTAAATTACACATGACAGCAATCCAGCATGTAGGTCAAGAGTAAGTCTAACGAAATATAAATAAGTAGAGTAACTAAAGTACAGATGGCTTTTACACAATTCTGGCCATATATGCATGAGCCTTTGTAATTCAAGTCTTGCAAATTATTTCCCAAAGCAGTTTGTATGAACTTGTCCCAGCGCTTACTATGCAGTAGGCTCCCTTAATTTGACATCGCCTCCCTTCCTTCACATGTAACAAGGCTGACAGAGTGCATGCAGCTCCCTTCAGTCAGTTACCTCAGAAGCAAACACGGTCATGGAAACCTAAGAGGGTATCAGATAAGACTATCCAGGTGCATTATTTCATTAATTAAAAAAATTATATTTCTCCTGGAATTAGTTTAAATTCTTCGGTGTTATGAAACATGGAAGCAAAAACTATATGTTTGTGACTGTCAACAATTTTCTTTCTTTCCCTCTCTCTCATTTTCTCTCATTCCCTCTCTTGTGTCAAGTTTAAGCACTTGGCATTGCTCTGCAAAATGTTACACTACACATTAGAAAGCCTGATCGTACTTTGTTGAAGAACAGAATTCAACTTAGTTCCTACTCTAGGATCCAGGAGTGAATACCTACTATTTCTTTGCTAACTCATCCTATCCAAACTACTCTTGCTGATTTTGTATCCAGAAATGTTTGATGAGAGCAGATCTAGAGCAACCTGGAGCCATAAAGTGCCAGAGTCAGAGAGTCCCTAGAAAGGAGAGAGCACCGGGTCTGAGCTAGAATGAGGAATGCAGCTCTGCCCCCAAGGGCACTCTAGGAATTCTCAGGCACAGGCCAGTTGTGCTGGGGAGGGAGGTCTGTCTACGTTGGCCCCATCTGCTAGACAGGAGGAGAGAGGGAACTCGTGGCTTGAACCCACTGCTTCTAGCTGTCAGGTACTTCACCAGGTAGTGTTGGGGAAGCCAACAATCCAGATTGTTCCTGGAACTGTCTACGCTTATTATTTTCTTTTTCTTATGCATTTAAATTATAGTTATCTGTGTTTCCCTCATAATAGCTAGTATTGAGCTTTTTAATAATAAAGTGCTCTATAAATATGTCTAAATAAAAATATAAAGAAGGTTCAAAACTCCTTACAAGAAAACATATTTCTCAGAAGCAATAAATACACGGAAGTGATTTCTTCTTTCCTGGGAGAATGTGGGTTATGCCCTTCCATGCCACCCATCCCAGGGCCTATATTACTTATTCTGAAGTATGATTTTTACTAATGTTTGAAAGGTTCCCTTCTCTGAAATTCAGTCAGTTTCTTTTGTATCCTAGTATTTTCAGCAATTCCACTACTTAAGATGCACACAAACAAGCATCATAAAAAAAAAAAAAAAGAGGTACTAACCCCCTAAAATCAGGGACCTTGTTTTCCACATCTTAAGACATAGAGAACTAAAAAAATGTCTTTTGTTAGAAATGGAATTGTTTAAGGCTGTTTTCTCTCTGCGAAAACTTTAAAGCCAGATCATTTGTTAATATTTCTTTTCTCAAAGGACTGCATGAGATCCAGCTGTGCTGAAGAAATAGGAGTTAATGAAGGAATAGAGAGAGAATGGCTTTAATTTTGTAGCCACATATTTTGAAATAGGTCAGACTGATGACAAAGTTCTTTGAATGTTCAAAAAACAACAACAAGGGAAAACTGAGGAGGTGGGAGGTATGTGCTTAATCTTTGTAACAAGAGATGAGGAATACTGGAGAGTGAGTGGAGCAAGGAGTCAAGAAGATGGATATTTTTCTTTGTGATTTTATAATACCACCACACCAGCTGTGCTTTTCTTTATGGTTCTATTGAGCTTTCAAACCAGGCCTGTGTGGGGTTAGTTATTGTTGCTTCTGTCACCTTATATCTAACACTCCCTCAAACCTGATCCCAAGGTTAAAGCATTCAGATTGAAATATTCTCAAAGGTGTCTTTAATACAAATTCGCAGTATGAGCCTTAATCTCATCAAGGAAATGTAACACTGTAAACTGATAATTCCTTATTAATCATGTTTTGTTGTTTTGTCTACGTTACCACTGGTCCCGGTTCTCTTATGAATGTAAGCCTTATTATATAAAATACTTTTAGCTGGAAGAGCACTCATCAGTTTTCAAAAAGCAGCTAGAAGCAAAGCGCTTCAAATTCATAGCTCCCATCTGAATTCCCAGAACCCCTCTGCCATTTCTCTCTACCACATGTGCTCCACTAAACTTGGAGGAGCTCCCCTGGAACCTCTCGTGTACTTGGGATTTTATCTGCCTTAGGTGAAGTTTGACCCAACAATAGCATGATGCTGTGCATAGAGTCAAAGACAAATTCATGATTCTCCGTTTCACCCGTTAGTGAGGGAGCAGAATAATCACTGTAACTATGTCATTGCATAGTTGAGCATAAGACAGTGTCAGATGGAAGAAACACATGCACACATTCAGAAATAGAAAGATTCTAACCATGTCTTTGCCTAGTTCCTTTGATCCCATATATTTCTACTGTAAGTTGAAAAGACTTTATGACCTAAAATTAGCAAGAAATACTTTTTCCTATTATCAGTCTGCAAAAAAATTCAAAGAAGTTATTGAAACACCAAGGATGTGTTTTCGAAACTTTAAGTTATGTTAAGAAGCATTTCAAGTCTGCCTTAAAATTCAAGGAAAAAAAGGAAATAAAATTGTAAATCCATACACCTTCAGAATGCAAGAGATGGGATATTTCTGAGCTAAAACCAAACAAAGAGTATTTACTAAAACCAAACACAAAAAGATGTGTCTTAAGCTGACTAAAGAGGGTCCATCAGGAATCCAAACTTCACCCAGCCAGGTTGCTCCAGACAGGAAAGCAGAACTGGCTGCAGCAAAGGGTTAAGAGCAAGGTCCTTTGTTCTAGTGTCTAAATACTTATGGTTGCTCCTTGACTCTCAGCCATCTGGAGTTGAGGCTTCCTTTTATAAACAGACTATGTCTTAATGCTAATGATGTCTTTTTGTTGTTGTTGTTGTTGTTAAAGATTTTATTTATTTATTTGAGAGAGAGAGAGCCCGAGGAGGGACAGAGGGAGAAAGAGAAGTAAGCTCCCCACTGAGCGCCAGCCTCCATGGGGGACTCCCTCCCAGGACCCTGGGATCATAACCTGAGCAGGAGGCAGATGCTTAACCAGCTGAGTCACCCAGGCGCCCCGATGCTAATGACTTCTGTTCTCAGTGGCAGACAGGAACACCCTCAGGTATGAATGCACATCATCCTACTGTGAAAGTTGGTAAGGAAAATAACTTACTGTCATTCTTTTTGTGGAGACAAATGTTAAGCCTTAGCTAAAGAGTTTGGGTGTGGAGGTGGGGGAAGCTCTGTTTGTATTTATTCCTTCAAGGGCATCGTCAAAGCAGGGTTCACATTTACACTTGTTGCTCCGTGTCAAGTTCCTTGTAAGCACAATACAATAGACACAAGTGCCCCAAGAGCAGAAAAATTTAGCTTTTCTTCTTTGCTCCACAGCTAGAGCAGTGCCTGACAAAAGTAAGTACTCGAACATATGTGTTTAGTGGATTAATAAAATATTAAAAGAATGAAGAAATGTAGTCATGACCTGACTTTTATCTACTAATTCTTTTTAAGTGCTGTATACCTAGAGTTTGTTGTTGTTTTTTTTTTTTCCATTGAGGCATTTTATTTGCACGTATGTATTAGTATGTATTACATCCCTAGAAAAAGAATCCCAAGATTTTCCCTCCTGTGTGTTTTCGTCTTGCTTCTTCATGGTCCATGATGCCAGCTGCGGTTGTCAGTACAATGAAACCAAACTGGCGGGACGGGAGCAGGTTATTCTGCCATTTTTCTAGATCTTTCAGTAGTACATCAAATCTGGGGCTGATCACTCCACACTTGTTCAACCTGCCTGTGAGGTTCACAACAATTTTCCCCGCTCTGTGATCATCAATGATTTCAAATTAGCCAATGTAACCATGTTTCATCATCACAGTGAGAAACCGGACAATGACTTTGGAGCATGGCCTAATAAGAACCTGGCGTTTGCCTCTCTTTTCAGCATTGTTAATGCTCTTGAGAGCATCTGCCAGGACATTCATGTGCACCATTATGGCGGCAAGGAAAGATGGTGGAAAGAGCCCTAGAGTTTTTAAATGGAAAATATTTACTTAATGGCATTCGCAATGACAAGCTTTAACGTTTTCACCTCTACAAAAGGACTAGTGTTCCCTCAGTGAACTTCACTGGGTTGCCTTTCCTGGAGGCAGGGAAGATCAGAGCATGTCACCCTCAGTTCCCAGGAATGTGAGGACTCCATGAAGTGGCCAGAGCACCTAGGTGCCAGAAAGGGGTTGAGAGACGGTGTGGTGGGCTGGTATTTCCTATAGTTGGCATTCACATAAAATTTCATTTAAAGAGGGGCTCCTGGGTGGCTCTGTCAGTTAAGTGTCTGCCTTTGGCTCAGGTCATGATCTTAGGGTCCTGGGATGGAGACTTGGAGCCCCACATCAGCTTCCTGCTCAGCAGGGAGTCTGCCGCTCCCCCTCCACTCAACTGCTCTCTTATGTCCTCTCTCTCAAATAAATAAAATCTTCAAAAATTTTTCATTTAAAGAAACTTTGCTGCTAATACTATTTTCAGATAGCATCAGTATGATAAATACACTGATTCTGAAATTTGTCAAAAGGAGATGAAAGAATGGAGAATAAAATATGAATTTGAAAGGAAAACAAAGCTGCAAATGCGTACTATGGACACGACACAGAACAGGGGCATTCCTATGAAAGAATGAAAGGGAGCAGCTATGTGTGGTCAGGTAGGAATCCTGTCCGAGGATGTGGTGCCTCACTACACTGAAACGTCTGGAAGTAGCTGTGTTTATCCCACAGGTGTCACATTGTTTCGATTCAGGCCTTCACGATACATAAGCAGTTCAATTAGTTACCAGATTAACCAGAGCCTCTGCCTGGAAATAAAGACTCTGAAATGAACACTGTGTGATCCAAGTCATAAACATAGAATGTACAAAGCACTGCCAGGGAATATAAAAAATAATTAGAAAGTTCAGGATTTAAAGACCTAGGACCAGAACCAAGCTGTAGACTGTAGCTCCCATCCCTTTTGGCCTTGTGCTCTCTTTAACACTTCGATGGCCTGAACTCATGATTTTAACCTTCTTTTCATAGGTCTACCTTCTTGAAATAGAAAGCAGGAAAAGTGAGGATCCTTCTTTGCACAAACTGGATCCTGTGGTATGCTCAACTCCAGCTGGCTTAGCACAGTCTGGTTCAGGGAAGTAGGTATTTAAGGAAGGGGCAGACCCTGAGTAGTGAATGACACCTGGGGACTGGGAAGGGATGAAAGGAACCTGAAGTTAGGATAGTCCAGCTGACACTCCAGGAACTGGAGCATTTTTAATTTCACAAGTTACAGGGAACATATTCCCATTATAAGCGATCTAAACATTGAAGAAGCATATAGAGTAAAACCTGATTGTAACGATCCCCCCTCATGTTATGGGGATGCTATAGTTTATTTTCCTTTGTGATATTTCTACTTCGGTGGGATTGCTGGCCATCTGCGACCTCCTTATGCCTCTTGAACCCCAGCACTCACAACCTCTTGACTGTCGAGGAGGCAGATGTGGCCCAGTACATTAATCTAGGAATTCAGGGAGAGTGGAGAGCCTGTGCCTGGAAACCCAGCAGAGCCTAGGGCAATTGTCCATTCATCACCCTGTCAGTTGCCCCAGCCCTCCCTCTGACCACTCCCTTCTTCCCAGCAGGCCTACCCTGCTTGTCCCCTACAAACACTCCATGGGTTTTCTACTCTGTTTATCTAATCCCATCTGCTTTCTATCTTCTAGGAATTTCTCAAAAAATGTTGGCCCACTGGTGGTAATAGTTCTTATTTTCTGGCACTGTTCTTGATATATTAAAAAAAAAAAAAATTCTCTGCCACTTAGGAGTTAAGCTAGGAGGAGGGATAATATACATGCTTGGCATGCACTCTTGATCCAATCTCCCTCTGGTCCTCCTTTAATTCAATCAGAGTCAGGTCATCTTTAGTAATAAGCTCCCAGGACCACAGAAGGTTATGGAGTTCAGGTGTTCAAATAAATAATCCCATCACGTCGAACCCCAGCCTGTGCCATCTTTACTCGAATGTTTGGTGCAAATTTAAACAGATGAGGTTTGTGATTCTTAGGGTTTCTAGAAGATGGAGACTCTGAATAACTGATTTAATATTAGGTTAAAAAGTGTTTTTCTTCCTACATTACAAATAAATGTGCATTAGAAGAAGAAAGAGAATCCCATCTAATTTCCCCTGTATGGACTGTTTTTGTTCACGTGGTCCATATTGGGCCCTGTATGTTGTTTTTATTAACATTAGCATGAGCTGCCTCGGAGCTGGCTCAACCTTTCCTAAGAGATCATCCACACTGTTAATTTCCTCAATGCATTAGAAAAGGAGGCAAATACACAGCTAAAATAGGATAAACTGGTCAAAATTAAGAGAGTGTGATAGTGACTGATCAATCAGCATTCCTGATGTTCTCAAAAAATAAGTCTTACTGGAGTGCCTGGGTGGCTCAGTCAGTTAAGCATCTGCCTTCACTCCGGTCATGATCTCGGGGTCCTGGGATCGGGTCCTACATCCGGCTCCCTGTTCAGTGGAGAGTTTGCTTCTCCCTCTCCTTCTGCCACTCTCTCCCTGTCATGCTGTCTCTCTCTCTTTCAAATAAATAAAGAAAACCTCTAAAAAAATAAGTTTTACCAAGCTTACCTGAGGGTTTTATTGAAATCACAAAATAGAAATCTTGCTGTCTGACAAGAATTATGGAGTCATAGGCAACCTATTAAAACCAACCAGCAATTAAGAAGATAAACATTTAAATTACATATTTGTCCTAATGCAGTTATTTTTGGAAGATGTGTGTATGTGTTAATACTTGGGGACAGAAAGTATATTAAAATCAGTACCATTTAAAACTTTTCTCCAATGATTTGTATTTAATCCTAAAATTTGCATAAATCTATAGGATTGATTCCCAACAGAGATTTGCCAGTTTGTTAGATCAGCTTCTTCAATTGTTTTTCTGAAATTCTTAAATAACTTATACCAGGCAAAGTATTTCAGAAATATTTTAGAAAGAAAAGAATTATGCCTGCTGAATCTAACAATCTTAGAATATTGGATCTCTGCACAAACTGAAATACTCTTCCTAATTGTAGGATTTCTACATTGGAATACAATTAATACCCATTTTGTTCTCAACTGTTTTATGCCAGCTCTTTAGATTATAAAACATATCCCCCCATTGAGGAAATATTATCAGTAATTGCCTAATTAACCCACAATACCACCGATAAGTATGCATTGCTGGTGTGGGTTTTAAGAATTAGGATGACAGAATTCTAGGCCTACGTCCTTTTGGGGCCTGAGCCTCTTTTCAGTGCTAGGATTATTTAAGACTCAGATCAAATGGGTGCTTAGGGCACTTGCAAACCAGAGCCATGACAAGGAAATGAGAATATTGTTTTATGAGGTATTTCACAAAGAAGCAACCCTGTCAAAACTGGGGGTGGGGGTGGGGGAGAAGCACTAGGCATTTCCCTGTATTACCATATCTTTCAGATGAACATTGTTCTTATTTTGAATTACAAGTGCTCCTGCCTCTCCCATAATGTTTTTAGCCAATAATCTATTCAGTGTCTTTGACCTCTAAATGTAATAATCCAGCCATGCTTCTCAGGGGAGTGGGCTCACTTTTCCAATAGGCAAGAATCTGGGACACAATCAGAGGAAAAAAGATTGTGTTATTGGACAAGGTAGTTTTTCCCAGAAAGCAAGGAGATGGGAGCTCTGAAAGGCAAGGTTGCTGCTCTGGCAGGAAGGAGGAAGAACTAGAAAAGAAGGAAATGAGAATCAGGAATTACAGGTGACATGGAACGTGGGAGATGTTTTCGGAACTGAAAAATAGTCTGTCCAGTGAGGTATGTACCTTGTAGACAGAAAGCACAGAAGTTAAAAGTACAGACTTGAAAGTCAGATTGTCAAAGTCCAAATCCTAGCTCCGCAGTGCAACAGATTATTTTGTCTCTTTGAACATACACCTTCGTCATCTGTAAAATGGGAATAATAATACCTGTTTCATGGAGTTTTAGGAGAGATTGAGTTAATAGTCAGATAAAACACTTAGTTGTAGTTTATAACATATTCACAAAATCTTTGCTATATCCTGCAAAAAGTGGAACATAAGTCCCTTTTCTTGAGTATGGGTTAGACTTAGCAATTCACTTCTAACAAAGAGGAAAAAGCAGAAGTTACTGGTATGACTTTGGAGGTCAGATCACCAAAAATTCTGTCTTCCTAATTCATCTCTCTTTGATCATTCCCTAGGAAGAAAGTCATCTATCTTGTGGAGAGGATTGAAGCAACCCTTTGGAGAGGTCCACGTGATGAGGAACTGATTGGTTCCTCACAGGATCTGGTTTCTCACCCAGTGAGAAACCAAGTTCTCCTAAAAATATCCATGCGAATGAGTCCTCTTGGAATTAAATCTTCCTACTCCAGTCAAGTCTTCACATAGTGGTGACTCTGACCTCCTTCTGAGACACTCTAAGTCAAAACCTGAGAGCTAACCACACAGAAATTTTGAGTAAATAAAAGCTGATTGTTTTAAGCTGCTAAATTTTGGGACAATTTATTATTCCACAACCAATCATTAATAGACACTTAAAGCAATGTCCATCTTATCATGAGTTCTATATAATTATTAACCTCATTATTATTATGTCATTGGTTGAGAGTTTGGGAACAAGATAATATGCCACCAGAAATTCTCTGTTATTTTTCTTATAAATCTTCTAGCACAGAGGAGACATCTGTGGTCTGTTTTGGGCATTGTTGGTGTTGCTAAGTCCTGATACAGTAAGAGCTTCACTGATACACTGGTGTTATAGACATATGGATAGTGTTTTCTTGAAGGAAAAAATAAAAATGATAAAAGCTACAAGGTGAGAAGTAAGGAAGAAATGGAGAAAGGGATCTGGAAGAAAAGAGCTTTTGATAGTAAGTGAAAGAAAGAGTAAGAAAGATGAGTAATTTACTTGTATTTTTTATCTACAGATAGAAAAGTAAGAACTGAAACCAAGAAAAAAAAAACATGCAGATAATCAGCTTCATAAGTAGTATGTCTAATATTGATTGTAAGAGATCAAAAATAAAGGTGTTCTGACCTACACATTTTATCAATTATAATGTTCTTCTTGCCTTTCTGTGTCCATTGATCATTGAATTAGGCACCTTCCTTAATATCTTTAATTGGGGGGAAAAATAAAGGCCAACCAAATAAGAAAAGTAAAGACTATTCTGAATTTGATATAGCAAGCGGATGAGCCACATCACTTGCATTTTGGCAGAGACTCAAAGGAAGGCAGAGGAGTGAGGACACTTTATAAAGGAAAGAAAGGAACTTTCATGCCCTTGATGGAGCCTTGGCATAGGGAAGCTGTAGATAAGCTAACTAGAAGCAGAGCATTTTACATAAATGGCTAGGAGAACATATTTGGCTTCTCAGATTGGTTCTAAGTTGGAAGTGGGGACAAAAATCAGTGAAGCTCTTAGTTATTAATCAAACCCTGGCCATTTTGGACCAATTGTTACAGAGTTATTGTTTAACTTCCTGGATTATCAGTAGAGATAGCAATCTGTCTTCTTGAAAATCTGATTTACATCAAGCTGGCCTCCTGGGCTGTTTATTATAGATAAAAGGTTGGTTTCCTCTGCTATTGCTGTAGGTTGTGGGCCCAAGTTCTATTTTTCATGTGGTCTGGCCGTGGTCCATTTGTATATTCAGTCTCCCATCAACAATACACTATTTTTTATACTAGTACACTGATTGTAATTCTCTCTCTTTGTTCTCAATTTCTAACACTGTTCTATCCCATTTCCATATCAAAGTGTTGATGGCATTTCTATAAACATTCTTTAGTTTCATGAAGGACTAAAATCAAGGTTTCTGCATATGAATAATAAAATAACCGAGAGGATTATATCTTGGCAGAAAGTTTCTTTCTGCTCTAACAGCAGACCTAAGCAGAGAAAAAGAAAATGAAACAATAAACAAAAACATAGTTTAAAAGTCAACACATTTTCATTAGAAACAGGGAGGGGAAAGAGAAGAGAAATTGATCAAACTGATGAATGAGACACTATGGGCACATTTTTCTTGTTTCCATTAAATTGTTTCAGGTGTAGTATTTGGTGTTATTTTTGACAGTATCTTTCTTTTTTTTTTTTTTTTAAGATTTTATTTATTTATTTGACAGAGAGAGAGATCACAAGTAGGCAGAGAGGCAGGCAGAGAGAGAGAGGGGGAAGCAGGCTCCCTGCTGAGCAGAGAGCCCGATGCGGGGCTCGATCCCAGGACCCTGAGATCATGACCTGAGCCGAAGGCAGAGGCTTTAACCCACTGAGCCACCCAGGCGCCCTGACAGTATCTTTCTTACAAGTATATAAATGATCATATATTCTCAAGATACCTCTTTATTTTTCACATTGCAATTATTTTAAAGTAAATGTTTATTATCGTGACTGGCAACATTGGGTCATTAATTACTTTATTGGTGTAAATTGTTTGGGGCTAGTCCAAAAAGAATCATTAGCATTATTGAATGTGAAAGGCAGAAAACAGTCATATTTTTGGAATTCTTGAATTCCCATTGCTGTTGCAGTGAACCTGTGAGTCATCAGTTGTTTCTTTGCTATTGGTGATAAATACACTGAGTAAAAAAAAAAAAAAACCTATACAGAACATCCATGGCAGTGGTTTAAATATTCAAATCTCTACTGTGGCAGAGGCAGTTAGTTAGAAGTAGATAGGTAGTAAAATGTATTCATTTATTGGATACATATTTATTGAAAGCCTACTTTATGCCAGGAACTGCCTTAGGTACTGAAGTTGATTATGTACCAATTTTCTTGAGATCCTTATCCCCCTTGGTTTATACTTAGTTTTTGCATAATTGATAGAGGTATGATTAAAGAGAAATATTTCCTTTCTATGAATATAATAATAAGTCTGATGATAAATAATAATTGTGTAGTGATGTCAACAATTCCATAGATGGTGGCAAAAATTTTAACACACTATATTGTTTAATGGAAACAACTAGTTGTTGATGTGCAGAAAGACATAAGCCAAACACTTTCAAATCATCTTGTATTATTTTTATATTTTTTGAGAAACCAGAACTCCAGATCTCTTTTTATGTGAACCCACCAAATTTTCTTTTATTTATTATTTTTTATTATTATTAACATATAATGTATTATTTGTTTCAGGGGTACAGGTTTGTGATTTATCAGTCTTACACAATACACAGCACTTACCACAGCACATACCCTCCCCAATGGCTGTTACCCAGCCACCCCATCCCTCCCACTCCCCTCCACTCCAGCAACCCTCAGTTTGTTTCCTGAGATTAAGAGTCTCTTATAGTTTGTCTCCCTCTCTGGTTTCCTCTTGTTCATTTATTCCTCTCCTCCACTATGATCCTCTGCCTTGTTTCTCAAATTCCACATATCAGTGAGATCATATAATTTCCTTTCTCTGATTGACTTATTTTGCTTAGCATAATAGCCTCTGGTTCCATCCATATCTTTGAAAATGGTAAGATTTCATTTTTTGATGGCTACATAACATTCCATTGTATATGTATACCACATCTTTTTTTTTTTAATTTTATTTATTTGACAGAGAGAGGGAGATCACAAGCAGGCAGAGAAGCAGGCAGAGAGAGGGGGAAGCAGGCTCCCCACTGAGCAGAGAGTCTGATGCGGGGCTCCACCCCAGGACCCTGAGATAATGACCTGAGCCGAAGGCAGAGGCTTTAACCCTCTGAGCCACCCAGGCACCCCTATACCACATCTTCTTTATCTATTCATCTGTCAGTGGATATCTGGGCTCTTTCTGTAGTTTGGCTACTGTCGACATTGCCGCTATAAACATTGGGGTGCACGTACCCCTTTGGATTACTACATTTGTATCTTTGGGGTAAATACCCAGTAGTACAATTGCTGGGTTATAAGGTAGTTCTTTTTTTTTAACTTTTTGAGGAACCTCCATACTGTTTTCCAGAGTGGCTGCACCAGCTTGCATTCCCATCAACAGTTTAGGAGGGTTTCTTTCTCCATATCTTTGCCAACATCTGTCATTTCCCGACTTGTTAATTTTAGCCATTCTGACTGGTATGAGGTGGTATCTCACTGTGGTTTTGATTTGTATTTCCCTGATGCCGAGTGATATTGAACACTTTTTCACGTGTCTGTTGGCCACTTGAATGTCTTCTTTGCAGAAATGTCTGTTCGTATTTTCTGCCCATTTCTTGATTAGATTATTTGTTCTTTGGGTGTTGAGTTTGAGAAGTTCTTTATAGATCTTGGATGCTAGCCCTTTATCTGATATGTCATTTGAAATATCTTCTCCCATTCCATAGGTTGCCTTTTAGTTTTGTTGACTGTTTTCTTTGCTGTGCAGAAGCTTTTCATCTTGATGAAGTCCCAATAGTTCATTTTTGATCTTGCTTCCCTTGCCTTTGGTGATATGTCTAGGAAGAAATTGCTGCAGCCGAGGTCGAAGAGGTTGCTGCTTATGTTCTCCCCAAGGATTTTGATGGATTCCTGTCTCACATTTAGGTCTTCCACCCATTTTTAGTCTATTTTTGTGTATGGTGTAAGGAAATGGTCCAGTTTCATTCTTCTGCATGTAGTTGTCAATTTTCCCAATGCCATTTGTTGAAGAGACTGTCTTTTTTCCATTGGACATCCTTTCCTGCTTTGTCGAAGATTAGTTGGCCATAGAGTTAAAAGTCCATTTCTGAGTTCTCTATTCTGTTCCATTGTGTCTGTTTTTGTGCCAGTACCATACTGTCTTGATGATTACAGCTTTGTAATAGAGGTTGCAGTCTGGAATCGTGATCCCACCAGCTCTCGTTTTCTTTTTCAACATTCCTCTGGCTATTCAGGATCTTTTCTGGTTCCATACAAATTTAAGATTATTTGTTCCATTTCTGTGAAAAAAGTTAATGGTATTTTGATAGGGATTGCATTGAATGTGTAGATTGCTCTAGATAACATAGACATTTTCACAATATTTGTTCTTCCAATCCATGAATATGGAAAGTTTTTCCATTTCTTTATGTCTTTCTCAATTTCTTTCATGATTACTCTATAGTTTTCTGAGTATAGATCCTTTGACTCTTTGGTTAGATTTATTTCTAAGTATCTTATGGTTTTGGGTGCATTTGTAAATCAGATAGACTCCTTAATTTCTTTTTCTTCTGTCTCATTGTTTGTGTATAGAAATGCAACTAATTTCTGTGTATTGATTTTATATCCTGCCACTTTCTGGAGTTCTTGTATGAGTTCTAGTAGTTTTGGGGTAGAGTCTTTTGGGTTTTCCACATAAAGTATCATATCATCTGCAAAGAGTGAGAGTTTGACTTCTTCTTTGACAATCTGGACACCTTTCATTTCTTTTTGTTGTCTGATTGCTGAGGCTAGGACTTCTAGTACTATGTTGAATAGCAGTGGTGATAGTTGACAGCCTTGCCGTGTTCCTGACCTTAGGGAAAAAGCTCTTAGTTTTTTCCCCATAGAGAATGATATTCACTGTGGGCTTTTCATAGACGGCTTTGATGATATTGAGGTATGTATCCTATATCTCTACACTGTGAAGAGTTTTAATCAAGAAAGGATGCTATACTTTGTCAAATGCCTTTTCTGCAAATATTGAGAGTATCATATGGTTCTTGTTCTTTCTTTTGTTAATGTAATGTATCACATTGATTTGCAGGAACCCACCAAATTTTCTTTACGTTGCCTCTTTTTTTAAAAACACAAAAAAAACCAGGGATGCCTGGGTGGCTCAGTCAGTTAAGTGTCTGCCGTAGGTTCAGGTCACCATCCAAGGGTTCTGGGATTGAGTCCTGCATTGGGCTCCTTGCTCAGCAGGGAGCCTGCTTCTCCCTCTGCCTGCCTCTCCCCCTGCTTGTGCTCTCCCTCTCTCTCTCTGACAGATAAATAAATAAGATCTTAAGAACAACAAAAAAATGAAAATAGAATGACACATCCCAGTTCACTTTGTTGTCCAACAGTTTGTCATGTTTGACTCAATGGGATTAATTTAATTATGTTCAAACATGTAAATACAATGCAGATCACATGCTTTTTAATTGGTCTTAAGGCTATTAGTTGGCATTGCTGGTGATGACAGCTTTAATAGAAAAATGGATGCATAATCTTGGATATATTGACATTGTTATGCATTCTTTGTTTCTGTTTATATTTGTACTTTTTGGATGCTCTTATAGCATTTGTGGTTTACTGCCCTGCTCTAGTTCCTTTCATTAGCTATTTCCCAACTTTTTACATTTGTTTGTTTGACCTTTGCAATTTTTTTTTAAAGATTTTATTTATTTATTTGACTGAGAGAAAGATCACAAGTAGGCAGAGAGGAAGGAAGAGAGAGAGGGGGAAGCAGGCTCCCCGCTGAGCAGAGAGCCTGATGCTGGGCTTGATTCCAGGACCCTGAGATCATGACCTGAGCCGATGGAAGAGGCTTTAACCCACTGAGCCACCTAGGCACTCCTTGACCTTTGCATTTTTAAACAATATTCTTTACCTTTTCTCCTTCTCTGAGCTATTCTATAAATTGTCTCTCAAGACACTCTAAATCAGAAAAAAATATTTTGCTTATTTTATTAAAGACTTTAATGACCCTATTTACACACTAAACAAAATGCAAATGCCCGAAAGTTCTTTTGTAATCCAAGCCCACTCAGATTGTCCAGCTTTTTCTTTTTCTTTTTAATTGAAATATAACCGACATATAACATTTGTAAGTTTAAGGTAAACAATGTGTTGATTCAATACATTTATATTTTGCAATATGATTACCACCATAGCATTAGCTAACACCTCCATCATGTCACATAATTATCATTTTATTTTATGGGGAGAATATTTAAGATTTAGTCTCTTGGCAACTTTGAAGTATATAATACAGTATTGTTGGGTATAATCATAGTGCCGTGCCTTATTATTTTCTAGAATTTATTCATCTTCTAATTGAAAGTTTGTATCCCTTGACCTCACCTGCAACACCTAGGAACCACCATTGTACTCTGTTTCTATAACTTCAGCTTTTTCAGATTTCACATATAAGTGATAGCATACAATATTGTCTTTCTCTGTCTGACTTACCTCACTTAGCATAATGCATTTGAGGTCCATCTATGTCTCAAATGGCAGGATTTCCTTCTTTCTCATGGCTGAAAAATATTCCACTATTTATTGTATACTGAGTGTATATATTGTTGGGAAGCAAGAATTCTTGTCCCCTCAAAGGTCCTTCCAGTTGGACAAAGGAACAGATTGACATGAACAAAGAGGAGAAAATCAAATTTCATAGGCATATGTACAGGGAATCCATATGGACATGGAAAATGCAAAGAGGCGAAAGGAAAAATATATGTTCTGAATTAAGGAGAAAGGGGTAGGAGTTTGGGACTTCAGAGGAAAAGAATGCAGTTTATTGGGCTATAAAAAGAGTGGATGTTTGGTAATTAGATGTTTGCCCTACCATATAAATGGGTCACTCAGATAAAATTTATGTTAATAACACTTATTCTGGGAAAGAGCTCCAGTTTAGATTCTTCTGTGTGGCTAAGGGAGAACAAAAGTTTCTCTTGAGCCTGCAGGGACTCATGTGCCTTCAGCTCAAAATAATCCCCATGCCAGTGTGGCACATGGCACATGGGGAGGGAGTAGGGGGCAGTTGTCTGTCCTGAAGACCTCCATAGATAGATAGATAGATAGATAGATAGATAGATAGATAGATAGATAGATAGACACTTCTCACGTTTTCTTTTTTCTTTATCCATTTATCCATTGACCAACACTAAGCTTGAGTTAAACCCTTTGCGCTTGTGCAAGCTCTTCTTTAGTTATCTAAAACTGATCAATTAAACATTCCCTGCACTTTTTGTTCTATATTTGCTTGCACAAATCCCTTCACCTAGAAAGTACTCTTTTAAGGTATTTGTCAAAGTGTAATCTATCTTTTCAGGTTATTTTAAGTTTTTGCTATTACATGACTTTTTTTTTTTTACAGGTTCCCTAGTTTGAGTTAAACCTGTCTAACTCCTGTTTTCTTTTTGCAAGCTATTAGAATAATTTTTACATGAAAATTATTCTCATTTCTAAGTTTATTGATAGCAATCTACCTCACCAGATACAGTTCAAACTCCTAGTGACCTCTATAGGTGGATTGTTGTATAAGTAATAACTAGTAATTCCTCAGAAGAAGCATTCAGTTTGTATTTGCTAAATTGAATTTTAATTAATGCAGTTCCAGATGTTGAAATGAATGCTTTTATTGAGATACATCATCTTGAAAAGGGATTTATCACTGAACATTGAAAGAAAAAGTTGGCTGTGAGAAATAGTAATGAATAAATTTGTAATTTTCTCATGAAATAGCAAATTTATTGCTCCTTCTTTTGTGTTGTCACAATTAATTTTTATAATACTCCTTGAAAACTTATCTCAATATAATTATATGTTTATATATCTGTATCATCCAGTAGACTATGAGTTACATGATAGTAAGTATTATGTTTTATTCAATTCTATATTGAAAAATCTTGCACTGTGCTTGACCCATTGTTTATATTCAGAAAATGCTTATTAAATGATGAATGAATAAATGTACAAACAAAAGACTCAAATCTGGAATTTGAGATGCTTACATCTCTCAAAGGAAACCTAGGAATATTGTGGTAGTATTTAAATTTGTGGCTTGAAAATACGTTACTGTTATTTTTTAGACACTGAAAAGAATGAAATAATTACCAAAATAATTACCCACATTTTTCTGAATATTATCTTCATTTCCTAATAAGAGCCTTCCAAATCTTTGTTCGACAAATAACTTTTCTCCCAATTATCTTAGAATGCTTCAAGGATTCACTGTGTCTTAGGAGAAAATCTTTCACTTATTGTATGACTTTCTTGTTTTTCATCTACAGTCTTGTCCCTCTTTGGCTAAATGTTCTGCTGGGATCTCTGATAGCTACAAAACTGGGTAAGGGTGCCTTATTGATACCTATGTCCAAAGTTGAGTCTATGGAAGGCTAGCCAGAGAGAGCAAACCTAGGGAAAAAGAATACATTGGTGTATAAGAACTTCCTTAGGTCGAGTTAGAGAAACACACTTCCTTTTTGAGGGAAAAGAGTTTGAAACATCTTAGGAGTTTACTAAACCTCATATAGATAGACTACTAATGGATAAACTTAAATTATCTGTACTTGGACAATTACAGTCATAGACACCTTTAATGTTTAATCTAGAAGCTCCCACACATACATGATAAATTTAGGATTTTAACTTTTTAGAGATTAGATTATACAACATCTAATGTTCTCTCAATGCAGAGCTCCCATTACACATTCATTCAGACATTCATTTATTTATTCAATAAATATTATACTATTTTTCTAAGTGACTAAAATGGTGCTACTTAAGTGCTAAAAATGAATTCAAAGTGTAAAAATGGGGAACTTGAGTGGCTCAGTCAGTTAAGCATCTGCCTTCAACTCAGGTCAAGATCCCAGGGTCCTAGAGATAGAGTCTCTTGTAGGGCTCCCTGCTCAGTGGGAGGTCTCCTTCTCTCTCTGCCCCTTCCCCCTCTCATGCACTCTCTCAAATTGGTAAAATCCTTAAAAAAATAAAAATAGAAATAAAAAAATTTAAAAAGTGTAAAAAAAGTGAGTCATTGTTAGTTTGCAATATAATTTTTAACATTTGAGCAATTCTCTTAACTTTTTTGATTTATATATCTCTTCTGTAATGTGGAAATGATAATAGTAAATTTCTTTATTAGACGGGAAAGAAGTAAATGCATTTTTTAAAAAAGTGGCCTAAGAGGTAGAATAAAAACTAAGTGACATAGGCCATGAGAGCAAAGGGAGAAGGGACTTGATGTTACCTCCCAAATGTTAGAGAATAAAGAAAGTATGTCAAGTAGGGTAAAAGCCACAGTGAGGAGAAAATGGCAGCCAAAGAAATCAATCATCCCATTATTTATTTAATAAATAGTTATCGATTTGTTTTTTTGTTCTAGTCACTGCAGGAGGTGTTGGCAATACAAAGACTAATGCAAAATAGTTTCTACTTTAAAGAAATTACTTGAACTTTAGAAGTCATTGAAGTCACCTAGGCTGCTTCTGAAAATACTCCACCTCCCATTCCACAAAGTTTTAGTTTTAGTTAGTGTGAGTTACTGCCCATCTATATGAATATGAGCAGGAGATTGGAGGGCCACTCTTTGATATAAAACAGCATTAGTGATTATGCATAGAATTCACTTCAAGAAGTATAGCTATAAAAGAAGCTTTAAACATAAAATTGTTTCTTAGTTAATCTAAAGTATTTTTCAGATTTTTGAATGAAAAAGTTACATTAAATACACTTGAATTTCTTGCATCTCTCCTCCTGTCTTCCATTTCATTATTCAAGATTCTAAATATCAACTGTTACATGGTATTTAGAAAATATTTAAGGAAAATAATTTTTTGTTAGCTTGAGAAATGGAAAATAAAGTTGAATTACTACATTTATTGTAGGCAAACAGTATTTTGTGAAAGATATATACTGAAATAATATCATTACAAGCATAATTTGTAAAAAGGAGAGTTTCAATTTGGTGAATCCTAGAAGAATTCTTGGATTCTTGGTCATAAAGATAATCAAATACCAGGACAGATTACAAAGAGTAGCTGAACAAACTGTTTCTGAATGTGATGAAAACGGGAAGAAACAACTATCCTCCATTGTTAATTTAGGCATTGCCCACTTGATGTTGGAGTTTTAGTGTCATGAATAGAGTACTGGTTCTAAGAGCATTCCACAATAGAATTTTTTGTTGTTGAAAAACAATAGGAAGAAAACACCTACAAAGGCAGGTCTGTGAATCTGGTGCCATATACATCAACTTCTGTAAGTCAAATGATGCCAGCTGGATCCCTTGGGCTTAGACAGGTTTAATCATGTCTTGCCAATTTGGGTGAGGAGTCAAAATCTGCATCAGGGTTTGTCAGGAAAAGGTATCATAAAATGCTCACACATAAGGAACTGAAAAAACAGCAGGGTTTTTTTTTGTTTTTTTTTTTTTTACAACCAGCAGCAGTGTATGTCTGATATATTTGGAACTTGGCCTGAATTCTGTGATTTTTTTTTTTTTTTTCTGAATTCTGTGATTCTTAATGAAACTCTAGGTAAATGAGATGGGCAGTCTGAAGGAATTATATTTACTAAGACTTCAGGAAGAAATTGGGGATCTGAGTAATACCTCCTTTATGGGTAGATAAGAAAGGTGCATGCAAAGTGAAGAGTCAGACTGAGAGAATCAGTCTCTTCAGTGAGGCATGGTTTTGGTCAATAGAAGACTCCAATGCATGTATTTGTCCTGTTGAGAGTTTTAGCACATTGATGCTGCTGCACACAATGCCATGACAAAGTAGGCAGAACAGATCTAATCTACGTGGTATGTTGTTTAGGTCTTCAAGATTTCAGTGTTGTAGGTGAGTAGAGTAGATGAGAGAATATCACCGGACATGAAGAGAAGTTGTTCATGAGCATATATATGACACTTACTAGTAACTGCTGGAAATTATAGAACAAGATATGGTAGGGAGGTTACAATTTTACATTACTACTTGGGGAAAGGATAAGCAGATTTACACATGGCATTTTAAAGACAAGAGTTTTACTTGGAATGAAATGGTGATATATGTTTATGAGATCTGTGTTTGTATTTGCAAAGAGTAATTGTCTGCAAGGATAATGCCTGTCCTTAGACTATGTTGAAAATGGTGTGAAATCCAGTGTAGGACATTTGTTCTTATATTGTTCTTATATTATTATGTTTTCATCAGTTTATGGCATAATTACAGCAAAAAGCAGATGAGAAATGGATCTCTACAATTGGGTATACTGAGTGTATTTGTCAGCATTACAAGAGGAAACAGAATTCATCCCAGATAGTTCAGATGTTAGGAACTACGAATAAGGACAGGGGCAAAGAAGAACAAACAAGAGATGGTGAAGATTCCCAAGACTTTTAAGATTAGGGAAGCATTACTTCAAGTGGGATTGAAGTATTAAGGGAATAAAGTAGTTTTACCAGAAATTAGTGATATTGAGAGTCATGAAGGAGAGTTCACCTGGTGGTGTGCTAAAGGATACACTATGAGACTATGGCCAAAAATACAGTCAATGCTGAGGATGAGGTAAGAAAATTTTCTCTTTTCCTATCCAATAGTCTCAGTCAACCAGAATCCACTGGCTAGGAACTTGAATGATGTAGTCTACAGGAGTCAACCAATAACCATCTCCATCTCCAGCATAGAACAAGAGAAGGGCAGGAGATTGTAAACAGATTCTAGGAATGGAGATTCAGAATAATGCAAAATGAGGTAGTAGTAGTTTAGACAGAACGATTCAAAACCTTTGTTCTTAGTTGCTGGGTAATTTCTACGTGCACACTTCACACTGGCTACAACAATGGTAGAATTTTAATACAACCAAGCTAGTTACACCCTTGACTTCCCTATGAAATTCCATAGAATTAGAGGTATAGCTCTTTAAAATAGGGGCTATCTGGCTTGAATGTATATTATATTTTCTTGGTGGAGTGGATTAATGAAATGAGTTAATTTTTTTTAATTTAAGAATATCATTTAAGAGTTTAGTACAATGTAAGTAGCAAAAAAGAAAAAAAAAGAAGGAAAAGATTTTTTAGGCAATTGTTTTACAATGCCTTTCATTCTAGACATATTAGAAATAAATCTGTGTCCATATCTAAGTGTAGACCCTGTATTTTTCATACACAGTGTCTTGATCTGTGCCATGCATGATACCATAGTTGAATTTATATCCACCTACTTTGTTTAATTAATGTCTTTTTAAATAGCTAAGTAAAGCTCTTTTCTTTTTTAAACCAAAATAGCATCCTGTGAAATATTTGGATCTAAAATAGAATATATGTGAAACCCAAAAAATCAAAATAGAGTTCCTACAACTCTTCAAATCTAAAACACTTGGGAAAAGCTTTAGGGGCTGTGACATATCGATCACTTTCTTATTGATTTAAGGTCACCTTAGATTTTATCTGTAGATTATACACACACATACACACACACCTCCTGCAATCCCAAAGATGTAGAAGTTAATATTTGATTAAGTTATGTCTAGCTTGCATTCCAGAAAATAAGTTTTGTGGATGAAATGTGGTGTGAGTGTATGTGCTAGAGATTGGCTATGTAAACAGTTAGTGGGTACTGACTTGGTTAACCTATATTCTCATTAATGCAAATCTCTCAAATCTTATCCATTTCTAATATGGCAACAAGATGAAATTTACTGAGCTCTGTGATCAAAAATCACTGGGGTACTGTGTCTCATACTTCCCTTCTTTGTAAGATTGCAACAGGCACTTCAATTTCCATTCTAAGGATGAGCAAAGATGCCGTCATAGTCAAAAGGCCCATGTTGAAAACTTGTTCTATGGAGTTAGACAGTGAGTATAGAAAGAGGAAGAATATGCAAGGAAAGAGTAATCCAACACCAGCAGCCATCACTTACTGAATGACTATGTACTCATCTCTTCCCCATCTCTGGAAAGCTGTACTTTTGGTGGGGTTCATGGCATGCTAGGGAAATAAATGCGTGTGTGAGAGATATTCCCATCTCCATCATCTCTTAGTTTTGTGACTTTGATCAAGTCATTTAAACTCCCCAAACTTAGCTTCTTTTGGAAAGTGCTGAATAGAGATAGATGACTCTGATTACAAACGTAGCATTTTACATTTATAATTTCTAATCCTCTCAGTTATCTCTCAAGCCAAGTAATTATAATTTCCCATTTTAGAGATAAATGAACCGAGGCTTTAGAGAGTTGAGAAACTTCCTCAGGATCATGTTCCAGGACAGAGCTGGAACTTGAACGATCTTTGTTACTGTTTGATTCTTCAATGTATATGATGTACGATGTATATGATATCAAAGAAGTATAGGCAGGGTCAGGTAGATTAGTGTAATAACTTTGTACTGTATCTTAAAACAAAACAAAATATCAAAAAAAAAAAACAAAGAACACTTTAGGATCTCATTTTATGTGTACTATAAAGAACCGTTTTTAGGAAACTGTGAATGTATCTGAAGAGTCAGTATAATGGACATAAGTGACATTTCCTTGGTGGACTTGCAAACAAACAATAACAACAAAAAACAGACAAATCTGAGAAAGGCTTAGCAGGAAGAAATTACCAGATAGAAGAAATGGTGGGAAGAGAGATCAGAGCTAGAAAAATACAGATTCGAACTAGAGACAGTTAACCTCAACAAAGTGTCAGTTTCCTTTTGGTTCTCTCTTTATAAAAAGAATCTGCACATTGCTGGTATAGTGTGCATGAAGTAACTATTTTGTGTTTTGACTATGAATATATATATATGTATATATACACACACACACATATACTTCATATATGTTTTATATATATACATTTATGACTATAACTATCTAACTATCTATATCCTTGTTTTCCCCACTAACACCTTAATTTATTTTCTAGATCACCCTTGTTGATTTTTTTTGCTGCCTCTTATCTTTATGCTTTCAAAATAAGATTTCCTTTTTGAACACCTATGACTTACATCTTGGCCTTCTAATCTAGTTCCATTTCCTGGTTGATGATATCTCATTTTCATCTCTACTTATCTCTAGATAAGTATAGCGTTTGGCAAATTTGCCTTGATGAGCTGAAATTTTGCTAGTGGCAATTACTTGCCATTATTCCTCTTTCGTTACATACCAGGATAAATGTCTTCTCAGCTTCTGTCCTTGATCCATCTAGTGGTCCTACTTCCTGGTTTGCATATGACTTAGAAATTCATCATGGATTAAACAATCTAATGTTGAATAGCTTGTCCTTTCCATTTTCAAAGTAAGGAAAGGTATTTCCAGCAGACTTACGATTAAAAAAAAGTAAAAAGGATTTTTTTTTTAATTTCACTTTTAGTTTGCAATAGTTATTTTTAAAAGTAATTCTAGGGGTGCCGGGTGGCTCAGTCGGTTAAACCTCTGTCTTTGGCTCAGGTCATGGAATTAAGCCCGCATCTGGCTCCCTGCTCAGGGGGAGGCCTGCTTCTCCCTCTGCCCCTCCCCCTGCTTGTGTTCCCTCTCTAGCTGTCTCTTTCTCTGTCAAATAAATAAATAAAATCTTTAAAATAAATAAATAAATAAATAAATAAATAAATAAATAAATAATTCTATGGGTTTGAGAGTTTTACAGGCATTATAGATGGTCCTCCCAGAGCACCAGCTAATTCTGTGTTGGCGAATAATTGTAGATTTTGGTTCGATTCTGCTTTAGGCCAAGCATTTATCAACTAGCATAATTACACATTCATATTTTATAGAAGACTGCATGTGATATTATATAAATGTATGGTAAATCTAGTTTCAGCCTAATTCAGATGGACTAAATATATTCATTCAGTTTCCATTCATATACTTGTCAAATATATGTGAAATATAAAAAAGTACATGATTTTTCCATTAGCGTTTTCAGCCATGAAATAGAATTGTTTATTTTTAAGTGTATGCTTTCTAACAAATTTCTTTCAGAATACATGTATAATTGGGAATGAAAGTCTGAGTAATAGTCTGTTTTATAGCATAATGTGCTGAGGGTAAAACAATAGTGCTTCTTCAACCGTGCCTATTATACACGCATACACACGAGGAAGAAAAATTCTGAACTTGAGCTAGGTGTTCTGCAACATGACAAATAGGGTTAAACTGCCAAGATTTCAAATAGTTATTTTCCTTAATTATAGCTTGATGGAAAACAAAATAATTTTGGAAACAATTAGTCAGCCTGCTATGGTGTGTATCAGATAACATGTTACATTTGTCTTGTTCTACTGACTTGAACTTATCAAGACTTGAGTGTACCTTTTTTATTTTTTTTTTCCTGAAGCTCTGCTTCACAACAGATGGGATGTCTAACATCCTTTTCTATTTAAAACATGCAAGTTCTAATCAACAGGAGGGTTTTCGAATGTTAAACCAGCCAGCCATAAGAAATGTGTCATGCAGTTTCCTGTCATTCTAATTAATTAGATAGCATTATTTGTTGTCCCCAATGAACCTAAATGAGCTCAATGCCGGGATAATAGCGTAATTCTTATCAAAGGTTTGTTTTCATATTACTCGCTTGGATTGGAGCAAAAAACCCTAAGTAGTCTAAGATTATCTCGAATGCATGAGAACTATGATTTATAAATGAGACCTACATGTCTTAACCTTCTCTCAAGATCATATAAATATTTTAACATTCTAGGATACTTTAAATGGAAATTATACTTTCTTTAATATCATATATCTTTCATTTTCAAAATGTATTATAACACTTTTATGGTGAGATTTTTACACTCTCTATTATAATTTTCAATTATATTACCGAGACAGTATGTTCTTAGTACTACAAGTAGCCTATTCTTATTTCTAAACTATTGCTTAACATAATGTTATGGAATTGTTGATTAGTGCACAATCCATAAATAAAACATAATTTATATAATTTGTGCCTTAATTACTAGGAAATAAATGAACACAAGATTAAAAGTAATGTGAAAATAAGAGAACATAGTTAGGAGACAGCTTGAGTTAAAATATTCAATGTTAATCTGAAGGATATCATGTAAGATTATAAAATGGAGGACATATGCTAAGTAAAAGGACAATGATAATGGTAATTAAATAAAAGTGAGAATACTAATTTCAGCGTATGATTCCAACAAATATGTTTGAATCCTTGAACTTTATGAATATTTAGTATCATTATTACCCATAAATATCTACACACCCAAGACATCTCACCAATTATGGTTTTTTCTTTTCTCCCTCTGTAATTGTGTTATGATATTTCATGCAGATTTATTAAAATACTTTATTTAAATTTATTAAGTTCATATTTAGGAAGTCCAAAGATATATACTTCATAGAGTTTTGCTAGTATAAACTCTTATTTTTATAAATAAAAATGTGGATGTTGATTTTAATGGTTGACCTGCTCTGTAATAACAAATAAAATCCAGCATATATTTGATGTGGCTATAAGAAGAGATCTCTATAATCACATTAACAACATCTAGTACTGGCACCTTTAATACCATGAAAACCCTTTTATAATTGCCTGGAAATCTTCCTCCATCACTGTGCCATACTTTGGTGTGCATTTTATGGAGATACGTATTTTAATTGATAGTTCTTCAAAACTGTTAGCAACCAGTGCTCATTCTTCATTTCCTTTTTTTTTTAAATGCTTACTTGTTTCTCAGAGACCACATAAATTGTTGCTCACAGAATTTTCCTTTACTCTTAAAGTTTTAATTAAATGATACCTTCCATCACATTTCCAAGGCCAGTTTTAACATTTTGCTTATTCTTATATTTCAGTCTATAGTACCTACTTAACCAGCAATTGGTAAACTTTTCCTGCAAAGGGCCAAGTAATAAACATGCTTGGTTTTTCAAGCCAAACTTTGTTACAAATATTCAACTCTGTCATTGTGGTATGCACAAGCAGCCACAGACAATTTGTAACTTAAGGACCATGGCTATATTTCAATTAAAAAAAATTAATATACAAAAATAGGTGGTGGATTGAATTTGGCCCACAGGCTTTAGTTGGCTGACCTCCGTATTAGACTGTAAATTCCTCGAGGGAAGGGACCATGCCCTATTCATCTTCTTTACCACACGGTGTCTGTCACAGCAATTTGCCCTAAAATGGGCCTTGAAAATCAATTATTGAATTAATGAAAGAACAGATCTCTGACAACAGTGTAGATTTGAACAGTCAGTTGTGTAAGAATGGGGAGTAGAAAAAGTGAAAGTGATGCAGGCAAAACTCATGTTACCATTTAAAACTCTTTTTCAGTTCAGAAATTACATCACAACCAAAACAGTATTTGAATAATAATTTATAGTGTAATTCACTGTGTTAGTGAGAATGTGTTCAGAGTTCTTTTCCATGGGGAGCACACAATAGAGCTGGGTAAAAAGACAATGTCCGAAGTGTGCTAATTGAGTGGTGAGCACAGATCTATTGTAACATAGCAAAGTATGGAGTGCTTCTAAGTCCCAGAGAGGAATTGACGTGTTCCAGCTCTAAGGAATGAGAAGGTTTTTGAAGATCAGAACAGTAAGCCTTAGGGATTATAAAAAGTCAGTCTCCTACTTAAAAAAAAAAAAAAATATATATATATATATATATATATATATATATATATATACTGCTTTTGACTTCACTTTCTAAATCCAATTTTTTTAAAAAAGAAGCATAGGTATAATTCTAAAACTGGAACAAGTCTTTACATTTCTCCAAAATATTGCTGGTAGTTCTGCCATAAAGAAATTTTACTTCTGCAGAAACCGATTCCAGAGTTGAATTTCTGACCAAGATTTCTGCTTTAAATAAGTCAAACATACAAACAAACACACAACCTGGCAGTGTTTATTCATTTATAATGGTGCACCAAGTTTCATAAAATGTGAATATATAGTTTTGAAAAGTTCACTTCTAAATACCATGAGTTTGAGATGAGGGAAAAGCAAACAGCTGAAGATATTGCAGAAATAGTAGAAAATATTGATCTGGAGTTATATGTGAGATCAGGGCTAAAAATATTGATTTGGTTGTGAGAGAGAAAGAGATCTCTTTTGAAGTCATTGGAGTGGACAGATTCTGAGGAAGAGCATGGACAGAAGGGAGCTTTGATTTTCCTGAAATGGGAGTGATTAAAGGTCTATTGGATAAACATGAAATAATAGGATGCTCACATATTTATCCAGATTTTACCCAACATATATTTATTATTTTTGACTTGTTTGACACTATGGAATTATTTCCCCATCTTGAGACTGACACAGGTGAATTAAAAGACCTTCAGGTTCTTTTCAGCTGTAAAATTATTCATGAGGCTTAGTTCAATATAATTGTCTATATGTCATAGTTAAGCTTATATTCATATTTCTACCACAATAAACAATAACAGAATATTTAATTAATAGTTATTGTTTTTTCCCTTTTAGAATTTATATGGGCTTTAGGAAAATTTCAAGTCCCCTAAGAAAGAAGTTCAATCAATTAAGTTTATTCTGTTTTTTTCAGAAACAGAATATATGTGCCTAAAATAATATGTGCCTATAATAAACTTGCTCCAGGGTTTCTTCCTAATTGAGATGCCTCAAATTTTTGCAATAATTACAATATGAATGTTGCTAATAGTGACAGTACTGCTATTTTTCCCGCTGAAAAGCAGATTTGCAAATAACTCAGGATCAACTTCATAATTTACCGTGGGAGATTGGAGTAATATTATTTTTATACAAACTTTTTTATGTTTTCATATTATTGAGTATAAGACATGGGAACTTAATTATTAACTCTTATATATTGATTAATATTTTATACTTCAATGGATATTAATCTGCATGCACAGTAAAAATAAAAAGGGAGGAAGTAAAGAACACTATTAGCATATGTCATAACAAAAGTATTAGACAAAGCCATTCCTACTAATTTACTTGGAAATAAAATTTGACCAGACTGTGCCAAAATTAAGATGTGTCATTAACCGATGATGTAAGAATTGGATATATTTCATAATTTTCTTCTTATTTAATAAATAACAAATATAAGCAGACGATAAGGAAAGAAAGACTGGAAAACCCTAAATTTGTAGACAAAGGAAAATTTAGATCATTCCCTAAGAGTACCACAGATTTTTCTGGAATAACCAGCCAATAAAATGAAATTTTCAGTGGCATTGGTGCCAACATTGAGAGTTATATTCTTAACATAGGATTATGCAGATATAGATAAAAGCAAAGTGGAGGTATATTCAAAGGCATTTTTTTCAAAGAATGTATTTACTAAAATAAGCATGTTACCCTATTCTTGACTATCTTTGACACTGAGTAAATTGATTCACACTGACAATAAAACTACCCAAACTGATTTTTTTATATCTCTAGATCCTTGCACAGGGACCAGCATGTATAAACAAAAAGTGAGTAGAGTTTCCTCACAGAGAGGCACCAAACAGGGGATGGTTAGTTTTTTATTACTGTGTAACAAAGGACTACAAACTTAACAACGGCCATTGACTAGCTCACAGTTTATAGGTCAGAAGTCTGGCAGGACCTGGCTTAGTTTTCTGCTCAGGTTATCAGAGGCCTGAACTCAAGATGCTTTCCAGGCTGGGTCTTTGTATGGAGAATCTGGAGAAAAATTCACCTCCAGGTTCACTTTTATGCTTAGCAGAAATCAATTCTTTGTGGTTGTAAGACTGAGGTCCCCATTTCCCTGATAGCTGTTGGATGATGACTGCTTTTAGCTGCTAGAAGCTGCCTCTCATCATCGGCAATTTGGAACCAAGATGCCAGCTTTCTTCCAAACTAGGCAAAGTATGTCTTTCTGACTTCCTCTCTGTGACCAGCTGGAGAAGACTCTTTTAAGGGTTCATGTGAATAGCTTAGGGTTACCCAGATAATCTTCCTATCTGAAGGTCAACTGTGCTATATAACATAACCTCATCACGGGAGTAAAATCCACACAATTCATGGTCCCAGGGACTGTACAGGGTGCCATTTTAGAATTCTGTTTGCCATGAGAATTAAATGCCAAGACTTTGGTGAGGACTGGTCTTTGGCGGAGCCTGAGGACACAGCCGTTCTGAAGATTTCTAGTCATGTGATCTAGCAAAGTCACTTTGATTACTCTTTTCTCAGTCTCATTATTTATAAACTTGGTAAAAAACTTGTTTTGAGGAGCTATTATTGTATTAACTCAATACATTTTAGTTATTTTCATTAATTTACAAGAATAAATAAGCTGGAGAAGAGGTGGTATGAACCATTAATTTAGAATAAGCCTATGCCTCTAAATAAACATAAAATGAGGTAAATGTATTTAATCTTCCAGTGTATTTCAGTTCCCATGACCCTACCCTGCCACGATGGCAGTATCTTGTATCCCTAAAATTCTAGAATTAAAAATATGCATTTTTAGTATGCTTTAGCCTTTAAAAATTACCAAGGCAATCACTTCATTTACTATATCTGCAGAAACAATGCTCCTTTGTAGTTGTGGTGGGGAAAACGGGCTACGGACTTATTGACAAATAGTACCGCCATCTTCAAAGGTTTAAAAAAAAAGAGCATTTTTAAAGATAGTGGTTGTAACTGTCCCTCAGAATAATATACTGCTGAAAATATAACTATGAGGAGTTGTGCTGGTCATGCAAGCATGCTTAAAGAGAACCTTGAGAAAAACATGTACTAGCAGCAGGCCTCAGGTGGAGGGGATGCTATACATTCGTGAAGCCCAGCAGCTGGGGAGGCCCAGCTCGCTCAGGACTGAAAACGGCCTGCTTCCCTCTTTCGTATCTCCCCTGCCTCGGAGAGAGCTTGCCGTTGGGGTTATCCATTTAAGTGCAAGTGCGCTTACTCTACTATGAATTCCATGCTGATTGACCAGGCACACCCTTCTCTTCTTCTTGTTTAATCTATAAGACTCGTGATCAACGTATGACTCACATTCCTTCTTGTTTACCTACAAACAATGTATAATCTTCTTCTCCTTTGTTGATTGTTATCTTGTATCTAATAAATATGGGATTAAGGAGTTGTTGGGGCGGCAGGGCAATCTTCTCAACTGCCGACCCCTGCTCCCAATCTCTCTTGCAGCTGACTTGTTTGTGCCTCATTCTTCTCCCATGCACCGTCAGGAAGCGGCAAATGGTAAATTTGTCTGAAGTATAATTTACATACTAAATTTATATAATCACTCCTGAATAAGATGTGACTCTGTTTGCAAGTTCAAATTTATCCAACGATGAAAGCCAAAATTAAACAATGGAATAGCCCTATCATTTTGACCACATAAATGTGCATTTCCATAACAACAAGTGTAGTTGTTATCTGTCTTTTCTCCACTCCTTTCAGAAGGATCCCTTACCAACTGGTCTGGCCAAAACATGTACATTTTCTTGTTATTTGGGTATCAAGTGTCTTTAAGAAAAACAATCTCCCCTTTCTATTGAAGGTCTACTTTGTTTTCTGGGACTCATGTTCCCTATCATGGTTATAACCAGAGGGATTTTAAAGAGCGTGGGATTTGCCATCAGAAACCCTATGGGTTTGGATGCTGTTGTGTCTGTGTTGCATGCACCACTCTCCTCTCTCTGTTAGAACATCAGAGCTCTGACTAGATTAACTGGTCAACCATCCTAGGAGCTGGGAATTTGTTGCCTGTTGTTAGCCAACTTTGATGTTGATTTCCAGTATTTGTAGATTTAGTAATAAAAATGTCCATAAATTGGGGCGCCTGGGTGGCTCAGTGGGTTAAAACCTCTGCCTTCGGCTCAGGTCAAGATCTCAGGGTCCTGGGATTGAGCCCTGCATCGGGCTCTCTGCTCTGCAGGAAGCCTGCTTTCCCCTCTCTCTCTCTGCCTGCCTCTCTGCCTGCTTGTGATCTCTCTGTCGGATAAATAAAATCTTTTAAAAAAATGTCTATAAATAATAACTGCTTTTGCATCTCCAGTTGCTAAACTCTATTACCTTGTTAGGGTGCCTCCTTTCTATCTATGGTTAGTTCTTACTTGTCAGGGTGTCTGTTTCTCAGGGAAAGATTAGATTTCTCTAATTTATTTTAGTCAAACACTTTGCCATTTCCCATTGGATGATTCTCCTTCATCTTACAGCACTATGAGGCTCTGTGGTCCCATTGTTCTTATACAGATTATACCCAGCCTTGGCTGGATAGATGTTAATAAATATGGCCTAACTCAACACTATTAGATTGGGGAGAAGCAATACTGACAGCAGAGCAGATAAAATACTCTGTATTATTCTAGTCCTTTGGTGAAACATTAAATTATTTTTGTTTTTTTATAGGGGCCTGTTAAATAAAAGTTCAATATCATCAATGAGAACCTACATTTAAGGTGGACTAGAATATTGTATAGATTATATTTTTGCTACTGTTAGTTTGTACTAGAGTTATGACTAACAGAAGTCATTACTGTGCTTTATATTAAAATCAAGAGAATCCCTATGTAGGCAGAAATTCTGGCCTGTATTTCTCAAAATATTGTACACAGACCCCCTGTGGTAATTAACACCTAGGGTTTTACCTCGGTAATATATTCTCGGTATCTCGGTAATATATTCTCGGTACCTCGGTAATAAATAGAAGGCAATTAATTTGTTACTGCATATCATAGAAAAAATATAAGGTGTGAATTAACAGTAATTAAAGCTGTTCTGAATTATCAGGAAATCCTACTTTAATTCAGAACAGTTATGCTTGTTTTATTATGATGTCAATCATAAAAAATAGGAAGTTTTTATATTGATCCCATGAAAAAGAAATGAAAACACATAGATATAATTTGGCATGGCATAGAACTTTCTGGGATCACCAAAGTTCAAATAATCATATCCCCTGGAAAATGACTGCAGTCAGTAGGAAGTCTCACTCTGCGATTTTTATTTCTTAATTTCAAAATCATAAATGCATGTCCTGAAGCCAAGGGTAGAGCTGACCCTGTCTGTGAGCAATAAGTCATCGGCTCACAGGCAGAACTGTGATATGAGGTAGGATCTTATTGAAGGATACAGAAAAGATAGGATAGGAAAGAACAGCATCATTAGAAGTTAGTTTGCACAAAGACATAAAAATATATACACAGAACAAGCCTTGTAGCATGGGCAGCAACATAAATCATGCTGATCTAACAAGCTTCAAACAACTGAAAGCCGGGCCCTTTCTTGTCTCTAAAGACTCTCTGCTTTTTGGTCGAACCCCTTTCTTCCCAGGCAGAGTTGACATCAGATTCCCTCAACATTAATCTCCAATAGCTAGGTAACAAAAGGTAAATTCAGTAAAGACATTACTGTCTTCCTGGGGAATTGGAATGTGAAGTACAATGCCTATGCAGCAAAGCTGAGTAAAACAGAAATGAGAAAGATAAACAATCACTGGACACATTCTTCTCCCACAAACACACTGTCATCAAGTTGCTACAGCTACAGGTCCCAAAGGAGGAAGTGGCAAGAAAAACACAAATGAAAAAATAAAACCTATTCACAATTTTAGTGTTTGTTGAAACAAAGTAATTACAGAGCCATCAAGCCCAATTACAAAGCACACAGAGTCAATTGTCATAAACTATTTAGAAAGCCAAGTGGAGAAGCTATTTGACCAGCATCTTTCCATTCAATGGAACCCAGCTCAGGGGCTTCTTGCCTCTTGTTTGTCAAAGTCAGACAACTCATTCTGTAATTGAACTTTTTGTTCACTCTGACCTTAAATATTTACCACAGCAAATTTCTCCATGAGATCTTCTTTACTACTCAGAAATAATTGTTTTTTGTTTGTTTGTTTGTTTGTTGCTGTATTCCCATTTTAAGGATATCCCTGTACTTTCCTAACCCACTCCTCTCCATCTCTTCACATTTTGACCTATGCACGTCAGTCTAAACTAGCTTCCCAGATTTGTGTCAACTAAATACATCTTTTGAAATATTATATGCATTCAGCTTTTGAGAGTCATGTAGGAGGATTAATTTCAAAACTTCACCTCCACCCTCATGCTTAAGATATATACACATAAAAAAATATATGTATAGGGTATATATGTTTTATAAAATAAAAAAATATATATACTGAAATCCAGATTTTTCAGATTTCACCTGTTCTGGAATTGAACCTTTACATAACCTGGCAATGGGTAAAAAGAATATAGTGAAATACTGCTTGCGATCATTTTATTCATCTCAACAAAATAATCATAAAAATATCTAGACTGTGATAAAATACAGGTTACAAAAGCTTCCACATACATTATAAAATGTGATTTTTCAATTACCTATAACTTTTTTTGCAGTCTTGACTAGTACGATCCCATTCCCAAGTGAAGAAATGGGAGAGCAGGGGCGCCTGGGTGGCTCAGTCGTTAAGTGTCTGCCTTGGGCTCAGGTCATGATCCCAGGATCCTGGGATCGAGCCCCGCATCAGGCTCCCTGCTTGGCGGGAAGCCTGCTTCTGCCTCTCCCACTCCCCCTGCTCGTGTTCCCTCTCTCGCTGTGTTTCTCTCTGTCAAATAAATATAAATCTTTAAAAAAAAAAAAAAAGAAATAGGAGAGCAAATAAATGTCTTTGCATAAGTTCTCAGAAAAGAAATGCAGCAACAGGCATTAAAACCCACTTCTTGTTACATATTACTTATCAAAATTTTAATTGCTTCATTTAAATGTTTTATTTTTAATTGTGAAATATTCCAATCCAACAGAAAATTAAAGTGTAAAACAATATACACATACACTCAACATCTCTCTCTATAAATATTTTATTTCTTTATTTAAATTCAATTAGCCAACTTATAGTACAACATTAGTTTTAGATGGAGTGTTCTATAATTTATCGGTTCCATATAACACCCAGTGCTCATCACTTCACGTGCCGTCCTTAATGCCCATCACCCAGTTGCCCTATCCCCCACCCACCTCCCCTTCCACAACCCTCAGTTTGTTTCCTATAGTTAAGAGTCTTTCGTGGTTTTTCTCCTTCTCTGATGATTTCCCATTCTGTTTTCCCTCCCTTCTCTTATGATCCTCTGTGCTGTTTCTTATACCCACATATGAGTGAAGCCATATGATAATTGTCTTTCTCTGATTGACTTCTCTCAGTGTAATACCCTCCAGTTCCATCCATATAGATGTAAATGGTATTCATCCTTTCTGATGGTTGAGTAATATTCCATTGTGTGTGTGTGTGTGTGTGTGTGTGTGTGTGTGTGTGTGTGTGTATGTATATATATATCAATCACATCTTCCTTATCCATTCATCTGTCAGTGGACATCTCAGGTCTTTCCACTATTTGGCTATTGTGGATATTGCTGCTATAAACATTATAAACAATGAGGTGCAATGCCCCTTCAGATCACTACATTTGTATCTTTTGGGTAAATACCTAGTAGTGCAATTGCTGTGTCATAGGATAGCTCTATTTTTAACTTTCTAAAGAACCTCCATACTGTTTTCCAGAGTGGCTGTACCAGCTTGCATTCCCACCAACAATGTAAGAGGGTTCCCCTTTCTCCACATCCTCGCCAACATTTGTTGTTTCCTGTCCTGTTAATTGTAGCTATTGTGATTAGTGTGAGGTGGTATCTCATTGTGATTTTGATTTGTATTTCCCTGATGCCAAGTGATGTGGGATATTTTTTCATGTGTCTGTTGGCCATTTGTATGTCTTCTTTGTAGAAATGTCTGTTCATATCTTCTGCCCATTTTTTGGCTGGATTGTTTGTTTTTTGGGTGTTGAGTTTGAGAAGTTCTTTATAGATCTTTGATATCAGCCCTTTGTCTGTAGTGTCATTTGCAAGTATCTTCTCCCATTTTGTGGGTTGCCTCTTTGTTTTGTTGACTGTTTCCTTTGCTGTGCAGAAGCTTTTTATTTGGATGAAGTCCCAAAAATTCATTTTTGCTTTTGTTTCCCTTGCCTTTGGAGACATGTCTAGCAAGAGATTGCTTGGCCGCAGTTGAAGAAGTTGCTGCTTATGTTCTCCTCAAGGATTTTGATGGATTCCTGTCTCACACTGAGGTCTTTCATCCATTTTGAGTTTTCTCTCTATGTATTTTAAAATTAGCAAGTGGCAAGATTAATTTCAACTTTTTTTTTTTTTTTTTTAAGATTCGTATTTTAGTTATGCAGTTGATGTCCCAAGCCCCAATTCACCTCTGTTGTCTCATAACTTTCTGTCCCTGCCCAAATGTTATCACTTCTGGTGGTGTAGCTGCTATATATCTTTCTCTGGTATATTTTTAAAACTAAATGTGTGCATCTCTAAATATTAGTACTGCTTTGTTTGTGTGGTTTTAAAATGTACAAAAATTATAATTGTCATTTTCAATTTTATTTTTCATTGAATATTGTTTGCAAAACTTACCTAAGTTTCTCTTTTTTTTCAGCTACGTTGAGGTATATAACATTGTGTAAGTTTAAAGTGCTTAAGGTGATGATTTGATGCATAAATGCATTGTGAGACATGTATTGCAACACATCTTATACCTTGCACGATTACCATTTTGTTGTTGTTGTCATAGTGAGACCATTAAAACTCTACTCTCATAGCAACTTGCCAGCAAACAATACGGTATTATTAACCATAGTCACCATGCTATACATTAGATCCCCAGAATTTATTCATCTTATAAGTGAAAGTTTGTGCCTTTTAACCGTATCTCCCCATTTTCCTACCGCTTAGCCCCTGGCACCCACCATTCTAGTTTCTGTTCGTATGTGTTTGATTTTATTTAGATTCCACATATCTAAATACATGATATCATATATAAAAAAATATATATATTCCCACATATATCCATTCATATATAAATATAAATATTTATAGCTCTATATATCTGTATGTATATAACATACAGTTTCCACAGTTTCTTTATCCATCACCTGATAATGGATACAAATTGTTTCCATTTCTTAGCTGCTATGAATAATGCTGTAATTAACATGAGAGTCCAGATACATCTTCAGGATAGTGATGTTATTTTTATATTTCTTTCAGATATATACCATAAGCTGGGAGTTTTAGATCATACAGTAGTTGTATTTTTAATTTTTTGAGAAATCTCTATACTGTTTTCTATAGTGGGCATATCTACATTTCCACCTACAATATTCAAGGGTTCCCTTTTCTCCTCATCCTGGCCAGCATTTATCTCTTGTCTTTTTGAAAATAGCCATTAATGCTTCTTCTTAAGCCAATTATGCCAGTTTATATTTGTTTTAAAAAATGTTTCATTTAAGCTTAAATATGTTTTGCCATGAATTTTGTCAGTGCTCTTTGATGATATTGAAGTTGCTGTTTTATTTTTTATTATATACATTTTATTGTTTTTAATAATGTGTATATATATGTGTGTGCTCTCTCAATTTTGTTTGTGATAAGTTTTGTCAGATATTCATCCACTTCATCAATCTTTTCTAAGAATGAGATCTTCCTTTAGAATATCACTTTTATTAATTTCTATTCTAATCTGTATTTTGTTTTATTTTACTTTATTTATTTTCTACTCTGTGGTTTTAGTTTTATGTTTTTGCTTGTTTATTTAAATAATATAAATCATACATGTATGTAATTACCTTTAAGAAGCATTTTGGTATATCTAATAATTTTTAGTATTTATATTTTCTTTATCACTCATCTTAGATTATTTGGTAATTTCTTTCATAGTAGCATAACAATTTTTTTGTCATCTATAAATTATGACAATATTTTATCCAAGTACTAGGGGACTAAGACATATTTTAAAATCACATTTATTGTGATTAACACTGGGTATTATACACAACTAATGAATCATTAAACACTGCATCAAAAACTTATGATGTACTATATGCTGGCTAACTGAACATAATAAAAATTAAAATAAACAAAAATAAACTTTACTATTGCTCAGTAAACTTCGCTGCCCACCACTCTTTGTCTGGTCTACCTCTTCATTCTTCAAATCTCTGTGACCAAGAACTGCGGGCTCTAAAGGAGAAAGAATCCTGTAATACTTTCTCTTTAAACACTTCTCTTTAAACTTTCCTGCTGTGTCCCTAAAAAAAAAAAAAAAAAAAAAAAAATCAAATTTATTGCATTGTTGACATAGAATGTGGCATTTTTTTTTAATATTTTATTTATTTGACAGAGAGAGAGACATCACAAGTAGGCAGAGAGGCAGGCAGAGGGAGATGGGGAAGCAGGCTCCCTGCTGATCAGAAAGCCTGATGCAGGGCTCAATCCCAGGACCCTGAGATCATGACCCGAGCCGAAGGCAGAGGCTTAACACACTGAGCCACCCAGGAGCCCCAGAATGTAGCATATTTGATGTTGATTATTTGGAATGTATTTGCTACTTCCTTTAAAGGTTATTATGCTATTTGGGTGCCTGGGTGACTCAGTCAGTTAAGCATCTGCCTTCAGTTCAGGTCATGATCAGTTGTACTGTCCTGGGATTTAGCCCCATGCTGGGCTCTCTGCTCAGAGGCAAGTCTGCTTATCCCTCTGCCCTTCCTCCTGCTCATACTCTCTCTCTTTCTCAAATAAATAAATAAAATCTTTAAAAAAGTTATTATGCTATTATATTTTGCAAAGATTTCATATGTGCTTGAAAAAATATGCACTCTAATTTTGGGAGTACTATTACTCTGCATGTCTATTGCATCAATTTTAAAGCTAGAATTATTTGCATTTACTATAGCTTGTATCCTTTAGCATGTCTGGTCTCTCTGTTCTGTGAAAAAAACATGTCAAAAGATGTAATCACTCATTGTTCTTTCCTTTATTCAGTTACTATTTACTGAACAACTTCAATGTGTCCTATGGAGTCTAATTGGTGGGAAATTCATTATTTTAATTATTCATGTTGTAAAGCCTGAAATCCATCTACACGTGTCCAGTTCAAGAGGAAAAGCCAAAATTCTTAAAATGACTTATGAGGCTATAACTGTTTAAAATGAAGAACTTTTTCAATTTGGAGTAGAAGAATACAGAAGCTGACTTTATTTTGAAAAGATCACCATCAGCCATTATGGAAACCATTTAGGAGGATGTTGAAATAATGCAGATGAGAGATAATGGTGACTTAGTTCAGAAAAGTAGTGGGAGAATGTTGATAAATGATTGTATTCTGTCTGCATGTTGAGGTAGTGCTAATAATTTTTGTTGACTTGGCTACGTGTATCAATGACATCTCCAAGTTTTTTTTTTCTGTGCACTTGGAATGGTAGATTTACCACAAATTATGTTCTATGACTGTATAATAAATCACTGAATCATAATTTATATAACCACTCTCACTTTTCTAAAACTCTCTGTGACATTATAATTTAAGTGTTTCCTGTAACAGTATATGTTATTATTATCATATTTAGTTGATTTAAACACTATTTTAAGGGAAGAATATAATCTAATTTAGTTTCTGTTTTATTTGGACTCATTTGTTTTGCTGGCTATTTTTTGCTTGTTTTCTTCCCTCTGTGACATATTCAATCAACTACGGTTTCTTCACTTTTACATTTGCTAGCTGTGTACCATATTTTTCTAAGTTTACTTAACATATTTATTTACTATGTATATTTACTGCATTTCCCTAATTAATACACTAACTCATACCTAAATGTATTAATTCCACTATCAAAGCATTGCCTAAATTTGAGGTATTTGTTCCCTACGGGCAAACAGAGGTGCTATTACTAGAAATGGAAGTGGAAGAATGTTAAGCATTGGCAACATATGTAGTGTTCCCTTTTATCTCATCAACACAGTATCTTAAGTTAACCATAGATCAGATTTATCTACAAAATTTTTACTTTAATTCTGTGTATTTCACCATAATGATTCCTGTATTTAAAAAAATGTGCACAGATAGTAAATATTCAGAATCTTTTCCATGTCTACTGATGTCATTTAATTTAAACCCTTGAGGAGGACTGACATAGACTAAAAAGTCTTTTCATTGAAACACTATAACCCAGAAGGGTTATATTAATGCATGGAGTCTGCCTCTCATTGTTATTTTACTACTCTGTGAGATGTAGAAAATGAATAGCAATGCAAATTATTATTTTCTGTTGAAATACAAATTTGTCTATTAGAGGTACAATTGATCACCTTCCAATACAAAAAGAAATCTAATTTTGCATTTATAAAACAAATTTATTTTAGATTCCTGATTGAATGTATACATGCTTTTTGTACTCACCCTGAACCAATTTTTACAGCTTACTGGTTTCTTCATTAATTATTAGATTAAATAAACATTTGAAATGTCTTAAATTTATATTTGTAATAAGTTATTTTAAATTTAATATTGAGCATTTAAGAACTCATACTTAAAAGATAAATTTAGATTTATAGATATAAATATATATAATACATGTAAATTTATATATAAATTTATATAAATATATATTTATATTTGTAAATATATTTTATAATTTATTCTATAAATATAAATTTATATAAATATGTGTAAATTTATGTATAAGTATGTAAATTTATATAGATAAATATATAATATATATAAATATAGATATAAATTTAAAAGTTTTTCAGTTTTATCTTTTATATCCTGAATATAAAGACCTTAATTTATTATTTTTGAACAGCCCATGTTACAGTGTGTATATAGGCTTTATCCTTTCTTTGGAAGCTTTTATCATTTTGCAATTTATAAAGGGATTGTTTCATTTAAAATCTATTCTTTTCAACATGTAGCAGGTTCTTCATACCTGAAACTGCAGTTTTCTCATCAAACCAGAGAAATACAATTCTAGCACCTTTTAAAAATTTCTTAGTTTGATTGCCTGCATATTCTTAACCACTTAATTTTTCTTTCATATTTGTTGACAGGTGTTTTCTTTTCTTTCTGTTGAAATGGATTTTGACTAGACTTAGAAATCTTAGATAATTTGTCCCAGCTCACATATGGTAAAAAGTGATAGAACTGGAATTTAGAATCTAAAAACTCATTTCTTTTTTCATTTTAATTAATTAATTTATTTTTAAATATTTTATTTATGTATATGAGAGAGAGAGAGAGCACAAGCAGGGGGAGTAGAAGGCAAGGGGAGAGGGAGAAGCAGGCTTCCCACTGAGCAGGGAGCCTGCCGAAGGGCTCGATCCTGGGACCCTGAGATCTGGACCTGAGCCAAAGGCAGATGCTTAACTGACTGAGCCGCCCAAGTGTCCCTAGAAGCTCATCTCTTAACATCAAAACCTTTAGGTTATTTTCCTCAGGGTCTTATAGCACCCAGAACTACAGACAGGAAGTTTATGACAGTTAGTGGACTTTGACATCAGCTATCTACCATATTTTTGCTAAGTATATAAAATAAAAAATCTGAGGGAAAAAAGAATTTCTTCCCCTGTACAACCAAGAGTAAAATTCCGTATTTTCTCATTTAATTTTCTGGAGAAAAGATTCTAACACGTGATCATATAAGTGATCAATATACTAGCTACAGCAAAACTTAAACAATAAGCCTCGATTGCCTTGAATAGAGAATTATCTCAACATCAAAGAGGTTTCAAATTCTCTGTCTGTTGTACAGAAAATTGCTGATCCTTAAAAAATAGAATTGCCAAAGAAAGCACAAATTCAGACACTGAGTTCTCCAATTAGAGAGAAAGTACAGGTGACTCAGGCATGACTCCAGTATATTGGAGGGAATTAAGTATTTCTTATGAATCAATAAAAGCTCTCTTATTAAATGCTATTATTTGAGCAAGTGTATAAACAAAACGAAAGCAGGCTAATTTGAGTGCTGAAGCAATAAGCTAAGAGAAAGATGCAGGTCACAGTATTTGGAAAGTAAGGAAAATATTATCAGCTAGAACAGAAACATTTCTTTAGCTCTGCCAGTTATCACTAGATACCAAGTGAGAGGAAAACTAGTATCTGAAATGAGAATCTTATGTACATCTTTTATATTTTGTATATAAAAGTATGGGAACTACACTTCAGATAGTTTCTCTTATAAATATCAATCCAACCATTCTTTTGGTAGTCTTTGAAAAGCTGTTAATAGAGAAAGAAAGAAAAAAAATGTCTACTAATTTAGTATTACAACTATGTATAAACATCTCTATTTAAACCTGAATGGTTTGGACTCTACATGACACTAGTCAAGACTCTCCTGCCTAGAGCAGACAAAAGCAGGAAAATAGTGGAATGATCTTGGAGAATTCTCTTGAGCAATTTTGTCTTAATGTGTCGCATCTTTCTCTTTGTGTAGTATAACATTGACATAGGCGAATTCTATGTAAATAATATCCTTTTGATTATCAATTGGTAAGTAATATGTGATTTAGCTTTATATATAACCAACAACAGTTTCTCTCATTTCGTTCTACTACAAAAAATGTATTTCTAACATGGGGACTTTAACAACATTGATTCAGAGAGTTTTTGCTAAGAATAAAGAAATATAGGGGCTTCTGGGTGACTCAGTCATTAAGCATCTGCCTTTGGCTCAGGTCAGGATCCCAGGACACTGGGATCCAGTCCTGTATCAGGCTCCCTACTCCGCAGGAAGCCTGCTTTCTCCCTCAGCCAGTCCCCCTGCTTGTGTTCCCTCTCTCACTATGTCTCTCTTGGTCAAATAAATAAATAAAATCTTTAAGAAAAAAAAGAAAAAGAAAAAAGAAATATAAGAGCAAATTTATGATTGCATTGTAAAACATTAATGCTAACTCACTAAAATTTACATTATAAGTCTAAAAAAATGTACATGATAAGTTTAATATGCTTTTTTAATGGATGTCTAATTTTCACACTTAGGTTTGAAACCATATGTGCCGAAGTTTATGGGTAACTTTAAATTACTGATAATTGCCTATGATTTTCCTTTTCAAATTTGGATTCTTTCAATCCTTTTCTTTTCCTCTTTTTCTTTTCCTTAACTCTGTTAGTTTCTTCTCAAGGACTGAAGCAGTCAGGAGGTGAATGTTCTATCTTGGTTTAACTAGCCCCTGAGGGGTGCTTCAGAGGTAGAAAAAAAGGAAGCATAAGCCTCAGTGAAGGACAAAGGGAAAAAACGACTACACATGGTGAAAATCAGCTTATGATCCCTGGTCCCTTGTGATACATTATAACACATCTTACTAAAGACTAATAGGAAATGTTCTGAAATTCTCAATTTCTAAGTTCCTACTAAGCCAAAATTTCTTAAAGATGCTACGTCTATGCCTCCTGGAAAATAGACAGTCACTCCATAATTTTGGCACTTGTTGGGATATGGTTCATTAGTTCCTGCTAGTTAAGATTTAGTTAGTATCTTAGCAGTGGGCAATGTTTTAAAATTTTAGAATCTATTAATAGAAAGATACAGGACTTGCAGCAGCAGCTTTATTAAAAAACATTCAGACAACTAGCCAAGGTTTTGTTTGGTTTGGTTTGGTTTTATTCCTTTTTGTTTTGTTTTGTTTAGCTCAATAGGGAATGTTACTAGAAATCCCTACTATAAATGTGGACAGATAATAATATTTAGCAAATGTATTTAAATTCATTAAAATGGTATTTATTTATGAGATGGTTGTAAGCCTACTATGTATGACATTGTGAGAATAAAATGTTATTTTTATTTAATATCCATATTCTAATAAGGAATTCTTAATTCTGTCTCTGTCTCTCTCTCACACACACACATACAAAACTATTATTCAAGGTCAAATGAGAAAAATCCCTTAAGAAAGTTTACTCATAGTTTGAATTACACAGTATTAAGTTGAAGGGTCAAAGTCTTTGTTTGAGGAGGCGACACTTGATTTCCACTGAAGTTTGAGGATGGATTAAAGAAAAAGCCTTGCAAAGTTTTAAGAAAATAGAACAGAAACTCTACTTTTGCTTCAGAGATTTAAAAAAAAAAGTTGTATGATTTTTAAAAATATGACTCTCTGTAAAAAGATTTCTAAGATAAACTATTCAAGCAAGTTAAAATGATAGCAAGAGTCAATTTATATAGCAACTGCCCCATGATCACTGGCTTCAATGGATATATCATATCCAATATTAACTTCTATGATTTATTTTTGACTGTTAATCAGTCTAATTGAATTTTCCATGAGAAGAAGGAAATGACGATCATAAGTGTTTTAAACTAATTTTTCCAAGTTCAAAACCACTGATAAAAATGTACATAGCATTTTAGCTAGGTGAGTATATTAATGTCATAGCATCTTGGAATATTAAATTAGAATAAACCTTGAACCAAACTTCCCCTAATGTATGGATGTTAAATGCAGGCAGATGGTTATGTGACTCGTACAAAGTTCTTAAGTAGTCTCATGACAGGCCCTCAAACATGTTTCCCAAATCCCAGCCTATTGCAATTTTCAGTTAAGTAATTGGAATACCACAAGAAAGAAACATTTCCTTTTCCAAATATGTCTCTATTGATAAAATTAAAAGCAATATAGATTGTGGTAGAAATTAATTTTTTCATATCATATTTTTATTATAATATTTAAAATGGATTAATGAATTTAAAAACCAAATAAATTTTTCCTAAAATAGTGGTAATTTTGAATTATTGATTTTTTTTGTCTTTCAAGAATGGAAAATACTCTTAAGGAAAACTTCGAAACTTAGTAAAATATACAGGTTAAGTCCAATTGTTTATTTCTTTAAAATATTGCTTAAAGTTAAATGTGACATTAATTTATTTCAAGTGTTAATCTAGCCAAATCTAGTCAAAACCTACAGAAAATATTTAATAAGCTTAATAATCTCTACAAGGTGGAAGATGCAACTTAAAAATTCATTTACAGGGGCGCTGGGGTGACTCAGTTGATTAAGAACACCACTCTTGATTTCATCTCAGGTTTTGATGTGATCTTAGGGTCCTGAGATGGGGATCATGCTCAGCACAGAGTCAGCTTGAGATTCTTTCCCCCTACATCTCTTTATCTTCTGCTCCTCCCTCTGCTCATTCATGCTCTCTCTCCCTCTCTCTACAATAGATAAATCAATAAAATCTTTCAAAAATAGGAGTTCATTTACAAACCTGTTATAACAAAATAATCTTAGAATTTCTTTCAAATACATTTTTTGTTCCAAGACCAGGTATCATTGTGTTTTTTTTTTTTTTTTAAGATTTTATTTATTTATTTGACAGATCACAAGTAGACAGAGAGGCAAGCAGAGAGAGAGGGAGAAGCAGGCTCCCTGTTGAGCAGAGAGCCTGATGCAGGGCTGAATCCCAGGACCCTGAGATCATGACCTGAGCCGAAGGCAGAGGCTTTAACCCACTGAGCCACCCACACACCCCAAGGTATCATTGTTTTATTTTGGAAATATGTTTACTGCATACATAACCAGAAGGAACCCCCATGTGCATGCAATAATAATCGTCCTTTCAAAACTTTTCAAATACAAGAATATATCAAATAAAATTATGAGATGCAAAATTTATCATTGACTCATCAAACTAAGTCATATATATAAAACTATTAAAACTCACTGTCTCTAAGATTCTGTCACCAATTGGAATCATCAGTGAGGAAAAATAAACTGTGTCTTTTGAGATTTTGGTTAGTGAGAAGTAGCCCACAGGCTCTGGAATGAGTTTGCTCTTGGATTACTCAGCAGCTCTACTGTTTTCTGGTCTGTGACCTTAGGCATCTTTTAGGTCTCAGGTTTTTCATCAGAAAATGGATAATGTTAAATTACACTTCTGTGAGGATTAATGAAATATTCCTTATGAAGAATTAGGCATAGTGCTTGGCCCATATTAAACTCAATAAAATCCAATTATTTTGGGGTTCATCAAACTCAAATATTGAAACATGTTAGGCAATGTACTTTGTTGAAGGGTAATTTCTAGATACTGCAGTCAACTGGTCCGGAAAAAAAAAAAAGAGAAAGAGAAATAAAAGCCTGAGCAGTAAAATTATCTTTGTGGAATGTAATCTCATATGTACAATCCACATCCTCAAATAATCAGAGAGCAAATGTAGTTTATTCTGATAATGGCTATATGCATTCACCTTTGCTTAAAGAAAAAGAACAGATGAATTTTAGAGAAAGCATTTGTATTATCTTCTTTATTGATTGACCTACCACTTCCTACCATATTGCAATTTGACTTCAACCCCTACCTCACTGCTGCAATCATTCTGCAGTAGGACAGCCATATCTCCTGATTTCCAAAGCCACTGGGCCATTGTCAGTTCTGGTCTAAGGGTATTTGCAAGCTGTGATGACTGCCCTTCTTGAATTTTTCCCATCTCGGGCACTTTACTTACCCCATCTGTTCATTGAGTTTTATTCTCTGTAAAAAGATTACATAATATGACCTACATGAGAGGTTTTTTTTTCATTATTAAAAAAGTTAATGCTTATGAAGTACATATACCAGCTAGCATATTAGTAATCACTTGTAAGTGTTAACAATTAATGAATTCCTTCAAAGCCACTAATGGTTAGTTCTTCTCATATCTTCTTGACCATTCACTCCCTGGCTGAACTTCATCCATACAACAAGAAAAAAGTAGTGAATGCCAAGGTTATGTTCTTACTCTTTTCTTTATTCTTTTCTTATTTGTATTGTCTCCCTAAGTGAACTTATTTATTCTCAATGCTTCTCCTGTACCCCATTTATTGTTGGTTGTCATGTCACTTGAACTCTGATTTCTGCACACATATGCTTGTGCAGATCCCATGGAAATCTCATATACAATGTATCTAAAATTAAGTCATCATCTCTTGTTCTAAACTCACTCTTCCATCTTGTAAATTTATCATTCAGTGCCAGAGTCATTTAAGTCATAACATTTAGTAATTCTTGTTTAAACGTATCAGACATCACAATAATAATTATAAGCTAAAATAAATTGACTGCTAACTCTGAACTAAGCCTTTAATACTTAAAATGGTCCCGGGAGTTACACATTCTACACACCAAATTTTATATTTCACATCCTAAAAATATCAAGTTCCAAGGTTAACTAATCATCCCTGTCACATTTAGTTTCTGTCATCAGCTCTTCCTTCAAATTTTTCTCCAATCCATTTTATATACTTCTTATTAGAGTTGTGTTTCTAAGATGCACATTTGGCCATAACATTCTGCTGTATAAAATCTTTCAATAACTTCATCCTGTAACTTATATCATAAAATTATTATGCCCAATAAATAGTACCTCACCTTTGGTCCCTGGTTATCTTTCTAGTTTCATTTTTCCCATTCTTTATTGCTCCTCCAAATCCTGCCAACCAAAGTAATTTCTTTTTCCCTGAGTGTACTCTAAACTTTTCTATATTTGTGCTTTTCCTGTGAGGTTTTTCCTGCATAGATCTTTTTTCTTTCTTGCATACTAGTCCTCATCATCATTGCTGACAATTATCAAGTGCGCACAATGACTCACAGTGCTCTAAGCTCTTTACATTGATTAATACATTTGTCTTAAAAGCAATGTTATAAAATAGGACCTATTGTTAGGTCTACTTTATAGCTGAGTAAACTTAGGCACAGAAAGATTAAATAAGTTTCCAAAGTTAAAGAGCTTCTTTGTGACAGAATCCCTGCTTTTGATCATCCTTTCTTCAATATTGTTTGGTCTCACTTCTATGATATCCTAAGCATCCTATTATCCTAAGCTGCTTTACCTATGGTTTTTCCATAATGTTTAGGATAAATACCTAATATCCCCCTTATTATATTTATGAAATGTGTCTACCTTATAATTTAAATTCTATGTTAGAAGGTGGAGAAAGGACAGTAAAGTATCCTTCAAACTGAGAAGGCACTTTGAGACTGAAAAATAAAATAAGCCACTCCCTACAGTTTGCACAAATTTTTATTCAGGGTGACTTACTAGTGAGGTCATCAGGTGGATGACGATCCACCTGTGCAGTTACAAAGTCCAGACCTTAGTCCCCAGATTTTATAGAGTGAAGGTCATTGTAGTAAGATCAAAGGATTCATATGCACCTAATTGACAGCTAACGTTTAACAGACCTTTTATGGTGCCATCAGGAATGGGAAAGACTATATTATCTCTAACAGATTCATTGGAGGCCAAAGCAGGCCTCCCTCTACCTCAGCCTTGGAGGGCAATTCTAAGGTATGCATATTATTCTCCAAAGGGCCTGGAACATGTAGCCCCAAGAGAGGTCATTGAGTGAACCTGAACAAGATGGAACTCTTAACAACCTGAAGTTACAGAGTATGTCTTTTAAATGTGTCGAATGAAAAAATAAATAAATAAATAAATAAATAAATAAATATGTCGAATGAATGAATTGAATGAATATTCTTTTATTTGAAATGGGGTTTCTTTGGAGACTGAACGAAAAAATAAAAATAAAAAGATTTTATACTAGACAGGGTATGAAGAAAGATAACATTCTTCATACACCTAGGAATTGGAGAGAAAAGTTAACTAAATGGTAGTCATCTTAATGAGTATAAATGCTTGGTAGTAGAACACCAAACAAACATTTTCAAATAGTTTACACATATATAGGAGAGTTCAGTATAGGAACTTGTGCTGCTTTTTTATACTTTAAAGAGAAAATGATACAAAATAGCCATGTTGGTTGGGAGGAAGAATTGGACTGTATGGAAGCATTGATAATCAAAATAGGAACCACCTTATACTGAAAGACAAATAGTTTTAATTTCAATGGAGGACTGATTCTGGAACAACAGCATGTTCTGAGGAAAAGTAAGATAAGGGTTCAGGGAGGCAGAGGTAGTGCCCAGGTAAGAAAGCCTTTGTTACCGATGGTAAGTGGGGCTAAGATCTGCAAAACTTAAAGAAACAATAGACTGAATTGAAAGAAAGTGTTCTACTAAAGCAGAATACCCAGTTTAATGACTGTATTAGAGATATAAATGGGGGTCTAAGCCAGAACTTCCATAAACTGGAAAAAGTGTAAGGCAATGATTGGAAGGAAGGATGCAGTTGCTGAAAATATATATAAATAAACATGTTCAATTTTTCAAGGCACAGGATTAGGCATTATGTGTGGATTTACCTCTTAGCCGTGTGAAACTTGGCAAAATAGCTATCCTTTCTTGAGCTTTTTATATCTTCTCTTCTGTAAGATATAGAAAATCATAGATCCTTCAGTAGAGATAAGAATTAATATCCGACCTTAAAATGCTTAGCATAGTGACTTATAAAGTAAATTGTCAATAAATAGTAGTTTGTATTGTTGTTTTTGCTGATTTCTTTATGATTCACTTATTTTTTGTACATATCAGTTAACAGTTCTGTGAAGAAATAATTTTAAGTGGAAGATCTTGAATGTACTAAATATGTTGAATTGTTTCTTTAACGTTTACAGAGATATAAAACCATTTTTCCATCTCTGATGTTTCTTTACAAAATTATTTTTTTCATCATCTTTTTCCCCCATCATTTTCAAGGTCAAAGAGATCAGAAGCACCACAGCGAAACCAATAATGCACTTTGGAGTCTCCCTCTCTGATCACCACAGAGAACTCAAAGCTCTTGCCAGATCCTGCAGACATGGAGATTTATTTATTCTGGCAACTTTAATATTAAATAACTATGAGATCAAAAGATATTATAATATTCATGTTATCAGGGAAGCAAAAGTAAGATATCAATATTTTATGAAATCCTTATGTATATGTACTTATAAAATCATTTAGAAGAGTCAGCTTGAAAATTTAAAATAAATCACAAAGACTAAGTAGTAACGAGCAAAAAATGATAATCTACCTAGCAATTTAAAGGAAGACAATCATGACATTTTTTAATGTTGTAAGAAATTTCTCCTATATGTCTAGATGATTATCATTAAAATAATATTAAAATTTTGACTCATTACTTAACAACAGTTAAATTATTTTAAACATTATAATAAAATTTCCCTGGGTCTTAGTTTAAGGATATAATGGTATTGAAATTTAAGAACACAACTCTGGCATTTCCAATGTCAATATGTTGTTGCTACATAGTTAAAAGTTATAAAGAAACTGTGAGGGATAACCATTCAAATATTGTGATAATCCATATTTAGAAAAATGACAATTTGCTAAACTAAAAGATAGAGAAGAAGAATTATGAGAGAGAGAGAGAGAATTCTAAATTCTTTCAAAAATTATTTAACACTTTTACTTAGTTTAATAACTGAAAGTTTGCTTATAATCTGCTATTGCAAAGCAAACCTTCATAGTCATAAAGAAGCAAAGGATCAAGCATATTTTTATAATTTTTATGATAAGTTAAGTTATAACTCTTTATTACTGAAGATGGAGAGGAAATATAAATTTTAAACTAACGTAAAAATTTAGCTGCATGTAAGCACATTCAAAAGGTGACAACATATGTTTTAAGTTTATGTGTATTGAACTCTAATAATTTATCTTTTGGTCAATCGATGATGTAACTGTTTAAAATCTCCACTTACCTTTTAAAATTTCAGCACATTTATTGGCTAAATCTACTGCACATTAAAGACTTATAGCTATTTCACATTTTACTACAAATTACAGAACCTATGACAAACAGAAATTGGTTAAATGCATCTCATTTTTTCATACCATAGGATTTTTTTTTCAGTCATTTTCATCATATGGACATGAAAAAATATTTACTTTTTATGTAAAGAAAACATGCTACAAAGCAAAATGGAAATGTGTTTTCCGTGTGCCTTACTGTAATCTGCCTTGGTATTATAGTTGTAAAAAAAAATGAAGTTATTTATTAATTTTCTATTTAGGTTTACTTAGGACAAGATACTAGCCTAGGCTATGTGAAAGAAAGAAAGATAATTAAATCAGAGCATATAAATTCTCATCTCAAGGAATTTAAGTCTAGGAGAATAGAAGTAGTCAATGTGTATAATTAAAACTAAAAATTACTTTTATGTAAAATAATTCACACACACACACCTTAGTTGTTCAGACAAAAAATAGCAATAGCAATTACACTAATTATTCCTACAGCTTGCTCTTTTTATTTTCTGGGGAGTTTTATCACTATCAAGAATTATGTTGCTTGATAGTTGTTTGTTTGTGTCCCCAGTCTGGAATACTCAATGAGCTCAATGGCCTTATTTGATTCACTATAATGTCTACACATCATCCTTGCTTCAGATCAGTTTACAGAATAAGTGCTCAACAAATATTTGTTGAATGAATAAATGAGTTTTTCCAAGTATTAAAAAGATAATCCATATAAAGCTCTTAGTGCAGTGTTATATACACAGTAATCCCCTATAATTATGAGCTATTTATTGCTGTTGCTATTATTTTAAAGTGACTCAGAATATTATGATCAGGGAAGGTTTGAAAGCAAAAGTGGCACTTGAGTTTGTTCTTAAAGGTCAGTATTTCAGTAAATGGAGAGGGGGGAATTTAAGGTAAAAGAAATGGCAAGACAAGTTAGAGGTAGATTAGGGAAAAAAATTTCTAGAGTACAGATGATCAATGTAAATAAACATGCTGGTGTTACAATTTAGGTAAAGAGGGCTTGCTTAAATATGAGTGTGATAACTTGGACTTGATCCTGGAAGAAGAAAAAGCTGCTAACTTGTAAATTCCTCAAAGGAAATTATACGCTTTTTTACTTTTAATAACAAGCATCAAGACTCAGTTCTGCCTAATAAACAGTCAGCTGGATGGATGATTAAACCGATGACCAAATTGTTGAAAAACATTATTGGGGTGATGACAATGTTGGACAGTCATCGAGAGGATGTGGCTGCCAATTGAACTCTAAGCTGGACCTGAGCCGTCAAAGGCTCCTCACTCCCTCCTCTGTCCTTAGAATGTGGAGTCCACTCACTTTCCCCATCCCCAGAATCTGCTGCCTTGGGCTAGTCCATAGAGCTGAGACCATATGGATGGTATATATCACTGAACTCAAGTAAGTCCTCTATATAAACTTCTAATATTCTGGTGGGTGTGTGTGGACATCTATCAACTCATCTTGAGGCCACCCAAGGTAAGCCTCATACAGAAGTTCTCTTGCTTTTTAAAACTGCCACTTATCAATCTGGAATGGTCTGCCTCTTTCTTCCATCTCTTCCTGCCCTCCATGTGTGGAGAGTGGTTTCAGATTTAACTCAGGATGCTACCAAGTGGTTTGTGAAACAACACATAATATAAAAATTGCATTAGGAATATAAATCTGGTGATAATGTTCAAGACCTACCTGATGGGAAGAACTTGAAGTCCTAGAGCCTGAAAGGTTGTTTAAACAATTTAGGCATGAAATAACAAGGGCCAAACCTAAAGAACTACTGTTGTGACTGAAAGAAAGAATATGAGAAAATAATGTGGAGAAAGAAAAGTTCATATGTGTACTAATTCATAGTTTTAGTATATCAATGTAAGACCTTCCATAACACTATTTCTGTTGCTTTATCTGTCTTTAATTGCTTTCCACAAATTTATTCTTACACTATGAACATTGGTGTGGTTTTCTTCATTGTTCTTTGGTATGTTTATTTATTTTTTAAACATTAAAGACATCATTCCTTCTTAAAAGTGTATATATATAACCAAACCTCAAATAACAGGGATTTGAACTGTGTGGGTCCACTACACAGAAATTTTTTTCAATAAATACAGTATAGTACTGTAAATTTGTTTACTCTTCCTCATGATCTTAATAATTTTTTTCTCTGCTTACTTATAAAAATATAGTATAGAATATGTATAACATACAAAGTATGTGTAAATCAACTGTTTATGTTATTGGAAATGCTTCTGGTTGATATCAGCTATTGGTAACTAAGTTTCTGGGACGTCATAAGTTATATGCAGATATTCAGCAGTGTAGGTGTTTGGTAACTCTAACTGCCATATTGTTCAAGGATCAACTATATATACTTCATTTATTCTATGTATATAATTCTTGCATGGCAGAGAATGTTATTATCTGGTCTTCTAAAACCTTGAAGCTTGATATTTTCATCATTCAGTGTGCTAAAAGATGGGTCATGTATATTCATGCTTTGAGTCATATTCATCTTATTGACATGTTGTATCAAGAAGAGAGGGGATGCGGATTGGAGAATGATAAAGAGATATTTCTAAATATAAATATATTTATTTATATTTTATTTATTTGACAGAGAGAGAGATCACAAGTAGGCAGAGAGGCAGGCAGAGAGAGGGGAGGAAGCAGGCTCCCTGCTGAGCAGAGAGCCCGATGCGGGGCTCGATCCCAGGACCCTGAGATCATGACCTGAGCCGAAGGCAGAGGCTTTAACCCACTGAGCCACCCAGGCGCCCCATAAAGAGATATTTCTAAAGGCAATAAAAAGTGACACTGTTCTTTAGAATCCCATTTCCTTATGTGTAAAAAGCCAAGTGTCAAAGAAATTTAAAAAGCGATTAAAGCTCTATTTCAAAATTGACTGCAAACATTTAAAGAACAATACATGGACTATAATTAATAAACAATCTCCCACCCCACACCACAAGAGTTTCCCAGTTATAATTGAAAATAATGTGAGATGAGCTGACTTGGTCTGAACAGGAGGTCACCCAAAGCAAGACAAGGGGAGTCATATAGTCAAGGCCCCTCCCTGTGTTGGTAGAAAAAGCAATCATTATAATAAAGTAGAAGAGTACATTCTCAAAATACCCGAAGACCTTTCTCATACCAAGTATTAGCCTCTGTCCTCACTATTCTCTAGATCAAAAAAGTTTCCAAAATGTAATGTGAGGAACTGAGAGTAAGAAGTTCAGAGGGTCTTGGAATAAATTATGAAATCTGGTAAAGTTTCCTACTCTTTAAACTCTTTTTTTTTTTTTTTTTTTTTTAAAGTAAGCTCCATGCCCAACGCGGGCTTGAACTCACAACCCTGAGATCAAGATCTGAGATCAAGAGTTAGAGACTCTACTAACTGAGCTACCCAGGTGCCCCATTACTGTTTAAATTTTTATTTTCTTTCTCTACCTCTTCCTGTTTTTTTCTCTTTCTCTTTATTCACTAACTTGATTTGAATGTTTCTTTCTGTAAAAAGAGGAGAAAAACAAGAAAGCAAGTTTCTGCTATTTTTAAATTTTTATTTATTTATTTTTCTGCTAATTTTTTAGACACTTTATTTCACCTTCTATGCATAGCATCTGTTTGCCAGGTATTATCAAGACTCTAAACCTCTTCTTCCTTTAAAGACTTAAAGCCATGTCAGCCATCATAACCATCACTATCATTTACTCTCATTCGCTTAACAAGTCCATTTGTCCCACAACTTTTAAACATATTATCACTCGTCCCACTCTAAAAAACCCCAAAACCTCATCAACTCATTGCCTCTTGAACTGCTCTTCTATTTCTTTTCCTTCTTTCATTGTCAAAATTTCTAACAAAAATGTGCATCAATAAACTAATAGCTAACCTTTACTATTTCCTTTTTTTAATTTAAATTCAATTAGCCAACATATAGTACATCATTAATTTTTGATGTAATGTTCAGTGATTTCTTAGTTGCATGTAATACCCAGTGCTCATCACATCACTGCCCTCCTTATATTGAGTATTTCCTATGAACCTAGGATTTTCCTTAGCACTTTTATATTTTGAAATTTAAAGCATTTAACTTATCATTCAATTTAATCTTCATTATAAATCTTTGAAATTGACACTATTAAGGCTAATCTATGTGTTGGATACTGATACATGATATATTTATTCTAAAATATCATTTTCTGGTGGTGCTGGTTCTGGGATTTCAACCACAGTTTGATTCTAGAGGCTTTCCTATGGACCAATACCGACATTCAGTTTCACCGCACACCCTCTGTTTAGTGCCTTTTAATCTTTTTTTTTTAATTTTATTTTTTAATAAATATTCCATGGAAAGCAAAGTTTTAGAAGTCCCAATATAGAGGAAGAAAAATATTTTTCTTTCCACATTTTTTAGTTCCTTTTGAGACCCCAGTAATAAAAGACAAATTAACAAGAGAAAAACAAATGAATTTATTAATATGTATCCGTCATGTATACATGGGCAATATCCAGGGAAAAATGAGTAATTTCTCAGGTGGCTTAGAATTCAGGATAAATACCATCTTACTAGGGGAAAGGGGCAAGGGGATGTGGGCTTCTTAGGAAAGAGTAAAAAATTTTCAGGAAAGATGGAGGGGCTATTGGAAAAATAGATGGAAAGTATGACAGTTTGTGACATGTCTATGTATGTGTGATGTCAATTTCTGTCTCCTCTTTTGTGATAAGAATCAATTTACCCCAATTGATAAAGTCCTCAGAAGAGGATTATAACAATTGAGCTCCTTTTCTGGGTCTGTTTGAGGGAAATAAGGGGGAGTTCAGGGAAAGCCCCCCCCCCCTGTTTGCTGTTTTTCAAGTGTTTAGCTCAAAATAATCAATATGCCAAAGAAGCATTTTTTGGGTGGCATGTTCTGAAATCCCAGAGTCATATTTTGGGGTGGCATATTCTGCTAGCCTTTGCCAGTAAATGCCTCAAAGACAGGTTCATTAACATTTTACCATTGCATTTAATTCAACTTTCCCTATTCTTGATCAAGGTTTTCCTTCTTGGTATTAAGATGTCTCTGGTGATTCTCCTAATATTAAATACGGCAATACTAAGTATCTTTATAATAAGTATTCTCTCTCTCTTTTTTTCCCACCTCAGATGCCTCTTTTTCTTTTCTACTCTTCTTCTTTGGGATACATGTAAGTATATTCCCACATCTTTCTCTACACATTCTAGTTTGTAATCTAATCAGCATTCTTGAATTCCAAATCACCTATGTTGTGATAACTTTCAAATTTATTTTTCGAATTCTGACACATTTTCTGAGCCCTGCTTTATGATTATATTATTTATTTTTGTTGAGTATGTGAAATACAGAGCAGGTTTGAGTTTCCTAAGTGCACCAAGCTCTCTCTTGCCTACTTGCCTTTTCTTTTGCCTAAACAACCTTATTTTTGACTCTTGTTTACCTAGATCATTTCAAATTATTTTCAAGATTCAACTTTAATCAGTGTGTAACACTAGGAATTTTCTAATACCGAATTCCTGTGTCAAGACTCCTAACGGCTCCACAACATTTCCCCTTGATTCCTACTGATAAAAATCCTGAGTTTTCTGTGTGTAAATGCCAGCCTGGAATAATGAGTACATTTCCCAATCTCCTCTGAAGTCAGAAGAAGTCCTGTGATGATAGTTGAGTCAAAAGTATCCAAGCAGACTTGTCCCATATGAGTCCCTCAAAGTTTTCTTCAATTTAATCATCACCACAAACCTTTGGATTTAGACAGTCTCTTCTTAGTCTCTTTCTCCTTCTTTTTAGCTGGAATGCAAACATGAAGGTTAGAGACTGAGAAGCCATATTGGATCATGAAGCAGCCACCAAAACATTGCAGAGAAACAAATGTTCCATCTTACATACTTTATCTCCTTAATTTTTAACACCATTAGACATACTGAACCAATCAGAGTGAGCCTGTGATGCCCAAACAAAATCACCCAACGATAATTAAGTTTCCTAAAGAAGATAGAAAATTATGTCTCATCCTCAAAGTAATTGAACATGAAAGTCCAGATCCAGGGTCAATTCTGTAGTCATTGGGTAACCCTAGGGTATTCCCTAGGGTATAATCTTAGGGCATATTTATATGTGTCAGTGTGACTAATTCAATCACAAGCATACCCATTTCCAGATTTTTCTGATCAGGCTTGAAAGAGAGACAAGTTCTTCCTCTTACCATACATTCTTGAGAAATGTGTTACACAGTGACACCTAACTGCAAAGGAAATCTGGACATGCAGGGTAGACATAGGCTCAGGAAAAAGAAAGGTAGATTTAGAAACCTAACTAATCTATAGACTGCTTTTACTTATGTATCTTATTTTATTTGTCTCTTTCTAAATTCAACTGAAAACACAATATAAGCAAAGAATTTGCTCTGTTTTGCTCAGGATTATATCTTCATTGCCTAGAAGAGTATCAGATGCATAGTAGTTGCTCACTGTCTAGATTTTGTTATTTTTGGGCCCTACATATTGGAACTTAGGCATTGTAGGTTTCATTTTCAGAATCTAAGGAAATGAATGAATTAATCAAAGAGATTTTAGACACCTCAGATTTAGAGATGTTTTCGTGTTGTAGGTTCTCTTTTGTGTGATACATTAAGTAGGTAATCCTTTTCTTTAGAACATCTTGAAAAGTTTTTGATAGAATTAAAATTCAGGGGCTTTGATATAGCCATTATAAGCAGCCTTTTAAATTGCATTATAACCTTCTGGAAACATATTCTAATTGAATGAAAAATGTTTCATTGTGTTCTTAATTTATAGTATCTACCAAAATATGTTTAGACATTAAACTGCTAATGCTTTGTTTCCCAGAATTGCTATTATTATTTATTATCAGAGTAACCCTCAGTAATTTACACTAATAACTGGGAGACTCACTAGAGATTACTGAATTTGGCAGATTAGTTAGTGAACGAATAAATATGAAAAATATCAACACTGCTGTACCACAAAATGTGCTTTATTCATTATTTTGATAAGTGTAGTTTAATTATAATCATCTATGGTAATGTTTCACAGTATGCTACTAAACACATTGCCATATTTTATGAAATTAATGAAATCTTAGGAGAAAAAATGTTTGCTAAATTTGTCCTAGCTTTTGGAGTAAAATATAAATCTGTTATTTAGTACATTTTGTATTACTTTTAGTCCAGAAAAATAGAGCTCATATTACTTGGTATTATTTTAGTCATTTCTATCGTTTATTATCTATATCCCCTACCAGAAAATAACATGCATGAGAACAGATTTACCTCATTTCACACTTCTGTATGTGTTAGGCACAGATGTAGATTTAAGTATATGTCATGCAGGTATATACTACTTGGTAAACAGAAAGATTTTCAGTAGAAATGTGGAAGTCCTATTAAATTTAAATATACATTTAGATCTCTGTTCCTGATCTCCTATGCTTTTAGAAACCTTAGGGGAATAATTATTTATTTCCATTATTAGCAATCTCTGATCATTTATTTTTTAATGCCAAGTTTCCATATTTAGAAATGTTTAGAATCATTACTAAATTACAAAAGGGCTGGTCAGGATGACCAAGAAAGGTTTTATTGCTTGTTTTTGCTTTGTTTTGTCTTGTTTTCCTTGTGGAATACTTGAAGGGTGCCAATAGCTTTCAATGACACCTGATAGTTCTTAGATTAAAAAGGAATAATTGAATCTTTACTAACCTGGATTTACTGATTAACATATTCTTTCCACTAATAAGTATTTAAGAGATCACCCATTCAGTTATTGTTCAATATCAGAAGAAAACAGGAGTAAAGAGTGTAAAAAATCTTTGCCTTCATGGAGTGTATTTTCTAGTTGGGGAGACAGACAGTAAATGACATATATAATTACAATATTACTGGTTACAGAATAATATGTCATGAGGAGAAAAATAAAGCAAGAAGAAGAGAAGGTGTGTTGGGAGCAGTTACAGGAAAGGATGCCAGTGAAGGTGACTTTTGAAAAAAAATTACCTAAAGGGAGTGGGAGAGCAAATTGTGTTTGAATCTGAAAGATGAACCTACTAGCCAAAGCCATGCGCAGGCACAGACTCCTAGGAGGGAGCTAGTGGTATGTCTGACAAAATGAGGACAGTTACTGGAAACTAGTGTGTTCAAAGGAAATGAGCAAAGTATGAGTCATTGAAATAACAGGGAGCCAGAGTGAGTAGTTATAGAACCTTATTCTTCCTTGCAATACCATTATGACTCATGTTTTTCATATTTCTAAGGTACTTTGCTACAATCATGTTATTAAACTATTTTAGTTATTTCTGGAATTAGTATTGTATAACTTTCAAAGAAAGATGACAGAAAGACAGAGATACAAACTAAATATGGGACATTAAAGAGAAGTGTTCAGGCAAAAATAAATTTCCTTAACAAATACTTAATCAAAGTTTACAATCAGTTAAAATAGATAATAATATCTTATCACTGTATTTCCACATTATTGATCTTATAAATGTAACTCAGTGTAGGAAAAGTTTCTTTACCAAGATACCAAAGCCAGATTATATGAAACAAAATAATGAATTGATTATATAAAAATTTAGAATTTTTGTTTTGCAACACTAACCACTAACAAAGTTAGAGAAGATGACAAAAGGAGACAATTATAATTTTAAAAATTTTCAAGGTGCTACTACTTATACTATATTGAAAGAAGAAGAAACACCAACCCCAGTAAAAATATGTGCAAGAGAGACGAACATTATAATTTATGTAAGGAAAGCAATTTGCAAGAGAAGAAATAAATGTTAACATGATTTCGAAGAAATGCTGAAAATGTTTAGAAATCAAAGGTATGAAATTTAAGTTTTGAAGTTATGATGTTAAAGGCTTTTTAGACTACTAGAATCACAAACATTAAGAAAATGGATAGTACCAAGCATTGATAGAGGAATACAGGTACAAGAGTGTCATGTTCTATTGATGGGATTGTAGGATCTGGAAGAAATTTTAAATAAACTGGCACCATCTACTCACATTCAACATACACATAAACCTGATTATAGTAGTTCAGATCCTGGATTTATATCTGGAAGCAATTTTCTCATACTGCATAGGAGGACTGATAGAAAGATGTTTATTGCAGTAATATTTGGTAAGTCTCACATCTTAGGTGTCCACCGTTAAATATATATCATGGACTACAATGCACAAGATAGAAGGCACAAATTAGATATATACATAAGAACATGGAATGGATAATTTAAATAATATTAAGTGACTACAAGCTAGAAAATTACAATGACATTTATGTGTGAATTACAAAGTACTTGCATTCCAAACAATACTCATTTTTTTTAAAGAAGATATTTAAGTAAGATGGAGGAACATGGAAGTGAGATATAGAGCTAGGAAGGGATTTTAAAATTGTTATTTCATTGTCTCTATATCCTTAAACTCTACCTAAAAACATAATTAGTTAAGAAGTGTCGCCCAAACTTGGAAATGTGTATTTACAAATTTGTCTGTTTCAGAGAGCTCATCTTAACGATTTGCTTTTACACATGCAGAGGTATGTATATACACACAATTTAAACTGACTAAACGTTTACCCACATCTCATTATATGAAAGAAAATCATCACCTTAGTATAATAAAGGAGATAAATTCATAGCAATATGATCATACTTTTATAAGCAAAATTTAAAAAGAAACATTCTAAGATCAATACACTATCTTCCAGAAACTTAAAGCAAATATAATATTTTTATGATTTAACCTCAGGATTGTTCCAGGAAAAATATAATCAAGCTCTCTAGCATAAACTACTCTTCACAGTTTTACTAATAATCATACTCAGCGTAATAAGAAAAAAATAAAATAAGAAAAAATAATCATTAGTTAATTACAAATGATTTCTATTTCAATGGATATCTAGGGCACTCAATTATAGACTCATCTTTCCCATTCTGAGTACTGAAAACATTAGAAAGAAACCGAAGTGTAACAAATGAGAAAGATATATCACCTCCATTACCACTAGAGCTGGTACTGGAAAATGGTGGTTAAAATTGCAGCACATGATTTTCCTTTTAAAGAAACTCAGAAATAAAAAATCAGACACTTTTTTGAAGTTATGCCAGACCACCACAGGGTTTCCTTGCAGGCAGGGCCTATATCCACAGTTTACCAAAGAGCTAAGTGCAATTTATTTCTTCCTCCCTCCCTCCCTCTCTCCCTTCCTTCCTCTCTCTCTCTTTCTTTCTTTCTTTCTTTCTCTCTTTCTTTCTTCCTTCCTTCTTTCCTTCCTTCCTTCCTTCCTTCCTTCCTTCCTTCCTTCCTTCCTTCCTCCTGGAAGAAAGCAGTTTATAGAAGATACACATATTTCTTTCTTCAAACTTATCACACAAATTAGTGAATGGGAAACCAGAGGAAGCCCAGGAGTGTTATGCTCAGAGAGGTACTTCTAAATGGAAGACATATACTCAGAGAAAAGACATCTTTCCCAAGTAGTCTATTTGAAGAAACCCAAAATATTTGACTGGAAAATAGTTTAAAACTTTTTGATAGTAGGCACAGGTAAGAGTGATAGATATGGAAAAAAAGAATCTGAACTTGATACCAGTCACAATTTAAAAATGTCATAGAAAAAGACCTATTCACAATAGAGCAAAAACTGTAAAACATCTGGTAATGAACTGACAAGTCTGAGCCAGAAATATATAACATTTTATTAGAAGAATATAAAAGGATGCAAATTATATCATCCTACTTTCTTTTATTAGAAAATTCAATCTTAGAAAGATGTCAATTGCCTCCAAATAAATCTATATTTAAATGTAATTTTCAAGTTATTTCCAATTGGTCTTCTCATGAAACTTGACAAATTTGTCTACCTATCTAGTGAAACAGCAAGAATTGTTAGGCTGGAAACTCAGGCGGGAGTTGATGTTTTAATCTTAAAGTAGTATTTATTTATTCTCTGACAAACCTTGGTTTCTGCATTTGAGGCCTTCTACTGATTAGATGAGGCCCACCACACATAAAGGGTAATCTTTACTTAAAGCAATTAATTGTAGATGTTAACCACATTTACACAAGAGCTTTAGAGCAACACCTTGATTAGTTATTGAGTAAATAACGGGGTACTATAGCCTAGGCATATTGATGTGTCTTGTAAATTAACTATCACATTTCATAAAATTAACTATCACATTTTGTAAAGAAAAAGGGACCAAGAATAGCCATAAATATTTTTAGTAAATAATAGAGAAAGGACATCTTTTTCATCAGTCTAAATTTTCACTGAATATAATACCATTGTGTTGGGTAAAAATGAGAGAACAGAAAGTAAGAATATATGATGTTTAAATACATGATAGTGGGGACTATTTCAAAACAGTGGATAAGAGATGGACTCTTCAATGAATCTTGTTGGAATAATTTAATATATTATATTATATTATATTATATTATATTATATTATTAACATGTTTATATTAAATAATAATTATTAAATATATTGTTTTAATATATTAAATTATATATATGAATAAATACTATTGATAAAATAAGGTCTTTATATACTATCATATATAAAAACAAAACTATATCATTTAAAGTGAAAATGAACTTTAAATGAAAATTGAAATCGTTTTGGGCATACTGGATAATGTACTCCCAATTGTTCCCATCCTATCTGCCTTTGCCCTGGCTTTAGTGTTGGCAACATGCAATTACCTCTCTCATTTTATTTCAACTTGAACATGTAACTTAATTGGGCCCATGGAAAATTACTAGACAAAACGTGACCAGGAGCTTCACATGTCGTTGTGCAATTTGACTTGCTTCCTTGCTTCTCCATTTACCATGGGGGAAAACATGTCCAGAAGGAGTTTTGCCTTAGAACGAAGGAATATTTAGAGTACTTTTGAACCCAATACTGGAACAAAACCAGTGAATCACAGATTAACCCAGCAGGGTTCCTGCTGACTGAGCCCCATGAGCATAAAAATTAAATGTGCAGTGCTTAAACTGACATTTCAATGTTGTTTGTAACAGAAATTTATTATTGTGATAGTGAATAAACACATTATAGAAAATATTGGGTACTATGTGTGTGTATGTGATTGTGTTTATGTGCTTTATTTACAGAATAAAGCATACTTTTCTAAGCCAAAAAATTAGAACAAAACAAAAACAAACAAATATTTGCTTTCATAGAGATATAAAGCATCAGTGAAATAAAATAAATGTCCAGTCAAAATGGTGAAATAGGCTATGAAAAACTAGGTGACATACATAGCAATGAATTGGCATAAAATTCAAAGAACTCCTGTATTCAGTGTGATTAATGACAGGAAAGGAGAAATTGCCAAAAATGATAACAACAAATGGATAGAATTATTAGTAGAGAAAATATATTAAATATTCTCAGTTCGTAGTAATAAATATTTGCATTACAAAACAAAAATAAAATATTTACTTTGTTCCACAGAGCGGCAAAAATAAAACAAAATTAAAATAAGTGTTGGGAAAGATGAACAGAAATGGCAACTTTTATCTGTTTAGGAAATACTAATTTTAGTGTAATTTGGAGTGTCTTTGTATATTATGAGTGCATATACTTGTGATCGAGCAATTTGATTTCGAAGAAATGATCCTACCAAAATCTTAGAATTTATGCCTAGAAATGTTTATACAAAGGTGTTTATTTCTATCTCAAACATTGGAAACAATTTGGATGGTCATCAGTTACTAAATGTTTAATTATAGTACATAGAACGTTACAATATATGGTGCATGGTGCATGACCAGGAAGAATCAGTGATTATTTAAATCAGTAAAACCTGCTCCAATTAAGCCTAACAAAGGATGTGAAATTTAGCTCACAATTTATGAACATGAGTTTAAATTAAAGTTTAAAATATTATTTTTGCTACTAACATAATTCCCAAACGTATTTATACGTTAAACGTGATTACTGTTGGGTTGGCGGACCCAGGGCTGCTGGAGACGCCACAAACTGTCTGCCACGCTAGACAACATGGCGCCTCAGGACTCTCCACTTGAGCTGCGCTGAAACCCTGCCATATAAGGAAATAACCCTGTCCTACCCACCCCGTCCCAAATAAAAACCCCACTTCCCTATCCCCGCGTGCGACTTCCTCGGCCCTCCATTTGCTGGCGGACCCGGGAACCTCGCCCCCCGAGAGCGCCTCCATTAAAGCCTACTCAAACCACTTGCCGCCTCTGAGTCTCTCCTTTATCCTTTTCCCCGCTGCTGAAACCTTACAATTAAAAAATCCTACAAGGTTTTTTTTGAAAAAAATTCACAAGCTGTTTCTGAAATTTGTGTGGAAGAAATGCAAGTTATTTGGAATAACTCAACAACTTTGAAATAGAGGAGCAAAGGTGGAGGACTTACATCATCCAATTTTAACACTTACTATAAAACTATTGTATTGGGGCATAATGATAGACAAATAAATGAAGTAGAAGAGAGAATTCCAAAGTAGATTCAAACATAGAAGGTCAAAAGAAGTGCAAAGGCAATCGAGTGGAGAAAGGATAGTCTCCAAAAAGTGATGCTAAAACAACTGGGAGTTCATATGCAAAAAAAAAAAAAAAAATCTTTCATCTATACCTTGTATTATGTAAACATCAAAAGCCAGGCTACTTCCCAATATATTTAAAACATTATTATTATAATGGGCCCAATTCAGAATCTTTATTAGGAGTTTGTTACTGTATTGTTCCAATTAGTACAATGGGGAAAAAGAGAGAGAGAGAGAGAGAAGCAAAGCACCTCACTATTTTATTTTAATTATTATTTTTTTAATGAATCCTGAGAGAAGCAATGGCTTTCTAAATTGAGAACAGTGCTTGGATTATTCTAGCACTGACATGCAAAATAAATAGCTTCTAAGGCATGATCCATACCAAAGATTATTAAGGGAGTCCTTGAACTTGTAAAAGTGATTAAGCTTGAATATCAAAAGCTATTCTCAATTATAACTAAGACACAGTAGGGAACGTAGCTGACTGATTACAGGGCCACACAGTGGGAATGCTTCTGTCATAAGAGCCCAGTTACAAAAATTGGCACAAACTTTTTTTTTTTTTTTTAACTTGTGGAAGGTGCGGCTGAGTTAGAAAAGGTAATCGGGTTCCAAAATCAGACAAAAGTACACTCTGCTAAAGAATGTTAGTCAGCAGTTTCAACTCAAAATTTGCATGAGGTGGAAACTGCAAGCAACCCCATGAAATGGCAAAACACCTAAACAGACGTAAAGTGTGTGTCACAAGCCTACAGCCTTCCCTGCTAAGGGAGGCTGTGCAGTTTTCCTGCCAGGACTGCAAAAGGTTGCAGGTGCCATCTTAACTTAAAGAAAAAGTTGCCGATGTTGGCATTTCTGAAAAAATAATTTTAAGAAAGTACACTGCAGAAATTTTCTACCTTCATCTCCCAGTTTCTCCTGATTTTGAAAGAGGAAAAAATGGACATCATGAAGTTTATATAATAAGTCTCTAAAGATGTTTGGATCTGTAGCACTAAATAAAAATATTGTGCATTTTGATTTATTTTCTATTAACTGAGCAATAGGAGGAACTATTATTCATGTATCTGTACTTGGAACTCAGCGTCTTTTTTTGTACCTCGGCATGCTTTAGACTCCAAATAGTCTGGGAAAACTACCATTTTTGATTCCCAATTGACATGAAATGCTCAGAAAGTAACTCTTGTTTACTTACACTTCACCAAGACACTGACACTCCTCTACAGCACAGATAGCATTTCCATAGTATTGTCATTCTTCCTGAGAAACACTTCACAAAACATAATTAAAATGTTTGTAATAATAAGCAAAAATGAGGCAAGAAACTAAAATTTCCTGGAGTTTTCTTAGACATAATATAATAAGTATTTTGATACCAGTTTAGTTCAAATATTTACAAAGGTAAAAATTTTAGTACTATAATAAATATCCATTTGACGCAAAGGCAATATTTGACTATGTCACCCCCACCATTCTCTGCCACTGTCTTCAACCAACTGGCAAGTCACTTCCATGTTTAAAATTCTTTGGTGCCTGGCTTATGGTCTTCCCATTACTTCAATTTTTGCCATCAACCCAGACAACATTTAGGATTTTTAAAATGTATTATTTTTGTTTTATTAATCAATATCTATCAATTTTACCTCTAAAAATTTCAATGTAATCATCAAAGTCAGTGATGACAATCTTCCATTTTTCTCCTTTTCTTGCATTATTCTGAGCACAATATACCCTTGGCATCAGTGGAAATTTTTGTACCTTGTCTTCTCTACTTTATCCTTTCTATCAATAAGTCCTGGCTTTAGTTTGGTCCTTATCAATTCTGAACATTTTTATCATCCCTTTACTTATCCCTCAAGTCCTTTGCTCCATTGTTCCTCAACTACAATTAGCCCACATAAATTTTATCCAGGATTGGCTTCCTTGAATTCTCTCCTGCTTTTGGCTTTTCTATATAGCTAGCATAAATAATCATGTACCTTTACATACTGATAGCACAAGAAATTCCTTATCTCCTATCTCACTTGAGCCCTAAATGCTTTCAAGGAATTATTCCATATTTTCCCACTCAATTGCCTTTCTTATTCTTCACGAAGTTATTTCAAATGTTTCCCACTTCCCTTAAATTATTTATCCCACAAAACCATTCTCAATCTTGCTAATAAAATAGCTACAATTTTCTGAGTACTCAGTGTGCTAAGCAATCTACTCAATCCTCTACAAATACCACCTTGTTTCATCCTCTAGATTTTCCAAAGAAGAGGTTTTACTATTCTCATTTTACTGAGAGTAAACCGAAGGTGAGAATGATAAAGAGTAAATATCAAGGTTCTATAATGAACACTAGTTAAAGCTTGAATCTGAATTTACAACCTCATGATCTTCAATGTCTCCTTAAGCAGATTAAAAAAAAAAAAAAAGCTTGCACCCTTCTCTACTGAATTGAGAATCCAAAAAATAAGGATTGTCTTCTTTTTTTTTAATTTTTTTTATTTTTTAATTAACACATAATGTATTATTTGCCGCAGGGTACCTGTCTGTGGATCCTCAGGCTTACACATTTCACACCACTTACCATAGCACATACCCTCCTCAATGTCCATAACCCACCCACCCTATCCCTACCCGCCCCTACCCCCCAGCCACCCTCAGTTTGTTTTATGAGTTTAGGAGTCTCTTATGGTTTGTCTCCTTCCTGATCCCATCTTGTTTCATTTCCCT
>CM052899.1:154176397-154502115 GCA_028534135.1 Potos flavus | reverse complement strand
TCTTTATAAGGATTGTCTTCTTTCCCACCTTTCCATTTTAAATGGATTTGGCATCCTCTGTTTCACATTTTCTCCTGATATTGTCAAAGTTGCTTTGCTTCTTGAGTTTGTGAACCCCTAATACTATCCTCTTTTGCCTACAAAGATGCTTTGCTTTTGTATAATCCACTTTCTCTTTTCTAGGTTCCATGTTGTCTTCTGGATAGTCTCTTTATATAAGACAACAGCAATAATGTTAATAATAATAGTAATCAAGTTCCATATTAAGACATAAGAGGAAACATGATCACTCTTTAAATACTATTCAAGGTTTTTGATTATCATAATTGACTTAGATATGGTTCTTAGATATGGTTAGATATGGTTAATACCATACCTCCCCTTCCCTTTTTTATATGGTAAAATCTGAGTTCTATCCATCTTTCCATTAAAACTTCTTTCATCTCTATCACCAACATACTTGCTGGCAAATTCAAATTAAACATTTTGTTTCGTGCTTCTTCAGTACTTCGGAATATTCCTGTGCTGGTTTTATACTGCTATGTTACAAATTACCAAAAAACTTAGTTACATAACTTTTTTAAATCTTAAAATAACATACATATACTATCTTACAGATTTGTGGGTCATGAGTCTGGGCATGGCATCACTGACATCTCTGCATTGGGTCTCAGAAGACTGAAATCCAGGTTTTGGTCAAGCTGCACTCTCATCTTAGAGCTCAGGGCCTCTTCCAGTGTCATTCAGATTGAAGGACAGAGGTCCTTGTTTTTCTTGCTCTCTATTGACGGGAGATCTCTACACACTCCTAGAAGATACAGTCATGTCCTAGACATGGGACCTTTCTTATAACATAGGAGTTTTCTTCTCCAAAGACAGCAGGAGAATATCCCTCCAGTCTGCTATGGAAAAATCATAAATAACCATCATGAAGAGACAATATAATACACCCTTTGCCATGTAAGGTGATATAATCAGGGTGGAGAGAAGCTATCCCATCATAGTCACAGGCCCTTCCCACACTCAAAGAGAGGAGACCAAACTGGGCACTTAAACCACTGGGTGGGAACCCTGGGAGTCATTGTAGAATTCCACCTGCCACAATTTCCTCTTTGAGATGTTCTGATTCTTTGGTTCCTCTGAAACCACACTCGCATCATTATTTCTTTTTCTTCTCCCTTAAACTTGTCTTTAAGGTGTGATTTTTTTTTCATAGCTTGCCCTTAACTTATTTATTATTCACTCCCAAGTCCTAGTCACCCATCTATAATCTAATGCCACTAAAATCTATATCTCATTCCTGAATTCTCTTGTTTTTCAAATTCATGCATCTAATTACTTACTCTTAATTATCTTACAAATAACTTGTAATACCACAGACATATCAACATATGAAATTAACTCATTATCACATCTTCCCTACACTTAACGCACGTGCACACACACACACACAATCTCTTGTTCAGTGGCTAGTGTTTTTAGTGAATAGAATAAAACTACGTTTCAAGTAGTTCCCCATCCTAGAAGACTGCTATATTCTCATTACCCTTTGCCACTTTCCCAGTGTGTCCAACCAATCATGATTCACTTTTACTTTTACCTTTTTAATAGTTCTCTGATCTATCCAATCTGAAGTGTCAACATATTTTAGCTGATTAGACACAAATCTTCCAAACTAGCTTTGTCTCTCTAGGTTAACTCCAGGCACATATTTCTAATTGTTCACACTTTTCCTAATAATACTCTCCAATACTCTTTGATTTCAGAGTAAAATGCAAACTCCCTGGAATGACATTTAAAGACTCTTTAAGAAGGAAGTCCTGTTTTTGTCTCATCTCATCGTTTAGCATTTCTCAACACTCATAATATTTGCTCCAGGTCTACTAAATTACTTGCAGACCGATTAATATTCATGTTTTTCTCCAGTCTTCAGGCACTCCTTTGGACACGCCATTTCCTTGATTGACTAGAATATCCTCTTGCCCCTTTTGACTTTACTGAATTTTATTCATCCTTGTGGTTACAATTTAGATTTCACCTTAAATGGGGAGTCTTCTCTTACTCTTCTTATCCCTCAAAACCACTTACCATTATTATTTAAATATGTTGTATGGTAATGAAAATAAGTGGATTGAACAATATCTTCTGTCAAGTGAGTGAATCTTAAAGGATGAGTAAGTTATAAGCAAGATAAAGGGCAAGAAGAAGTATGTACAGGGAAATAGAACAACATTATTAAAGTCATTAATACAATGATCGGGATACTCAAGTAGTTCAGTAATTTAAACTATGAAGTAGAAGATTCTGAAAGATATTTAGAAATGCTGGACAAAACCATTAGTGCCTCAGCTCTTGTAGGCAGGGAGGAGCCACTGAAAGCTTGAGAGCAACATGACATAATCTTCCTTTCCTTTTAAAACTTATCCCATAAATGACTAAGTAGAAGATAGATTACTGGTGGCAATCTTATAGGAAGACAGATTAGAAGATTATTGATGCAATTAAAGTAAGGGATGATGAAATCATGAAAAAACCAGGTTGGAGAGGAAATAACAAATGTGAAGAGTCGGAGGTTAAAGTCTAAAATGTTAAAGAGCTATTTAACTCATCTTATTCTTTGAGCAAAATCATATGACACACACACACACACACACACACACACACACTCACTCAAGAAATAGCACAGAGATATTTTCCATGTTCCTCCAACAGTTTGCCAATAATGTTGAAAACTCCTTGATAACAGTCACTGCTACATTTTTTGCATAACATCCACTGTGAATCTTGAGTTTTAGTTATCTACACACATACACACAAAGTTTTACTTAATCATTCTGCTTTAAATAACAGAATACATGTGTCTAATCACCTAGGTTAATAAGTGAATTCACACTCTGATTTGTTGTGCATATTGTAACTTCACATTTTTGAAAATTCCATCCAGGTGGTGTGTTTGAGCCATCCCAAATCATACTTTATGCACTACTAGATTCTTCTTGAAGATATCTCCTCATGTATCATATAATCTAGGATCGCCTAATAGGACTTTGTATGATGAAGGTTATGTTCTATATCTGCGCTGTTTAAATATAGTCTCTAGTAGCATCATATGGCCTCTGAATGCTTGGAATATGTTTAATGTAACCAAGGAACTGAATTTTAAATTTTATTTGATTTTAATTAATTTAAGATCAAACATCCACACATCACTAGTAGTTACATATTGGACAGCACGTATCTCAGCTTTTAAGCACCAGACTTCTAAATATTAGAATTACTAGAACTTGATCTGCTATAATTTGATTTAACTAAACTAAAATTAAAAACGTATTTACCAGCTCTTTTTTGTGTATTCGGCATTGTGCTAACAGGTGCAAAACACTGAAAACTGTAGATTTTACCTTTCAGGAATGCCGTCATCTTGTGGACTACAGCTTATGGCCAAATCCAACCTGCCACCTGCTTGTGTAGAGTACAGTGTTTCTGGAGCATAGCCACACCCTTTCTTACCTGTCATCTATGGCGGCTTTGTTCTATAATGGCAGATTTGAGTAGTTACAACTTAGATGGCTAAGTTGTATGGCTCTGAAAACCTAAAATATTCATTATGTGGTTCTGTACAGAGAAAGTTTGCACAATCTGGTCTAGTGAGTCACAGATGTGAAAACAAATATTTAAGATAGAGTGAAACAAACTTAACAACAGAAATGAAAATAAAGTGCATAGGCATTCGGGCAGTGCATGATTGATTCTGGTTGAGTCATTCGGGAAAGGAATTAGGGAGAAGTGATGTCTGAGTTAATTCTGATTGATGAATAGGAGTTTGTCAGAACAGAGGATACAGGGGATGTTTGATGAGTCTCTTTGTATTTACTGAATGGGGAATAAAATAATCCTAAAATGTATTAACACACATAAGTGTATGTAACACATATACATATAATTATTCATTTTCCCCTTACTTTTGTTATTTAATTTAATATTAAGTTGAGCTTATTTATTTATTTATTTTAAGATTTTATTTATTTATTTGAAAGAAAGGAGAGAGATCACAAGTAGGCAGAGAGGCAGACAGAGAGAGAGGGGGAAGCAGGCTCCCTGCTGAGCAGAGAGCCCAATGTGGGGCTAGATCCCAGGACCCTGAGATCATGACCTGAGCTGAAGGCAGAGGCTTTAACCCACTAAGCCACTCAGGCACCCCAAGTTGAGCTTATTTAAAAAGAATCTATATTGGAAAATGCTTAAATCTTTTAAGACTTTAATACCTGTGGCTACTATCATCTAATGAAAGAATATGTTTTACATTGAGTTATGTATTTTCTAGAGTTACAATCGAGTGTTAATTTTTAAAGCCTTAATATTCAGAAAGGAAGCCTTTCTAATAGCACACTAGGAGTGTTCTTTTACTGTGTGTGAAGGCATACATGAACATAGGCACTCCATGGACAATATATGTTTTATGTCACCGACTAAAATTTGGAAATGACCCATGGAGGAATATTTACTACTTTAGCAAGAAAAGTATTACAATGTCCAGAACCCAGACTACACAGAATTTGCTCAAATTTGTAGCATGAAGGAATACAATGCCAACTTTGGGATAGAGATTTTAATATCAGCATGAGGTTTAGTCTCTGCAACCTATCTTTTAAAGAAAATCAAATTTCAAATAATCAGAATTATTTGCCTGTACTTTTCTAATCCTATGCAAGGCATTTGCTTTTCTTTGCTATAGCTTTGCCACATGGGGCAGTAACCCTGTGGTTTAGAAGGAAGAATGAAGGCAAACACATTTCCCTGTCCATAATCATTGGTTCAGGTAATCTAGATTTAATCTCATCTGTGTGTGACACTACCTGAAAGTAGATAGTCCTGAAGAGTGATTCAATGAGTGAAAATCTCAAGATACTTTTAAATGGTTATGACCCGGAACACCCCTTCCTATCAACATGAATGAAGAAACATATCACTGTTTGGTAAGTATGAGAGAAGTCAGCTTAACAATGAAGCTAACAGATGCAAGAGGGTAGAGAGGACACTGCAGATAAACTAAATCAGAAGCTGATTGACCATTACCTAAAACCCATGGTGTGCTCAGATTTTAAAATGAGCCTATCAAACTCCTGTATTGCTTATATCAGTTTAGTTACATTTTATGTTACTTAGAACCAAAGATATCCTTACACAAAGATGTACAATACATAAGTAGTTTTTAAGGAGTGTTGCATGTCACATAAAAGCATACATCTACTATTGAAATTACAGTCTATATGATTTTGGAGTCAATTTTAGTTTCATTTTTAGGAACAATAGGCGCCTGCCAGTGTAATACAAACCCCATGACAACAATTTGCATCTCCTCCTTGGAGATGCATAAATTTTTCACTTCATAATTTTATTGGATTAAAATTTGGTATACCTTACTGAAATGCAAATGCTACCTTAATTTTAAGGAAGTCCCCAAGGAAAGAGAAATGGTCAGGCAGATTTTCATGAGGAGAGATGGAACCAAAATATTTGAAGCAGTGTATGAGGGACTGGAGTGGAGAGATTACTTTGGGCTAAAACTTTAAGTAGCTGAGAGAAATGTAAGGCCAACAGAATTTGTGTGTGGGGTGTGTGTGTGTGTGTGTGTGTGTGTGTGTGTGTGTTTCCTTCTGTTACTTTTTGTAAGGAGGCAACAGAAAAGTAGGAGTGATACCGAAGGCGGGGGAGGTGGGCAGGGAAGGTGTATTTAAGGGACAAAAATTGATTAATCCAATGTCTTATACAGGAAAAGGTTAATGACAGTAGAGAAATGACAGTAGAGAAGGTGCAAATAAGAAATATCCAGTAACTGTTTGCACCTGGACTTTCAAGAGTGCCATGTCTCTAAGAGGAATTCAGAATTACGGAACTTACTGCTAAAGTCAAGTGTGTTTAAAAATATCTTTTAATTTTCCATCTTGTCAGTACTGGTTTCATCTGCTTGCATCAAAATTTGGTTTTGTAATGTCGTGTTTTTACAACGTAGCTCCGATAGTATCATCATCATAGTCACTGATTGATTTGGCTTTTCAGAACATTGTTACTGTATACACTATGGACTTGCATTTATAGCATAGGGTGAAGACTCAATGTAAAGTTATCAAATAACAAATAGATAGCTGAGGAGTTGTAAATCAACATTTATTTTTGGCTGTTTTACTCATCAGACAGATCATCAATGCTTCATAGAAAATGTAACATACATTCACAACATTAACACCTTTTTTTCAATAAGTCAAATGTTAAAGAAAAATGGCGATATTAGCATTCTTCAAAGTTGTAAAAAGAAATATTTCATTTTTAGCCATCAAGAGAGCAATTATGAGGGGCGCCTGGGTGGCTCAGTCGTTAAGTGTCTGCCTTTGGCTCGGGTCATGATCCCGGGGTCCTGGGATCCAGCCACATGTCGGGCTCCCTGCTCAGCAGGAAGCCTGCTTCTCCCTTTCCCACTTCCCCTACTTGTGTTCCCTCTCTTGCTGTGTCTCTCTCTGTCAAATAAATAAAAATAAAATCTTTTAAAAAAAAGAGAGCAATTATGAGAAAACCTAGTTGTATGTCATGGATCCCTCTTATATGCACTATTAACCAAGTTGCATTTTTAAAATAATTTTATGGGGGCACCTGGGTGGCTCAGTGGTTAAGCCTCTGCCTTCCACTCAGGTCATGATCCCAGGGTCCTGGGATTAAGCCCCGCATCAGGCTCCCTGATTGACTGGAAGCCTACTTCTCCCTCTCCCACTCCCCCTGCTTGTGTTCCTTCTCTTGCTGTGTCTCTCTCTGTCAAATAAATAAAATCTTTAAAAAATAATAATAATTTTATGTAGTACAATTACATCTCTATGTGCATGTGATGTTGATACAAACATGGGTTTCAAAGTAACTTTTGTGGATTGGTGATTACACAAAGCTCAGTGTAGAAAAGGTTGGTGATCTAAATCTGAAAAAAAAATCATAGATATGTTCTACTCTTGGATTTCACAATGAAATAACATGTTCTTGTAAGTTTTGTAGTAAAGAAAACTGTTAAACTTCATTTACTACAACACAGCTTAAACTTATTTGGTCAGGGAAAACCTTTTTTACTTCCTAAATGACACTACAAATATTTTTTTTTTTTTTTTAAGATTTTATTTATTTAACAGAGAGAGATAGAGATCACAAGTAGGCAGAGAGGAAAGCAGAGAGAGAGGGGGAAGCTGGCTCCCCACCAAGCAGAGAGCCCCATGCGAGGCTCAATCCCAGGACCCCGAGATCATGACCTGAGCCGAAGGCAGAGGCTTTAACCCACTGAGCCACCCAGGCGCCCCGACACTACAAATATTTATTACTTGGAGCTATTATTTCGCAAGATAGATTGGCAACATGCTTCTCTCATGTTTGGTTGGTATTTTAGCCTTTTCATTTTGAAGAAAAAAAATTTCAATCACCAGGTTTGAGTTAGCTTTTGAGGTTCATTGCCTCAGTTCCACCATAAATAGTAATTTCCTTAACTTATTCTAGACTCTGGTAGGTTTGGTTTTTTTGATTTAAGATATGCATTACTACATTAAACAAAAGCTTCTTGTTGTTAAGGTAGTAACATCCTTTGAATTCCAAGACTGATATTAAATGTCAATGTTTTCAAAAGATTAGAGGACACTAGATCAATTCTTTTGTTTTTAATAATATTTTTACCAGGATATTCACTTAAGTAAGTTTTCCCAATATATCAAAGTTTGTACTTTGATTTAAAAGGTAGTTATAACTATATATAATATGACATATATAATTATATATGTTACTAGTACTAGTACACACACACACACACACACACACACACACACACACACACACATATTCCTGGATTTCTCCAACCAATGCCATCAATGAAGATTTCTTTAATAGTGACCATATTATTTGTTCCCCTTAATTCCATCCCACTCGTACTAGTCTAGCATGAATGTTGAGATGAGAAGAATCATCTTTGTGTGAGACAGACTGGCTAGATTTTAAATAATTTGAGAATGTAATGCTGAATGTCGGAATCAGATTATACCAAAGACTTGAAATTCTAAAGCATGGTTTCCTCAGGAAGATAGTGTCAAGGTAATGAATATCATATTATGGTCTTCATTCTGTAGCTACACATGACAAAACATTTTCACTCAGAAAATGTCATGCACATTTAGAAGGAAGGTTGATACATTCCATCATATGAAGCCTTTTTTTGGAAACACGGCGGAAGAGCAGCCTAAATCCTCACTGTGGAATAAAATGGCCTTTTAGGGGGAAGAAAAACAAAACAATGATACACTCGTCTGTCTGCCATGCTATAATTGAAAATACATATGGTTAAAGAACTAACGACATAAATACTATAGCTCTCGATAATCAGCTTAATACATTTTTTTCTTACTGATACTCTTATTTATCCATTGCCCTTGCATTCCATTTCACAGAGTATATGAATTTGTGCAATGTTCAAGAAATACTAGAAATTGATGATTAAAGAAAAATATTAACTTCTGGCCCTTCGGCCCCTGTGAAGGTTAAGAGAAATGTTACTATATCAAGGTTGGTTCTATGTTCCTTCCCTTTTTTACTATTGTTTCATCCAGGTATGTCTGGAGTTCATTTTATATTTCAAACATAGGTTTATTCAAAATTCTACTAGGGAACTTGCAAACTCATTTCCATCCCTTTCCTCTCTTTTTCTTTCCTTAATTATTCAGCTGCAGAGTAAAATCCATCACTTGGTCTAATTTTTTATAATAAAAGTACAAGTTTGGTTTGAGATATTTTTATTGGCTTTACATCAAAATGTTGCTAAATATTTAATGCGATTATATAGAAATCACTTATGTCTAAACTGAAGTTCTAAAGATAGTATTTTTTTAAAATAGATATATCATTATGCTTACATTCTGAATACATTCTAATTATGTTCCTTTCCATCTCATTATGCTCAGCTAGACTCTGTGGTAGATGCTTTAGTCAAAATGAAAACTGACATCTTACCTGAACCATGTGGTCTTTTCTCACATTGGAAGAGTTTTCACTTTATAATGATGAAATATTAGATTTTGAAAATATACCTTGTGGATGTCAGTTACCATCTTAATAGACCCTAAGTGTTCCAGATCCCACCTGCAGGGAAACATTGGTCTATATAGATTTGATGTGTTATTGTCGAAATTCTACAATAGACTTTTTTCAAAATCACGTTAACTTGAGCTTAAAGTAGAAATATACAAAACTTCAAGTAAGGAAAATAATTATATCATACATGTGCTATTGGTTACTATGGTAATATAGCTATAAATTTATAAAAATATAATTAGACAATACTAGCAGTAAGGAGGCATTATTTATGTGTTTTTTTCAGCTTTTGGCTTTAAGATATTTGAAGAAGAGGTCTGGACCAGTCACGTAAGTCAAATCTGCCCCAAATTTTGTAACCTTTGTCAATTTTAAGTCTTTTAATAAATAATTGAATATTTCCACAACTCCATCTTTTAGTGATTAGTGATTTTATTCATTCTCTTTCTGTAGTGGCACCATATCACCTGGGAAACTTTTTCGTCTTTATTTGACATATACTAAATTACTGAACCATATTGAACAGACTTTTTAAAAGTATTTTTGGCACTTGAAAGGGGATCCAATATCTAGAGAAAACTTAACTCAGTGTAGTTAAGACATTAGAAATGGAGTGCATTTGAATATGTGTGACATAAATTCTATGTTTTCCTGACTAAGCAACAGAGAGATTAAGGGAGAATTAGTAAATAAATGATAGTAGAAGCTATCCCCCCTTTCTTTCTCTAATTCTAATTTAATGTGTCTTTTTAATGTAGTTATTTAGTGCTAACAGTTCATATTTTTGAAGGTTCCAAATTTACAGCCAGCATCTTTATCATGAATGGGTCTTCTAAGAGGACAAAGTTATTTCAAACTCTAAAACCAAGCAATAATATTGTGGAAATTTTTGAAATACCTTAAAAATGCTGACTCATTTCCACTTAGAAAACTCAGTTTTTCATATATATCAATGATGCTACATTAGCATTATTTGAGTCCTGATTACCACTAACATCGGGTAAAGAAGACAAATATTTTGAAAAAGCAATGTTAATGCATTATAACTAATACAATTAATGCTATTGCAATATAACTATTTTCCAGTTTTTCTTTCTTATAACTTGTTTATGAGATTGGATAATCTTTTATTTTTAATTGTATGGAAGAAATAACCAGAAGTCTTTTTTTTAAAGATTTTATTTATTTATTTGAGAGAGAGATCACAAGTAGGCAGAGAGGCAGGCAGAGAGATGGGGAAGCAGGCTCCCTGCTGAGCAGAGAGCCTGATGCAGGGCTCAATCCCAAGACCCTGAGATCATGACCTGAGCCAAAGGCAGAGGCTTTAACCCATTGAGCCACCCAGGCACCCCAAGAAGTCTTGAGAAATATTAACATACTATGGAAAAACAATTTTAAATATGTGAAGAAATTGTGATCAAATTTCTTTCTATGTCCATTTTACCTTTTTTTTTTCAATTTTGTTTATTTATTTGACAGAGAGAGAGAGATCACAAGTAGGCAGAGAGAGAGGGGGAACCAGGCTCCCTGCTGAGCGGAGAGTCCGATGCGGGGCTCGATCCCAGGACCCTGAGATCATGACCTGAGCCGAAGGCAGAGGCTTTAACCCACAGAGCCACCCAGGCACCCCAATCTATGTCCATTTTAACATAATGGAAAAAAAAAAGCCCTCTCTGTTTCTTAACATCTCCAGGCAAATAACACCTGAGAGATGAGATTTGGAACCAAACTAAAGTAAAAGAAAAATATGGATGAAAATACCAGTCATACTCATTCTAGATACTCATTCTAGTTATTTGATATTGGTGGGTCCCCATTTCATTATTAATAAAATGAAAACAATTATTCCTGTTAAGCAGATGTATTATGAAACTTAATGAAGATATTTTTGCAGGAATACCATCCATACAATTACATAATAAGCATTTTAAATATTGACCAATATTAGATTTGGTATGGTTCTTGGAGGTGACATCACCCAATGCTTTACTTAGTGTGTGAAACACTCTGCTTTTAATCATTAATTACCAATAATTGACTTCTGGTGTGACATACATTGTTGATATTTAATGATCTGTGTATGTTTGGCTGTTGTCTATGTTATTAGCTAGCTGAATAAACCATTATTTAAGTTTTTATAAAGTTTACTTATATACCTAAAATTTTAATCTCACTTCTATCATAGCTTTAAAAAAAATCTGTCTATTTACTAGAGTAAAATATTGGTGAGTTAAAGATCACATGTTACTTATCTTAGTGTCTCCTAAGCCACCACAGAGGCTGGCACACGATAGGTGCAAGCACATGCTTGCTAATTTAAATAATAACATCATAAACTGTTTATAGTAAAATATATATGTATATGGAGAGAGGGAGCGTGAACACAAGGAATAATCACATTTTTCTTTTAAAAAATCCTGATGAAATATTTTTAGATATCACTGATCTATGCTAATGGACAACATTAAAAGAGAATATTTACATTATGGGACAAGTTACATAGTCTCATCTTTCAAAGGTGGACTCATGTCATACTGAATTTCGATCTGCAATGTGTTATGATATAGCAGGGGTCCAGGATCTCAAATGTTCCCTGTACTGCCTTAATAGATTTTCAGCCAATTATCATTAGAGGTCACATGTCAGACTTTTTTCGGAATGTGAAAGGTCACCAATGGGCTCATATTTGCCCGCTGTAGTATTAACATGCAGTAAAAATGTAACTTCAAAATTCTCTGCATGCATAGCAATTTTAATAGTAATTACCACATTAATGGTTTTGAACTACAAAAAGAAGAGGAGAATGGACAGTAAAAAAACTTGAAATTGTGAACATAATATATAGTATACATTTTACTTGTTTTATGCTGAGATACACTCCTTCTATTGTGGAATAAAAATTTGTAGTTTGATGATCAGAGCCAAAAGCATTCAACATGAATTGAGAGAATATCGTTATAAAAACCTAATATTCTAGTTGCATAAAACTTCAAGAACGTTATCTGACCCAAATTGGTGTAAGACCAAAGCACTTGGACTTAATGGTTCTCAATTGTTTTTGTATTTGTTTTTGTAAAAATTGTCTGAAGTTCGGTGTTCTTATTTCACATTTGAAATACAGCTCCGTTTTCTACCAGATGAGGCAAAAGATTTGGAGTTATGTAATGAGCCATGGGATAAATGTGAAAAAACACTCAGATTTAACACAGTCTCTCATACTTGTTTCGTAAGGTTTTTTTTTGTTGTTTGCTTGTTTGTTTTACTTTAAGTAGTATTATTGAATGAAGACCCGGTAAGTCTCATTGGATTTTCCTAAATATAATGAAGCAGTTTTTGGAATTTCCTGGGCGAAATATGCAAGGTTAATTTATTTTAATTTGTATTTCTTTCTTTTATTTTTCCTTTTTCTTTTTCTTTTTCTTTTTATTTATTTCTTCTTTTTCTTTTTAATAAGAAGTAAATTCCACCTCAGAATATTGCACTCTGAATTGCTACCTAGAGCAACAGTTTTACTTCAGTGCTCTCAGAATCAACGTGTAAATCACATACATATATATGTATATGATTTATATATTTTAAAGTGCACACAGTCAAACATGCACACAGCCTCATGGGAGTCAATACTGAAAAGAAAAATGAGGCTTAGCACACTGTTCAGAGCTGGAGGGATCAGTTTCATGGACCAACTCCCATCACTTTTAAGAATTCTAAATGGCTCAGTAATTCCAAATGGCTCACTGTTAGGAATTTAACTTGAGGGTTTGTTGAGAACCTAGATTGTTTACTAAGGGAATATAATTTCAGGATGAGGAGAATAGGGTATTCAAGTGAAAGAAAATAAATTCTACTTGTTGCAAAGTGGCAGGCACCACCAATGATGTTGATTAGATATATTTTTTAAAAGATTTTATTTATTTATTTGACAGAGAGAGAGATCACAAGTAGGCAGAGAGGTAGGCAGAGAGCGAAGGGGAAGCAGGCTCCCCGCCGAGCAGAGAGACCAATGTGGGACTGGATCCCAGGACCCTGAGATCATGACCTGAGCCGAAGGCAGAGGCTTTAACACACTGAGCTACCCAGGTGCCCCCTTGATTAGATATTTGACTAAAGAAAGTCACACAACGATTGTTTTAGAATATTTCTTATTCCTCTTTTAACGGTAACATTTTAAGAATATTTTTTGTTTAATACTTTGTTAATATGTTTGTATATCAAACATATACAGGAAAAACAGAGAAAGAAAGGAAGAAATCCTAGAATCTGCAAAATGAAACTAGAGAGACAAGGTGGAGATACATAAATTGGCTAGAGAATATTCCAGAGTTTTGCATCGTCAAGGAGAAGATGGAGTGAGTCTACTTCCAGCATAATGATGAATAGAAGTTACTGAACTAAAAGCAGTGCTATGAAAAACTGAATGATAAATTAAACTAAAAGCTCAATGTTGCTCATGCCTTGTTTTTTTTTTATTTTTAATTTTTTAATTTTTTATTTAATTTTATTTTTTCAGTGTTCCAAGATTCACTGTTCATGCACCACACCCAGTGCCCATGCTCATGCCCTGTTGACCAACTGATGAAGGTTAAGAGGACTGCACCTGGACGTGTCGTCTTTCTTTTCCTTTCCTTATGCAGAAACATTTCTGAAACACCCAGCATTCTCATTAGGTACATGCTGAATGACCTAGATGTCACTTTTTTCCCCAGGAAGTTCTTAATTAATTTATCTTCGATATAGTAATGCGGTTAAAAGTATCAGCGTCAGATGTACTCGGAACAGAATGTCATTTTGGACTCTTCTATTTACTGGCTATACGCCATTTAATGAGTTACCCGATCACAGGAAACCTCGGTTTCTACCAAACAAATGAGGACTTGAATATTCGTCTTTGATATTTTAAACAAAATTGACTTCTTTAAGAGGACCAAGGCACGGATAAAGTTGTCAATATTGCAATCGTGATGGCTATTACTATTTGTTGTTTGTTTGTTTGTTTTAATTCTTTCTTTTGTTTATTCTAGCTCATAAGATTTTTTGAAACACAAGCAAAGGCCTTTCTGATTAGGTCTCCCATGCTAAATATCATTACTGAGGGACATACGCTTTACTCCGCAACCTGAGGTAGTTCTTTAATAACTACTGTATTCTTTCTAAGTTAGCTTCGTGCAGATATGTGTAGCCTGGCTTCTTGCTGAGGTAGAGCCCAACCCATTAACAATCAAAAACTGCTTTAAAATAATCACAGTTTTGGGGCGCCTGGGTTGTTCAGTCATTAAGTGTCTGCTTGTGGTTCAGGTCATGATCCCGGGGTCTTGGGATCGAGTCCCCCATCGGGCTCCCTGCTTGGTGGGAAGCCTGCTTCTCCCTCTCCCACTCCCTCTGCTTGTGTTCCCCCCTCTTGCTGTCTCTCTCTGTTAAATGAATGAAATCTTAATAAAAAAATAAAATAATCACAGTTTGTCCTGACTCAAAGGGAAGAACACCCTCTACTGAACCTCCATATTGTCTCCTGGAGCACCCCAGGGTTTGGTTAATTTTGGCATTTTCTACTCTTCTGTAGCTTAAAGCCGTTACGAAGGGGAGCTGGCAATGAATCAGTAGAAACAAACTCCCTGAAATCCTAGTGGAAGAATATTAGGAAATTTAAAATCTGGAATATTATTCTGCAGTAATGGCACTTAAAATATTTTTGAGCTATTAAACCTTGTATTATTATACCCATTAACTTTTTGTGCAAGGGATGCTAAATGCCATTTACTCTTCTTCTTTGTAACTCGTTTCAAGACAATCATTTTTTTATGTTCTATTAATACCTTGCTTTGACTGCTCATCCCCTCTGTGCCTGTATGTGCTGTGTGTGCTGTGTGTTCTGTGTGTGTGTCCAAGAGTAGGAGACCTATTATTATCAAAAGGCCAGCAGCACCAAGGGACTGAATTGGTGACCTGGAAGGTTAAATTCCACAGCGGTAATCACTAAGCTGTTCTCCATTATAGTTGCATTAAAAAGATTGAGACTACTGACATCTGGTACCTCCCCATCTAAAACCTTTTAAACCACTTGGAAAAAGGGCTTTTATTTAGGAAGTGAACAAAACTCTAGGTGTGTGTCACTTAAAGATCTGGAAATTTCCTGTAAGATACACTGTTCAAAGATGTTCAGAACACATGTGTATTGGGATAAAATGTTAAACCACACATTTTCATTTGTACGCTCCATTTTTTGCCCTATACGAACAATATAAAGAGTGCATGAGCAGAAAAATCAAGTTTGAAAACTCCTTCATAAAATAAACATGTTTGGTTTGATTGTCAACATCTAAACTCAAAACGACAAAATAGGATTAAAAGATAAAGTGTATTAATTTATATGCATGAATTATAAGCAATGACTCTTTTTGTCATATGTACAAATGTTTTAAGACGTATACCTGGTATCTTATGCATTTAATTTCAAAAATGTTTTACTTAACATAAATTTGTTAATTGGACTTGCAAGTTTGAGGAAATATTACTAGCAAACAAATAAAAATAAATAAAAATAAATAAATAAATAAATAAATTCACAATGCATTTCTCAGTTTAAGGTAAAAAAAACATTAAAAATTAACTCAGTACTTCACTATTAATATTCTACGATGTTATAAGAATTTGCCTTTTTTTTAAAAAAAACAAAAATTTTAGAAATTTATAATAACAGAAGTTATAATCCTGGATATAAATTTCCTCTGAAACATATACATAATTTTACAGCTTTCAAGGACCATGTTTTCATTTCCCAAAAGGAGGCTAACAATATACATACACTCTCACTCTTCTGTTATGACTTAAGAGGATAGATGCCAAAACACCCAATAAGCAACAATGAAAAACTAGTCCTTCCTTTGATGAACATATTAGAACTTTGCAGGCAAAAATATACGTGCATAAATTAATTAGGACCACTACCAGAAGCAAATAAGTGACAAATGTCAAGTAGAGCATAGTCAAAGAGAGAAATAAATCCAGCTATTGGCTATTGTGAGAGATATATTCAAATGACATGGACATGTTGGGTCCTGTTTATTCCTTTACTCCTTCAACTTTTTAATTGAATCATGATTGTATGAAAGTTTGTGTAGTACACACGAACATCAATTTTGCCCTCAAGGGGTTTGCATCAAAAAATTATAGAAACATCATTTAATTTGGTACTGAGAGACAGAGCTTGATTCTTGGTTTTGCTCCTAATTTGGGGATCTAGGCAGATTGACCACTCCTCTGAGTTAGAACTAAGGAAATTAGTATGATAACTACCTCCTCATATGGCTTTTAGATGCAGAAAGGCTTTTAGAAACTGAAGCATTCTGTGTACTTAAAAGCTATTCTTGTTCTTGACATAAATAATTACATTAGAAAGTAAAACAGGCTTTAAAAGAGACAGTAAAATAAAATGTAGAGATAGAGAGGCAAATAGTTTTTTTATCAAAGAACAAAAGTAAATGCTTCATAGAGAAGGAGCATTTGAGCTATGCCCTGAAAGATTTCTATTTACATTTAGCTTCAGAGTACGACCACCATTAGTAAAATTATTCTAGGAGAAAGTTATTCAAATGGAATTTTGAATGAGATAAAAAAAATTATGGTCTATTTCATTTGAGGAGAACAAAATTAGATTTGAAATAATATCATGTTCAAAGGGTTGAGAAAGAATCTTCCAATTCCTGTGTAGGGAATGGCATATAAATGTGCACGGATCAATATAAAGGGGACTTATATATATTTAGAAATAGCTTGAGACTGAAAAAATATGTAAGAATTTATTCAACTACTTTAGAGGAAGGGTTTTTTTTTCTTTTTTTTTGAGCAATTTTATAAGCATTTGGAAAAATTAAAGGTAAACATGGAGTGAAATAGAATATTTATAATTTGCTTTACTAGAGCTATCAGAAGTCTTAGCATAGTTGGGAAATATATTTTATAGGTATAATGAATGAAAAAATTCATGAATTCTATACCGTGACTATGATAAAGAGAAGAGCAAAAGTCAGAGGAAGAATGAAGGAAGTATTGATCACTTAAATGTGGACTTTAGAGTCTTTTTGTTCAGGAATCAATAAATGATCCTGGTGTTACCTGTTCTGTTTGGTCAATTCATAACACTCTTCCATCATCCTCCATTCTCATTAAATTTACTCTGTGGTTTGGACTGGAAAGCATGAGTTTCCCATTTTCCTGGGCATAATTAGACACTCGGATACATTTCAGTATTATTCTTGTATTGATACTCATCTTACTCAAACTCAGTTATTTACTTCCTAGCTGCTACTTCCTTGGTAAAGAAAAGATGTCTTATGCCCTAGTAGATTTAGATCTGTTTTCTCTCCAGTGCCTCTCTGTGGTAGTCATGAATATATGCAGCTCAGTTTCCTTTCAAGAAAGAACTTGCCAATCTGCTGTAAAGAATACCGTTGGTGGACACTATACAGCTATTGGCTTTCGGGACCTACCAAAGTATTTGAGCTAAGGCCATCCACACTTTTCTCTTTCAACCTCCTGGCAATGGCTGAGCACAATGGGGTATCTATGATCTGGTCATTTCTGCCCTCTATGACTCCTTTATAGGAAATCCTTTTGCTGATGTTTCTCATGGGCTTATCAAAAATCTCTCAGAGCAGCTTCACAGAACAAGGCTTTTCCTGAAAATCTTCCTTTCTTATTCCTCTCTTTGCATGCTGCCCCATAATCTAATAGCTTTTCCTATCTACTCCTGTTCTGCTTTTGTCTTTCACAAGCATTTCCCTCAATAAATCTCTTGCAATCCAAATTCCATCTTGGCATCTAAAAACCCAAGTGACATTTGAAAGTTACTTAAAGCTTTGTGTGTGTGTGTGTGTGTGTGTGTGTGTGTGTGTGTGTGTGTGTGTGAAATAAATGGATAGATGAATGGATGGGTGGATGGATGGACCAGGAGAATAGCTACAGGTAAGAGTTTATTTTCGGTGGTGGTATTTCAAGTGAGATCTTTCATTGGTACATATAACGTATTAGTTTCAGGTGTACAACATAATGGTTTGATATATGCATCACTTGTGAAATGGTCACCACAATAAGTCTAGATAACATAGTTAATTTTTTTTCTTATGGTAGAAACTTAGGATCCACTCTTTCAGCAACTTTCAAATATACAACATGGTATTATTAAGTATAGCTACCATGCTGTACATTACATCCCTAGGTCTTCCTCATTTTATAACTGGAAGTTTATACCTTTGATCACCTCTTCCTATTTCTCTCGTCTCCACCTCACCTCTCCCACCCCCCACCCTGGCAACTATCAATGTGTTCTCTGTAACTGTAAGTTCAATTTTCTTGTTGTTGTTGCTGTTTTTAGATTCCACATCTAAGTGAAATCATACGGTATTTATCTCTCTGACTTATTTCACTAAGAGTAAAGTTTTAAACACGAAGAAAGAAGTGAAAAAATCAACTCTATTTACTTGCAAAACTTGGGTAATAATTACTTCATCCATTGAAAACACCCAATCCCTGTTTCTACTACTGCCTATTCCTTTTAATAAAGATTTTATTTATTTATTTTTAACTGAGAAAGTGAGAGAAATGGAGAGAAAGAGCACACGAGTGGGGAGAGGGGTAGGGAAGTGAAAAGGGAGAGAGTCTTAAGCAGACTCCCTGCTGAGCAGGAGTCCAAAATGGGGCTCGACCCATGACCCTGAGATCATGACCTGAGCCAAAACCAAGAGTCACTTAACCAACTGAACCACCCAGGTGCCCCTTGCCTATTCTTGACAGAGAGATGGGAAGATAATTCATCATATAAAATAACATAAAGAAAATATACAATGTATAATTTCCCCATATTCTTGCAATTGAAAGCATACATACATATGCACCATATAACATGAGTTATAATTTAATCCATGCAATAAATCTGGAAAGAAATTAAAACTCAGAATGTTTAAGTAACAAGCCAGAAGTAATACAGCTAGCAAGTTGTAGTGATGGAATTTCTTTCTATTTGACCCCAAAGATTCAAGGGCAAGTCTCTTAATAAGGCACATTTCAATGCTTTATGGTTTAAGTTAGAAATTAACCACAGTAAAGAAGATTGGAGTATAATTATATCTACATGTGTTGACTTTCATTCACCAGACTATAGGGGCTCTCATCTGTCAAAAAGAATTGTAGGGAAAAGTCATTTTATTTTCTTACTTTGCCGCTAGTAACACCCTAGAGCCGTTTCCATTTATTGCTAGATTATCTTTGTGATTTTCCCCCTACTTACCTTGTTTCTGTAATGTGACAAATGTCTATTTTATCACATGTCCACTTCAAATACCCCCGATACAATTTTTAAAAGAAATATCCCCACATTTGTTTTGGAATACCACATGACCAAAACAAACACTGAGAAATTAAAGAACAATGTGATGGATGGCAGTTGTCTCTAAGTAAAAGAGTCTTAGAGTTAATGTAATTACACAAATGCTCATTTTATTACACCCTATATCCCTGAATTTTTGAACAGATGCAATAAACGGTCAATTACTTCAGTGACTGGTAACACCAAGTAGCAACTACGAAGGAATATGGACTGTGTTTCTCCAAGCAGACCTTTGCCTCCAAGCTAAAAGTAAAAGCTGCAGTCTTGCCCTATTTACCATTTTTCAATTAATCATATGTTAATTGACTTAGTAAGAAATGTGTTGGCTGTCTAACTCATTTTGAATTATTTGCCAGAGTTGCTGGTGAAACCAAACTGCTCTTCCCCATCACACGCATGCTTGATTAATCAATAAGTCAGTAAACGTAGCCTTGCTGATGACATAAATGTGTCAATTTTTTCCATGTTGTTTTAGACAGACACTTAAAATCTGGGGAGATAAATTGGTTTAAAAAATGCAGGAGACTGATGCGTTTGGTTTCAGAAGCAATTCCCTTTTTCTGTTTCTGATTGTATTAGACTTTAAAAATAGCAAAAGTCTATTGAGTGCCTGATAATAAGGGGATGTTTGCTGATTACAAACGAGAGATACTGGTTTTGTCTGTTTTTGTGCGTAGCACAGTACTATTTATCTCTACATGCTCCCCTTAAGTTTGAGAATTTTCTATTTCTCCAAAATAGTCACAGATGGTGGCAGGCAATTACATGATAGTAGGTTTTCCTAAGCAAAGACTTGGAATGCCAAAACTTACACACTGACTTGCTGAGTGATTCACCTTGAAGGGCCATTTTACTTGATATTCTGCGACCCAGAGTCTTGACGTGGCTATAATTCCCAGAGAGTCTCATGGCACCAGGAATCTGTCATTCTTGGCAGCAGTAGGCTGGTCTGCACTATATTAAATCACATTCTTCTCTCTCTCTCTCTCTGTCTTTTGAAAGTTATTTTATGAGAAAAAACATCATTGAGCTCAGGCAAAAGGTACTTTCAGGACATTTTCTCTAATTATGACATCTATATGTTTTAAGAAAATTAAATCAGAGAACATGATTAAAAGCAATGTTAAAATAGTATATTGCAAGCAGGCTAATTTGGATAAAGAACAAATTATATCTAAATCAACACTATAAATGTGTCCTGTTTTAATATTTCTATTAGAGATGTACGTGCAAAATCATGGTTGCTAGAGATATCTTTGCTTATAACAACAGGTTCATTTTCATATACAATTACAAAGAGCTACTCAGTGTTTTAAAGTGATTAATCGAAGAAATACATTGATTAACCAAAAGAAAAATGGGAGTACTTTCTTTCAATATAGTTAAGCATTTCCCAAAGTAGTTTATGATAGATGCATTCAAAGAATAAAATCATTTACTTAATTAACTTAATTATACACAGTATTGCACTTGCTGCTAAGAGGGTGACAGCAGGAAGGTAAGTAATGCTTTTTTGCCTTTCTTAAACATAAAATTTGGATGCAGAAACAATGTGTACATGAAATTTCCAAAAACAAACATAAAACAAACTCCATGAACCTGATACAGTTCAGTTTTTTCTTAAGTTGGTCTGGGAAGGCTTTAAATAGAGGGTAGGTGATGGATGAGGAAAGAGATATCCGGGGCTCCTGGGTGGCTCAGTTGGTTAAGCCACTGCTTTCAGCTCAGGTCATGATCCTGGAGTCCTAGGATAGAGTCCCATATCAGGCTTCTCCTGCTCTGCAGGAAGGCTGCTTCTACCTCTCCCTCTGCCTGCTGCTCCCCCTGCTTGTGCTCTCTCTTTCTCTCTGTCAAATAAATAAATAAAATCTTAAAAAAAAAAAAGAGAGAGATCTGTTAGTATCCCACAGATGAAATTTGGCATGAAGATTGTGGGATATATATATGTAAATAGATATATCTCAATTTGTAAATTTTCACTGAAAAATTTAAAACCGTGTATACTAAGTACATGTGTGTTCACATGCATGTGTACATGCAGATACACATATGTGTCTTTAATAATGGGTGTGGCAGACCAGATATATGATATAAAGATACTGAAAAAAAAAAAAAAAAAACTTGGATCTTTTTCCCTGGCTGATTGTTGTCCTGTAATAGAATAGCATCAATGCTACCAAGTACTGATTTTTTAAACCACAAAAGTGCAGCCTGGCTAAATCTCATCTGTAAGCCATTATATTCATCTCTACATTTTTTTTTTCCATTTTGCAGTTAAAAATAACCTAATAATCATCATTATAAAAAAACCTAACTTGCAGCAAAAATTGGCTTCCAATATTGAAAAGACTGAGTTACAGAAGATAATGATCAGTCAGGATATAAATTTGTGGAAGGAGCTAACATTGAAATTGCAGCTTGGTTTAGACAAGAAACAGCATACACAGTGAGTAAGAGCATGCACTCTGGAGTCAGAGGACCTACAAATCCAGTTCTATCTTATCCTAGTTTTGTGATCTTAAAAAATTATTTAATGTTTCATCCTTTCTTATACACAATGGGGATAATTATAGTAGCTCTCATAGGTTTGTTCTAAGTTTAAATGGGTTAATATTGTTAAAGAGTTGAGATAGTATCTAGATCAAACATGTGTCTGGCTGTGCATGTCTTTGTAAAATAAAAATACATCTCGGAACCCTTGATGGCCACATAAAGGTTATGAATCTCCAACAGAGGGATAGAGTGGCACTATTTCTCAAACTTAGTTGACCATATAGTGTATTTTTGGATTACAGGATTATAAATCAAAGGTGTTCTATTGTATAAGTTTGGAAATACTGGGAAAGTGGATAAACCATGATTGCTTCAAAGTTTTTTTCCCAAGTTGACATTCCAGAAAGCTATGAGAAGATAAAAATGTAACAAAGAAGATACTACTCAGGGAATGTGATCAGATATCAAATAAATTGCAACAATGGTGCCAGATGCTTATAACTTTCAGTACTATTACTAATTTCCTCTTTTTTTATTTGTATGTGTTTTTAGAAATTGAATGAAGAACTCTTAAAACCATTCTTATAGTAGACCTACTTATTGAAGCTCAATGACCAGAATATCAAATAGGACATTATCTCAAACAAGTTAAAGCTTCTATTTATTTGATCACCCCAGGCAGTCTCTCAACAATCCTGTCTTTCCCTTGCATCTTTACCTTGCACAAAGTATTACAAAACATGAATGTTCAATGAATGATTAGTATTTACTCATAAAGTTCCCTGTGTACATACTATATGTATCATTACTCATAAAAATCACTAAAGGACACAAATAATACAAACAGTGAGGCACATATGAATGTTAAAATTTCATAAGATGAGTCTATTCTATAACAACTTGGTTGAGACAGCACAATTCTAGAATCTCAGTTTTGAAGACACAGGAAAAGTTTAATGGATAATTTAGATGAGTTGAATTTTGAAAAAAAATAAATTACAATTTACGTAAGAAGAACATAAAAGAGAATTGTGTGCTTTGAAAAAAGCCAATTTACAAAGGTGAGAAAAAAAATGTTTGGGAAAGTATAATATATAACTCACCCTGAAATAGATTGTTAATATAGAACTGAAGATAATAAAAATTAAAAAAAAAAAAAAGAACCGAAGATAAATTTGGTGTTATAATGGGGTCAGAGTACAGTTTCAACATGAGTAGTTATTTTGTACTAAAAATTTACAGTATTGAGCATCTCTTTTCTGTGCAGGGAACTATGGTGGGAATTTTATAAAACATAACCATTAGATGTTCAAAATGCAAGATTTTTTTCTCCACAGTTTCTAAAATCACATAGCAATTCACAAGAAATTTACTTTGATTTGGAAGAATCAGATACCTTATTGTCATTGCATTTTGGATCATTACTCTTATGTTCTGATTAGGTTTGATTTATGAATGTGAGTGAGAAACACTACAGTAGGGAAGAGTAGCTCAAGATGGTCATGTATTTTATTTAGACAAGCTTTGGTCAAGGTTGCAGTGGTATATAACTTTTGCTCTTCATCAATGTCAACTTCATTGTCTTCATGCTCTCTGATGACAACAGTTATATTTCATTGTTACACTGACCTTTGAAACATCGTTTGTTCACCATGTAATACTCTGAAAGTGAGATTGTCTTACCTTTTGGGATTGGTACCAGTGTCTCAACTTGTTGATTACTTTTTCATAGGGTGTCCAAAAGCTTAAATGGTGAGAAAGGGCAAAGAGTTCTTTCATGTGTTAACCTTGGTTTACCCTGCTCTCTTTCTCTCTTGCTAGTAATTTAGATGCTACTAGTAATATAGTCATTATTCCATTTAAGGTAAGGGGATTCAAGAATAACTCAAATTATTCATTTTTTTAAAATTTGTGTTTTATTGCCAGATAAGCTTTATTTCTGTGTTCTATCTCTCTCTTTTTTTTAAGATTTTATTTATTTATTTGACACATAGAGAGAGATCACAAGTAGGCAGGGAGGCAGGCAGAGAGAGAGAAGGGAAAGCAGGCTCCCTGCTGAGCAGAGAGACCGATATGGGGCTCGATCCCAGGACCCTGAGATCATGACCTGAGCCGAAGGCAGAGGCTTTAACCCACTGAGCCACCCAGGCGTCCTTCTATGTTCTATATTTCTGCCAATGTTATTCATTAGCCATATTATCATTCAGAATATCTGATTAAGTTATTTCTCATCGGCCACATATATTGGTAGAATACATTAAAAGACATAGTTCTCCCTCCCCAGTTAATTTGAAAGGCACTTTTGTTAGACCCAATGGGAATGTGAACCTTGGAAAAATTAGGACAAGAAGATTTCTTATAGATACAAAATAATATTGTGCTCATCATTGAAGAGTAATGTGTAGAGAAAAAAGTAGAAAAAAACAAAAGCCTTACCAATGTAAGGTGTGTGCATATGTTTCTATTAATAAATTGGCATATGCTAGTTTCTCCTACACATGTTTTCATAACTTTGAACTGCCATTACAGATGGCCAAAGAAGTGGTTACCTTATTTGACAGTCCATGGGTCTGCTGAGCCTTGCTGTGCTACCTGTGCTGGGTGAGCAGTCACGCAAAGACTCTGTCACCTGGGTTATTAAAATTTATGCCTTTCCAGGAACGGGAATGTTTTCAGGATAAAGCTGAGAGCTATTATCTTTCATGGACTCTCCATTATTTCTTCAGCTAATGTAAAAACTGTAAAAAGATGTTAAGATTATAGGTAAGAAAATGCAGTGGAGTGGGTGTCAGGAAATTCTACATTAGCCTAACTTTTGTCATTAACCAGATTTATAACAGTGGATTTGTACCTTAACCATACTGGATTCCAGTGTTCTTATTTCTAAAGAAATTGTTAAAATATATATATATATATATAACTTTTAAAATCCAAATTACATATCTGTTGTAGGTTGAGCTGAAATTGACAAACCAACCAACAAAGTAATTGAGGGTTTAAAGAAATACATTTGCTCTTGTAACCTTTGAGTTATCTGAAAGGGAATTGGTAAACACCATTTGGCATATTATTAAATGCAAAAGCAGTAGTCCTAAGGCTCCAGTCTAACTTATCCAGGAATCCCAAGACTCCCCAAAGATATTTCCAAACTTGTTCTTGTCTTATATGCTCTTTGGAGAATATATTAATCTCAGAATAGAGCAAAAATTAGATTCTGGGGGTGCCTGGGTGGGTCAGTGGGTTAAGCCTCTGCCTTTGGCTCAGGTCATGATCTCAGGGTCCTGGGATTGAGCCCTGCATCCAGCTCTCTGCTCAGCGGGGGACCTGCTTCCCCCTCTCTCTCTGCCTGCCTCTCTGCCTGCTTGTGATCTCTCTCTCTCTCTCTGTCAAATAAATAAATAAAATCTTTAAAAAAAAATTAGATTCTGATATGAACTATGGAAAAGCCGAGAAGAGAACTTATTTCCTCTATGAATTTTCATTTTCTAAGACACACAGAACAATGGAAAATATAATACATTTTCAGAAAACCACAAAGAAGTACGTGAAAATTAAAGAGTCATTTTTTTTAAATCCATGGATAATAAACATTCCTCTTAAGAGAATATTCTGCTTGTTAAGGTTCTATGTCTCTGTTTATATTGAGCAAGTATGAAAACAAAACAGAATGGTAGAAAAATAAAGGGGAAAAGGAAGGAAGGAAGGAGCCAAATAAAGGGAGGGAGAGGGAAGGCTGGAGTAGAAAGGAAGAGAGAGTGAGAGAGAGAAAGAGAATGTTTTCAATCAGCTTAAAACAAATCTTATTTGAAATTTCTTACCCTATACATTAATGTTAAGAAAGTTGATCTCTCTATTTACCAATACCAAAATTATATTTTTTATACATATAAATGGTTAAGAAAGAAATAAAACAATATTTTACCTTCTGGTAAATATTTGCTTAAGTAAAATGTACCCATTAAGCTGTATTTACCAAGTCTGCTATATTCAGAATGCTATAAAAGGCAGAGTGCTGTAATGTTCAAAGATTATTGTGGTGTGTTGCATTTTGCATTCCCAAGACAGCATTTTTTTTCCACAAATTCCCTTTTTAAGCACAGCATATACTCTCAGGGCCCCTGTAAGAATTTAAATGAGAATTCTTCAGAAGAAATAGTGTTGCAGAGTATTAACATTTAAACCTCTACTAATCCCTGAATAGCACCAAATATCTTTTCTTTTGAATCAGGATACTGTATTATGCTCAAAGAAAGCAAAAATGAGCAAGTAGATTGGAAGGCATAAATATAAAGCGTTTGAGTAATTATAGATTTCTAGTCATGTCACCACAACAGAAGTTAATCCAGCTATAGGATTTTGGTTATAAACTGATTTGCTTTTGGCATATGACCTGAAAACTGCTTTTTTTTCTACTAAGCTGAGAATTGTCATAAAGAAACTTAACTAATAAGAAACATATCATTAATTTCTATTCCTTTTTTGGGGAGTGGGGGATGATTCCTCACATTCAGTTTTGATCCACTTAATAAAAATGAATTGCTAAAGATGTAATACCTTGCAGTGTTTTCTCTTTCCTATAACTCAAAACATGGAATTTTTTTTTTAAACGAAACAATATAAATAAATGAAATTTTAATGGTCTTATTTATAAAGTTCACTAGGATTGGCTTATATTTTAACAAATAGAGATATATAAAATATTTACCTTACTAGATACTTTTGAAATAAGCTATTCAGAATATGGTTTAAATGCAATTTTCCCCTCTCTTAATATACTACAGTTCAGAGGGAACTTCCTCCCATTGATATTTTAATTTCAGTTTCTGTTGCATATGTACCTTGAGATTTGATGAAGTATCAAGAAACATTACACATATTTCTGTTCCATTTGTTTCAATGTCATCATATTTGATATGCAACTGACAATGGATAATATTACTATGTAGAAATATACAACTTCATGTAATCATAATGTGATAAGAACAGAAAATATATGCACTGATTTCTCTGCTATTACTCCATTTGGCAATCACACCATCATTGAAATAAAATTCAGAGTGAGTGCTATAACCAGAGTAGAAAGTTTTACAATGCTTCTTGAAATAAATGTCACAAAATTTGATATATGCAACACATACTACTCATATGTAAATTAGCATATGGGGAGTGTATGTGAATCACTGTTTCTGACATTTATTTCATGATGCTCTATAAAATCTTTCAACTCTGCTTATTGTTCTTTTTTATTTCCCTCAAATGAACAAATCTTTTTCAATTATAAGGAAAAGTTCACATTAAAAATACTGACACTCTGCATGTCTCATTTGTTTGAAGCAGTCTTAAAATAGTGTCCTAGCTTTCATTTCAATAAATTTTATGTCTTTACTTAAAAATTTTATCTTTTGATTAATTATCACTTTTAAATCCCTTCATTATTTCAACATATAACATTGTATCATTTTTTTAAAAGATGTATTTATTTATTTTAGAGGGGGGAAAGGGCAGAGGGAAAGGGAGATAAACCCAAGCAGATGCCCGGCTGAGCATGGAGCCCCACACGGGGCTCAATCTCAAGATCCTGAGATCAGACCTGAGCCAGAATCAAGAAGAGTTGGATGCTCAACTGACTATGCCACCCACGCACCCCAACATTGTTATCATTTTTAACTTTACTGCCTAGTTACTCTATGTTAGTCAAAATTCCATTTTAAGAAGAAACATCCATTCTTCTTTTGTCCTTAAATAATTAATCATCTCACTATCTTCTACACATTAATTGCTTATGTTTTATTCAATTCATTAAAGTTACATTCCAAAAACTTTTTGTGACAGAATTCTTCACATAAGACCTGGTGTTATGAGAGAGAGGAGGCTTATATAGAGAAGAAAGACATCCTCCCTTCTCAAGGTTCTTGAGATCTTTTGTAGGAAATTAGACGAATATTTAAATAATAGAAAAGGGGAATGATCTGTTTCCTAAGGTGATTACAGTGAGCTGAGAGGTCTGGAAAGGCAGTTATTACAGAAGAACGTAGAAAATAAATAGCATTTTGATTATGTGTTACTTTTTTCTAAAATATAAGGAACATGTTATCATGGTAGTAAAATTCTGGGGAAAAAACTGTAAATAAGAGAATAGAATAATGCATAGTATTTTATACCATGTACATATAAAAAAAAACTTTAAAAGTAAATTTTGGATGATACAGAATATAGTAGTTTGTTCTTTTTTTGTTCACCATAACTTTTAATAATGGCCATTTCTAATCACTGAGACTTGAAACAAAGAAGAAAAGTTGTTCCAAGTGGATAACAATTTAAGTAATGTTCAGGATGCAGAAAATGTACTTAGAAAAGTGTAGTTGGGCCAGTTTGTACAAATTGAGATGTAGTGAGATATGAATGGGAAGGAAATTAAGGCCATATTTTAGATGATCTTAAATGTGGTACAGATAAAATATATTGAATACAGGTAGATATGGACAGCCAATGGAAGATTTTGAGTAGGATATGGTTAGAAAAAATATAATTTTATTGAATTAATATGATAGCAGTTTTTAAGATTCATTTGTTTGCCTGAAAAATATAAAAGCTGAAAGCATCCAGAAGAAACATGGAAGAAGGATTCAAATTTGTGGTTGGACCATAAATAAAGGGAGAAATAAACTAGTTAGTTCATCCCATGTAATGAGGTTATTATAATAATATCTGTTTCATTTTTTATGATGATGATATAAGGTGTTTTGGAGAATGTTTAAAAATTATATACCTCACACATAGAAAAAGAAACATGAATTTTTCCCTCGTTTTCAAAATGTATTGTTCTTGTTATTTTAATAGTTGTAATGATAAAGAAGATGCTGGTGACTTTAGGAGTAGAAAATATAGAGTAATATATTGTTCTAATATTGAAAAAAGGGAAAAGGCTGTGTAGGTGATTAAAAAATGTGCCATTAACAAATAATGAAGGCAAAAATGGATTTGTCTTAAAAATGGACTTGAAAGTTCAATTCTTGGGGTTCCTGTGTGGCTCAGTCAGCTAAGTGTCTGCCTTTGGCTCAGGTTGTGAACCTGGGTCCTGTGATGGAGCCCCACATCAGGTTTTACCCTCTGTGGGAGGCTGCTTCTCCCTCTCCATCTCTCCCCCTCACAGGCTTGTGCTTTAGCACTTGTTCACTCGCTGGCTCTCTCTCTCTCTTTCAAATAAATAGATAAAATCTTAAAAAAAGGGTTCAATTTTTGATATGCTAAGTTTGAGACAAAATAATTGTATAGAAATTGAATTTTTTATCAAGGAGTCGAAATGTGGATCTGGTAGATACCACTGTTCATAAGGATTCAGCACCCCTCCAAGGAAGAGGATTATGCATCCCAGGCTTGTTGAACACAGAGATGACTTCTTTTAGCTTTTGGATTTTGTAAAGAAGTGGCATGTTATACTCTTGGGCAAAAGCTTTAAGAACCAACATATGGTCCTCCCTTTTCCCTATTCCCAGTGAAGGATGCTCTGTCAACAAAGATTCCTGAGTAAGCAACTAACTCTTGGTTTTGGCTCAAGTCATGATCTCGAGTTTGCAGGATCCCACACTGTGTAGACCTCCATGCTCAGCACAGAGTCTGCTTCAGATTCTCTCTCACTCTCCCTGTCTGCCCCTCCCCCCAGATCACACTTGCTCTCTCCCTAAAACAAATAAATAAAATCTTAAAAAAAAAAGTAATTTTAAGACTAAAATGACCAACATTGTCAAACACTGCCAGCTCTGAAAGGATGAATCCTGAAGTTGATATTCAGCCTGTACTGAGTGCCAATTGTCTGAAGAGTGTGACCTTACTAGCCACATGGGTAACAGATTGCAAGTGTTAAAGAGTGAAATCCTGTCTTGCCTCATTTCCATTGTTACTAATTAGAATGCAGATGCCATTCTGAGACCCATTTCTTCCTTCATTTTGTTTTATTTTTCTCTGGAGTTTGAAGAGTTTCTTTCGGTTTGCAATGCTCTAAAATTTCATTATATGATTTTCTTTGGGTGAATTGGATGTTGGAATACTATGAAGGTGTTGGAACTCCAGAGATAATCCTCTAAACTTTGTTTTAAATAATATTTTATTTTAAATTTTGCACTTCTTTTTCTATTTTTGATTAGTTTGCACTCTATTTTTGGTTAGACTTCCCTCGATTATAACTTCTATTTTTTTTTTCTCATTCAGTAATACATCTTGTTTAAAGGAGAAGGTACTTTTCTTTCTTTCTTTCTTCTTTTTTTTTACATTTTAAATTTTTTTATTCGGTCATGTGATGTGATGAGCACTGGGTGTTATACGCAACTAATGACTCGTTGAACACTATACCTTCTAATTTTTGTGTTATTTTTTAGCAGTGCTATAATCTTAATTTTAAATTTTGTCTGAATAATATATATGTGTGTGTATATATATATTTCTTCTTTCTGGGATGTAATATATTGATTTAAGACTTCCCAGAGTCTTAAGGTCAGCTTTTGCGAAAGCTCTATTCTGAGAGCTGAACGTGAGAAAGGTGGTTTGGAGGTCTGTATATGCTCTCCTGAGCTATATCTTTTGACTGCTAGTCCAGATACCCTTTATTTGACTGAGTTTCTGTTTATCTCCAGAATGTGGATGGAATGATTTCCCAACTGATAAATTGAGGAGATCTGGATATCCAAGCATGTCTTAAACTCTAAAACATTTCTTTAGATTTAAGACCATCTTCCCTAACATTTTGGGTATATCCCAATTCTCCCACTTTCTGAAGTTTCTATGGGCAAATTAGTTAACTTTTTGGCTTTCCTCACTGCTAGCTCAGATTCAACATCCTTAACTTCACTGAATAATTTGCAATTTTCCACATGCTTTCCAGATCCCAATAATTTATTGTAAAAGTCTCTCACATTTTTCTTTGTCTTTAGAGTTTATAGAAAAACAAATTAGCACTCTACAGCACTTTTTTTTTTTGAATTTCAAGAAGTGACAGATTAGAAGTTTTCTTTGTCTTTCTTTCTTGTAAAAAACAACTGTACTGAGATATAACTCATGTCCTATACAATTAATTTATCAAAACAAATGAATGATTTTTAGTATATGTGTGGAGTTGTGTGACCATCTCCACAATCTAATTTTAAACATTTTTATCAGCTATTTTCTTTTTAGAGAATTTTTGTGTGTGAGTATAAATGCACACACACAAACATACATTTTTATATATTCATATATATGCATGAATAAGCACTGATATATATGTATATGTGTATCTCTGCATATATTGAGAGGCACTCTAAATATATATTACACACACATAGGCATTTATACATGTATGTATAAACTCATTTATTCCAAGTTAATAATTACTCTTAGCAGATTTTATTAGCCATTTATCTAAGCAAACAATTTATTCCAAATGTTGGTGGTACTCATTGACTTTCAGGCATGCAACTTATGTTTAAATTGGCCTGATAACATTATTATGTTAGTATACTGACTTATATATCCATGTGTATGGGTATGAATATGTGTGTGTGTCTGTGTGTGTGCATATCTATACTTAATTTTACTTTGTTCTAAGAAGTTTATGTTGATTTATTTTCCACTTATGCCAAAAAGATGTTTCCTTCAAATTGTCATTTTTGTTTCATTTTTAAGGCAGTCTTTTGAAAATAGATTAGTTTACAGGTATGTATTCAGTCTTAAGAATCATTCCTTTTCTTGAATGTTTGGAAAGACCGTCACAAAATTAATATTAAATTGTTTTTTTATGATATCAGCTTTGCACTTTAATTTTTATGAATTTACAATTTACTTAGGATTATGATATTAAAAAGTTTGCATTCAATTCTAAAGTTTTTACCAAAGTTTATTCTTCTAATTTTTCATGAGTAACAAACTAATTTACTTTTGAATATGAAACCAAATCTTCCATTATTTATTCAATCTGTATATGAGTTAGCCATTAAAATCTCCTGTGTTCGAATGAAGATATATACCTGTTTATATAAAGTGACTCATGCTAACAGATTCTATTATCCTTAATAACTCAGTGTTATTTCATTAACAATGTCTAATAGCATAAGTTACATTTTATATTTTTAGCGTCACTAGCTGACTTTTAGATAAGTAACTTAGGTTTATATCTAGCTGGTATGTCTTAATGTAATCTTTCCTTTGCACTATTGTATACACTATAACATAATATTTGGAACTCTAAATTATAGCCAAGTGTCTTTATCTTCTTTATAATAAGAAGAGCTTACATAAGTTGTTGAAAAAAATTAAATTATGAACTCTTGCTTTAGACTTTTAATTTTAATTTTCTTTTAGTATATAAGGGAAAAAATAGAACTAGCTGATTTGTCCAACCTACATGTCCAGGATCTGTGGGTTATGGCAATCATTAAAGCTTTTGTCAGGGGAATGTTTGATAAGATTTTCTACACTCTTTTGGAGCAAAAAAATCTTGAGACCAAAAAAAGAAGTAATTTCTTTGGAAAATTATTTGTTGACAGAGAATATAGAGTAGCATGTGGAGAAGCAAAGCAGACTATCACTGCCCTATGGTAGTTTTATTCCTAAGAACTTAAAATGGAAGATTATAAAGTGTTTGTACTAAAGAAATGATGCTAAAATAAATTAATAAAAAGTAGTGTATCATATCAAAAGATTTAATAGACAACTATATTTTAACTCATGGTGTGTATGCTTTTCTAGAAACATTTTATTTTATTTTCAAATATCCCTAATTTAAATATGTTGATGCTATTAGTTTTAAACTGAAGGAGAAAATAGTTCTCTTGTAAAATCTGCCTGATTTGTGACTTAATATTTAATTTAAGCCATAAAAAAGAGTATTTATGACCACCTACTAATTGTAAGGCACAATACGGGTACCGCATTATTTGTAGTCAAGGAGAATGTGTGTACAAACGTAAGATAAATTGTGGACAAGCTTTAGACATGCATTGGTTATAGTAAAAATGTAGACTAATTTCATTTTAAGAGATACTTGTACTAGTTTCAAAGAGATGATCAAGAATGTTCTGAGTATATTAGAAAGAATAAATAGCCTGCAGAATTCATTATTCTTTGACTTCATTCTCAAATCGCTATGTGCTTATTGTTTGAGGACTAGCTATATTTCTGAAGTGCAGCTTCTGGAAATTCCATCAAGAGCCACATCTGTATAGTCATAATATATGTTCATTGAAGGAAGAGACTTTTAGGAGATTCATGAAGCTTTAGGAATATAACACAAAAGTGTCCCTGATGGTAGAATTGCACTCTTCATAAATGAGCATTGAGTGGATGAAGCAGTACATCACAGCAGATCAATAACCAGCATGATGTACTATCTCATGGCAAACTTTCTCTTCTGAGTGTAACATACAATAGATCAATACAAAAATAATTCCAAGCAAAGAGACAGTGGCAAATAATTATATTGAATTATTTCTATTGATATTTTTTCCTCTGAAATTTTAGTTCGGTTCAAACACCCAGGAAAAAAAAAAGTGATAAAATTTAATCAGGCAATGGGGAGTTTGGAATATACTTAACCTACTTCCCATAAAAATACTAACTTATAGGGTGCCTGGGTGGCTTAGTTCGTTAAACAGCTGCCTTCAGCTCAGGTCATGATCCCAGGGTTCTGGGATCGAGTTCCACATCGGGCTCCTTGCTGGGCAGGGAGCCTGCTTCTCCCTCTGCCTCTGCCTGCCACTCTGCCTGTTTGTGCTCTCTCTCTCTCTGACAAATAAATAAATAAAATCTTTAAAAAAATACTAACTTATCAATTATTTAGCTTAAGATATTTTCCCTCTATCACTCTTAGCAATTGTGTTTTCTTCTTAGTTAGTACTAAATCTAGACCAAGAGCAACCCAAGGAAATATGTTTCCCTTTCAAAATCTACTCAGTTACATAGGAGGCCTTTATTTTATTTTTTAAAGATTTTATTTATTTATTTGACAGAGAGAGAGATCACAAGCAGGCAGAGAGGCAGGCAGAGAGAGAAGAGGAAGCAGGCTCCCCGCCAAGCAGAGAGCCCGATGCGGGGCTCAATCCCAGGACCCTGAGATCATGACCTGAGCTGAAGGCAGAGGCTTTAACCCACTGAGCCACCCAGGCACCCCACACAGGAGGCCTTTAAAGAGCAACCTGTCATGTTTCAGACTCAATGTGAGCTGCTGAGGTTACAAATACAAAGGAGATGCACATCACTGTTCTCAAGTTGTGAATGGTCTAGAGAGAGATACACCCCTATAGTACGCAGTTAGTAGTTTCTAAGCATTAAGAATGGCTTTGGAAAGAAGAAAAGTCTAAAGTGGTATTAGAAGAAGGAATGATAAATATCAGATATAACTCAAGAATATGGCAGATAGAGGGACAGCAAGGACAAATGCACATGGATGGTAGACAACTAGATGTGTTGCAGAAACTTCATGTTATTTATGTTAGAGGCTCAGCAAAACTAGGGAACTACCTTCTTCCTAAAACTCAGATTGCAACATATGAAGTTTTAAAATTCTCATAGCCAGATACCTGCCATGCCCCAGTCCTTGGAAGAGAATCAGAACCTTATAATTGTACTGGAAACTTAATTTTCTTAATTGTATTGGACTATCATCATATGATTGGCTGCCCAGCAACCAAATGATACCCTTTTTGTGTTTGGAATTTTTCTCACTGTATGAGTCTTGTATAGCAGAATTCATCTCTCATAATAGTAACTCTCTCAGCCAAATATTTATATTTGGTGCAAGCACATGACCTGAGTCAGCCAATCGGACTCATCTACCCACCATGGTTATGTAATAACTAGTAACACAAGAATAAGGATGGTGGAAATTTGCTGTGTGGGTAGCTGTGGAAGTGGTGGTAGCAATATTCAGTTACCAAGAATACTTTGCAAATGATGCTCTCAAGTCATGGCAGCATCTATGTTGTAAGTTGATATGATATCTATCGGTGCCAATGGTGGTTCTTACCAGATGATTCTACTTAGGCTGACTTGTGCAGGATGGGTTACGTTCCTAGCCATGTTCTGTATCTGACCAATTTCTTAGGCCTGTTTCTCCACTACTCCTATTGATGCTGTAAACTACCCTAAAATCCTTTCAGTAAATTCCTTCTTTCTTTAAAATTATCAGAGTAAATACTTAGCAATCTGATACATGCCCATAATAGTGTGCTGACACACAGTGCTCAGGGCTTGATGTAAAATTTAATTGACTTGTATCATAAATCATACATAGAAGCCTTATACAAATGCTTAATCCCACTCAAATGTCCCTCTCTGGCTGGGCTCCTTTCATACTGGTTCTCAAATGACACCACACATGATACATAAAGACATTCCCGTTACTTTTTCTTCTTTGTCATATCACTGAGGAAAAGTCAAGTACACGCTTTAGATTTGTGTAGTAAAAAAGGTGGATGGAAGCCATCACATATAACAAAGTCAATTAGATTTTCTACCCAGGAGGTCAGTATGCTTGGAGAACATGGTGTACAAGGGTAAATCATTGGAGATGAGGCTAGTGAAAAAGTAAGCAAAGGTTAGATCATGAGGAACAGTTTTATTAGACTACGAGATTTGATTTAAATCCTATAGATCAATGCTTCCTAAAACTTAATTGACTATAAATCTTTTACACAGATAAAAAAAAGAAAAATACAAATCATTGAATCTGAACTCTAGTGATTAAGATTTAATTAAGATTATGCATAGAAATATGCATTTAATTTAAGCACCTTGAATAATTTGAAATAAGTAATCTAATAACACATTTTGAGGAACTTCAACTAGGTTTTATGACAATTCATTTGTCCACTCATTTATTCTGTCATTCAACAAACATTTATTAAAATCCTAGTATGGTTCTAGGCATTGGAGATATGGCAGTAAATGGGTGAGGTAGACACTAGCCCTCATGCAGCTTACGTTCTAGTATGTTGGATGTACTGGCAGTAGCAGGAAGAGGAGAAACATTAAAAAAATTTTTTTTAAGTAAAATGGATATAGTTCATAGAAAGTAAAGCAAAGTAAGAGTGAGTTAGGATGGTTAGACTTTTTGTTTTATGGTTAATCAGAAAAAGGCTTCTTTGTAAGGAAACATTTGAGAAAATATAGTAAATGCACGAGGGAGGAAACCATAATATACCTGAGAGGACAATACATGCTTGGACTTTGGAACATGTGGTGAATCTGAAGATTGGCAAAGAAACCAGTGCAGATAGAGGATAGACAAATAAGAACTTCTGCTAGCCAGGGACCAGATCTGGTCAGTGTACCTTGCGAATATTGAGGCACTTTGTTTTTATTTCTGCTGAGATGGGAATTTAACACAAGATCTGGGGCAGAGAGTAGACTTGATCCTATTGTCCTACAATGAGATCATGAACGCTCACTACTTATGCCACACAATGCTCAAGTGGAGAGTTTGGCTTGGGAAGATGGATTATATTCCTTTGCGATATGGAAGAAAGGGATAATTTACAGATATAGACTGAAAGTAGGTTGGTAGATCAAATTGATGGAGTCACGTGGAAAGTTTCCTCTGAATGATATCTTTGCTCAGGAAAATAGAAGACAGTATTACTGTTGAGTGTGAGGCTATACCTGAGACTGTGTTGTGAGACTGAAGAGAAAAGCACAAAAGCAATAAGTGAGATTAAGGGCCTACAGCAAACTTGTTTTGCAGCACTAAGGGTGAGCTTGTAATGTGACATCATGAGTGCCAAATGGTGCCAGTTAGCATGTTGGTGATTTTTTTCCCCACAGCAAACTTCAGCTCTGTCTCTATAGGCATAGAGTAGGCAAAGATGTAAATTTAACCAGATCAATTATTTTTCTAGGTAAGGTAAATGATAAGGGAAAGGTACAAGGAGATTGGACATACATAAAAATTACTGATTTTAATAATAAACCTTTTTTAAATTAAATTAAAATTTTTATTCTATTTTTTAAGTGTTTTTTATTTATTTGAGAGAAAGAGAGTGTGTATGAGAGAGAGAGAGAGAGGGAAAGAGTGTGCACAAGCAGGAGGAGGGGCAGAGGGAAAAGGAGAAGCAGTCTTCCTGCTGAGCAGGGAGCCCAATGCAGGGCTTGATCTCAGGACTCTGGGATCATGACCAGAGAGCCAAAGGCAGATGCTTAACCAACTGAGCCACTCACAGTCCCATGTTTTTGTTTGTTTGTTTTTGGTTTTTGTTTTTGATTTTAAGTCTTTGAAGCTTTGAGAACACTATGAAGCTGAGCAGAGGGAAAATGATACTTAATCCCCATACTATAGGTACTAATGGGCAAAGGAATTTTAGAATTTAGGATTCTGAAAGTATTAAAGTGGAAATATTTGAGGCATTGGCTTAATATCCTGATGCTTGAATGTGAAATTATGAAGATTCCAGTCACTATCTATATGAAAGTCTGAGCTATGACTATGAAAAGTGGCAGCTGATCGAGAGGGTGAAATCACAGGAAGAGACTTCAAGGTAGGAAGCATCCGGGGAAGTTGAGGAATTATCTATGTGGATAATGAAATCACCAAGAAAAATGACAGGAGTAATACTATAGAGGGGGGAGAACACTGAATCAGAAGTAAAATCTTCAAGGAATGAGGCAGCTCTGTGACCAAAGTCTGTAGATGATAGCAATGCAGATAAAAGCCACATTGCAAAAGGAGCACTATATGCAAAAACCTCATGACCTTTCATAATCCCATTAAGTGCTTAAATTAATTTGAGTTATAAATGTTATTGCTTTTGAAAATTAGGGATTGAATGCCATTCCTAAATCTTTCCAGCCAGCGAATAACAAACTCAGAAAATATTTTTATTTGGGAAGCAGGCCCAGTAAAGCGAAGGGTAAGAGCTGGCTACTTCAAAGATTTTTTAGAGCTTTGGGAAAGTAGTTGTTTATTAAATAATGTGCATATTAAGGGTTTAGTTTTTCTGGAAGAAATTTATAACTAGTAAGAGTTTCAGTAGAAAGTTAAGAGAAAGATAATTTTGAAAGAAAAAAGTAAAGAAACTAGGAAGCAACAGGATGGGGAAGAAGAGAGAGAAGGAAATGTGGCAAAGGTAGACACTTACACCCAGGAAAGGATGTTTTCCACAAGTAGTTAGGCAAGAATTGGAAGACACAAAGAGAGGAGAAGGAGCGTTAATTGGTATGAAGTACTTACGAGAGAGGATATTCTGAGGTGGAATTGCCTGAACTGTGAGCAGGGAGAAGCAGGAGAGTGGTACATGGCATATATGTGATGCCGGGACAGGCACAACATGGGAAAGGGTCACTAGACTGACACCTTCCCACACATGGTATCACCCCACACAGCTAGTCTAGGATGTGTTAGTTGCCCTTGATTCTGCAGGGACCATGGAAACCTCCATGAAGGATTTCCAAAAATCACATTTCTGTAACTTCAGGAAGAGTGGTTCATATAGTTGAAAATGTCATGTTCTTTTTTGCATCAAGGTCAACAAGAGTGTAAAACTGAACAAAGTTAAGAGTCTATGTGACAAATTGTTTTCTGTAACTTATCTTCAAATTGTAATACATTACCACAATCTGGCATTGAAAGTACAGCGTGATTCTCTTCAACATTGATTATGATCCACGCAGGAATTTAAAAAAAAAAAAAAATTCTTTTTTTTTTTAAAGATTTTATTTATTTATTTGACACAGAGAGAGAGAGATCACAAGTAGGCAGAGAGGCAGGCAAAGAGAGAGGGGGAAGCAGGTTCCCTGCTGAGCAGAGAGCCCGATGCGGGGCTCGATCCCAGGACCCTGAGATCATGACCTGAGCCGAAGGCAGAGGTTTTAACCCACTGAGCCACCCAGGCTCCCCCATGCAGGAATTTTATAGGACAATGTCACACTAATCTATGATTTTGTATTTTAGACATACTTTAGATTGTTTTTGACACATTCAGTGTATGGAAGGTTTATATAAATGAGTCAAATAAAGGGAAGGAAATGTATTGAGGATTCATGCTAAATATGCAAGAAATGAAGGTCACCATTTTTAGCTTAATGACCCTAAAATTACTAACACTAATATAATTTAGAAAAATAATTAATTGAACCATAGAAGAATCACCTGGGAGACATATGTTGATTAGGGTACTGGTTTGTAAGTTCCAAAAAACTAAAACATGGCTAAGCAAGAGGATTTGCGGCAGTTTATACAAAGGACATGGAACTCAAGAACCAGGTTCATTGGGGTATCTGGGTGGCTCAGTGGGTTAAAGCCTCTGCCTTTGGCTCAAGTCATGATCTCAGAGTCCTGGGATGGAGCCCCGCATCATCGGGCTCTCTGCTCAGCAGGAAGTCTGCTTCCTCCTTTCTCTGCCTGCCTCTCTGCCTACTTGTGATCTCTCTCTGTCAAATAAATAAATAAAATCTTAAAAAAAAAAAAAGAACCAGGTTTATAAAGGACAAGAGCTCAGATGCTTTTGGTGGCCCACATTACATCCTCTGGGCTAATCTATGATTTCTGTCACAGCTGTACATGCTGACAGTGTCCTGCCTCAAGCATACTCCACAAGTACCTTCATTTTTGTGCCTTAGGGCTTTCTCTGAAGCCTAGGGAGGCTGCTCAGCCTGCAGGGATCGCCTAGGAGGGCAGGAAAGTTAATGGCCTGTAGGCCAGCCCTCAACCACTGTGTAATAATTGCAATGGATAGATGTCCCAGCCTTCAGACACACCAGTGTCTACATGCTTCTCTAGCACCCACTCCTTCCTATGCCTAAACCAGAGACCCAGATTTAACATCTTTTACTTTTTTCCTGCCCTATTTCAATTCTGTGTTTCTTCATCCTGTTACATGCAGTCACATTCTTGTTCTAAGCTTTGCTTTTAGAGAAACCAAAATTAAGACAATAGGAAATAAGAAAGTGCTGGTAATTTCTCTAAAGTACCATTCTTTCCTCAGGGTATTATTCTCACAGATCCAATTATTGTCAGCCTTGAGCTACCATGTCAATTGTCCAAGGAGCAAGTATCCTTTTGCTTTAAGTTGGGTCACGGTTCCACTGATTAGCCAGCAGAGCACTGTATTCATTTTCTGTTGCTGCTGTAACAAATTACCATAAACTCAGGGGCTTAAAACACAATAAATTTATTATCTTATAGTTCTGGAAGTCAGAAGTCCTAAATAAATCCTACAGGGTTAAAATTAAGGTGTCAGCACAGCTGCAGTCCTTCTGTAGAATCCTTGACTTTTTGTTTCCTTGACTTCTCTAGCTGCTAAAGACTACCTACATTCTTTGACTCATGGATCCTACCTTCCTTGTCAAAGCATATCTCCCAACCTCTTCCATTAATCCCCCTACCTCCTTCTTATAAGGTCTTCTGTAATTACATTGGCCCATTCAGATAATACAGGATGATTTTCCAATCACCAGATCCTTAACTTAATCATATCTGCAAGGTCCTTTGCCCCATAAGGTGACAAATTAATGGATTCTGGGGTTGTGGACAGGGATATCTCTGGGGAGGGCAATATTTTGTATATAAGAGTAGAGCACCCAGATTGACAGTGACAACAGGTTTTACCCACTAAGGGTAAGATATCTCTGTGAGAATAAATGTGGGGTGCTGACAACCATGCCAGAAATCATAAGCAACACCTGTCATTCCAAAAAAAATATATATATACTTTGTTTTCTCCCTAACTGTTCTTTTGAAAACACTAAGTCTACTATGTATCTGCTAGGACTCAGATGAACCTAACAATATCCCTACCCTCTAAATGCCTTGCAGTCTATTGCATTTAGAAAAAATAAAGCAACGGTCAAGTTTTGAAAATGCATTATTTAAAAAAAAAAGAAAATGCATTATTTTTGTTTAAAAGTAAATTGGAGTTTGTATTAAATAACTCAGGTAGACAACCAGAGACCAAATATAACTTCCTTTAGATAAACTTACACTTCTCAATTTAACAAGTCCTAAACACAGCTCAGCACCTGTACCTTACAAAAAACACTTACACAGTAATACACACACATGCACACACACACATATCTAAACTTGAATAGTTAGAAGTCCAGTTTTGGCATGGTCTGGGAATTGTTGAAAAGTGTGTACTAGAAGAAAAACCTATCATAATTGTGGAGGCTGTCTACCTGTCTTAAAAGATTTATTTATGTATTTTAGAGAGAGAGAGCAGAGGGGAGGGGAAGAGGGGGAGGGAGAAAGAGTCCCAAGTAGACTTCCCGCTAAGCACGGAGCTCAATGCAGGGCTTCATCTCATGACCCTGAGATGGACCTGAGTTGAAACCGAGTCAGTCACTTTACCGATGGAGCCACACAGGCACCCCTAGTTTTCTAACATCTTCTATGGTTTCTTTTCCAAGCCCTTTTTTTTTTTGCAAGCCCTTATCACGCGATTTATCTATTGCAGTTGTTACAGACTGAATGTTTATGTTCTTCAGAATTCGTATGTTAAAATCCTAATCCCAGCTCTAATGGTATTAGGAAATAGGGCCTTTGGGAAGTAATTAGGTCAGGAGGGTAGATTCTTCAGGAATGGAATTAATGCCCTTAAGGGACCCCAAAGAGCTCTCTTGTTCTCTTTCTACCATGTGAGGAGAATAAGGAGAAGCCAGCAGTCTGCAATCCTAAAGAGGGTACATACCAGAACTTGATCATGCTGGCACCGGTATCTGGTATCTGGGACTTTCAGCCTCCAGAACTGTGAGAAATACATTTCATAAGCCACCCAGATTATGAAACTTTTGTTATAACATCTGGAACTAAGACATAGTCAATCGAACCTGCAACACAATTATTTTCTATTCAATCTGCTGTGGTATAAAGGTACACAATTTTTACAGGAGAGTTCTCTGAAATCAAGACCTAACACACATTGTCTTAGAAAAATACAGAGTTGTAATAATGATTTTGATAAATTGTACTGAAATTAATTGAAACCAATTGAATCAAAAGGTAAAATATCAGATTCTAGAACATTTAGGAATTAGGGTTTGTTTTTTTTTAAAGCAGCAAATATCAGAGTTACAATTCTAAAAATATTAATCTGCAAGTGGTATAAATAGCGAAAGAAAGAAAAATTGGGATTGGAAGTAAGATTCTAATAGAATCCAGGTGAGAAAAAGCAAGAGATAGAATTAGCACGATGGTTTTGCAAATGAGGTATTGCTAACTTTGAGACCGTCTTTCCATTTAAATTCTTATAAACTATACTTATTATTTTTTTTAATATTTTATTTATTGGGGCACCTGGGTGGCTCAGTGGGTTAACTCTCTGCCTTTGGCTTAGGTCATGATCTCAGGGTCCTGGGATCTAGCCCCACATTGGGCTCTCTGCTCAGCAGGGAGCCTGCTTCTCCCTCTCAATCTCTGCCTGCCTCTCTGCCTACTTGTGATCTCTCTCTCTGTGTCAAATAAATAAATAAAATCTTTAAAAAAACTCAAGAAATAAAGAAATGTTTTATTTATTTATTTGACAGAGTGAGAGAGCGAGAGAGAGCACAAGCAGGGGGAGCAACAGGCAGAGGGAGAGGTAAGGGAGAAGCAGGCTTTCTGCCAAGCAAGGAGGCCAATACGGGACTTGATCCCAGACTTGATCCCAGGACTCTGGGATCATGACCTGAGCTGAAGGCAGATGCTTAAACGACTGAGCCACCCAGGTGTCCCAAACTATACTTATTCTTGAAAATATTGCTTAGGTCAACTTGTTCAAGAAGAGTTGGATCCCAACATACTGAAAAAAAGAAAAATGTTGTCTAGATGTCAGTCCGCACAGCAGCAACAGAAGAATCTTTCTGCTGTTACTATGTTTAATTCTTCTTTGTAGGACTCCAATTACATTTTCATGTTGTTTGATTTAGTCTAATTTTATGAATTCACTTTAAAGTTCTTTCTGGGAGTTCTCCAGGCAGTTTCATGCAGTCCTTTGTAGCTAATGAGCGATAACAAAATCATTTGTCGTTATAGGCGACAAGAATGTTTTTCAACATATTGTTAGTCCAATGATGTCATCACATTTTGATTATTTGATTCCACTTGGTCCTTATAACCGTTACCACGGAGATAGGAAAAATATTTTGATTCGTTAGAAAAGTATGTAGGAGAACATTGTTTCTTTCCAATTTTGTTCTTCAGCCAAAAAGTGATTGAAATAGCTCTTAGCACTTGTGTCATCTCTCATGTTTAACTCTTCACTGAAGTAAATAAATTAGATCTTATGTTATCTCTGGAAAGTAGGTATTTCCTGTGTTTCAAAAGTTATGTTTGCTTTTTTTTTCTTTTTTTATTTAATTGTTCTTTAAAAAAAAAGATTTTATTTACTTATTTATTCATTTTAGAATGAGAGAGAAATGGGAGGGAGGAACAAAGGGGAAGGTACAAGCTGACTCTGTGCTGAGTGCAGAATCCAAATGCTGGTTTGATCCCAGGACCTGAGATCATAACCTGAGCTTAAATCAAGAGTCAGAGGCTTAACCAACTGAGCCACCCAGGCGCGCCATATTTGCTTTTTTTTTCTTTTTTATATAGTTTAATCTACTGTTGACTAAAGCAGTGCTAGAGAAGGAAATGTATGCCTTAACCAAGCTTTAAGCTTAGAAACATGCTTTTTGTAAAATAAGGATGGATTATATTTTGAAATTTATATGAAGTACAACTGGGTGTTATGGAAAAATTTGCTAATGGATATGTATGTTCCACAATAATAACAATACTAAGTTTGCTTGTCAGCTTAAATCCTGCTCAAATTTCTCTCACATGAAATAGCAGCTAAAAATTGAAGGAGGAATAATAGAATTTGAAAAATCTCGGTTTCACTAAAACCATTGTAAAAATTTATTCAGGAAAGAATCATGAATTGATGTTAAACAACTGAGGCAGAGATTGTTGAACAGGCTATTTACACAGCTTCAAATTACTGCCTCACAGATTAATCATTCATTACAAAGGGAAATTGTCTATCTTTATAACAATCAGACAGATACCACTTTATTTATTTATTTTTTTATTTTTTTTATTTAAAGATTTTATTTATTTATTTGACAGAGAGAGATCACAAGTAGGCAGAGAGGCAGGCAGAGAGGGGGGGGGGAAACAGGCTCCCTGCTGAGCAGAGAGCCCGATGCGGGGCTTGATCCCAGGACCCTGAGATCATGATCTGAGCCGAAGGCAGAGGCTTTAACCCACTGAGCCGCCCAGGCGCCCCAGACAGATACCACTTTAATTAAGTGATGAAACTTACCATCACCAATAATGAAACAAATTGACATCACATACTCAGGATGTGGTACCTTGAGAATAATGTAACATCACCTATAAGATATGCCTGTAAAAAAAAAAAAAAGAAAAAAAGAGGAATCTGAATCTAATTTTGAGGAAAAATAAAGTCAGCCAAATTGAGGGATATTTTGAAAAACAAATGACCCAGAACTTTCAAAATATAGCAATGCTATCAAAGAAATAAAATCAATCAATCAAACAAGTGAGCTGGTAAATGATTCTGGATTTAAGGAGATTCAAAAGAGATGCCATTGATTAGGTCCTGGTTTGGATAAAGGAAACAAAGCTTAAAAGGCATTATTTAACTGATTAGAAACTTAGGATATGGACTCTAAATGAAATAACTGCATTGTTTCAATATTCAGTTTATTTAGTGCAGTCACTCTGGTCAGAAATCAGTGTGGAGTATGTGACTTTAATACAGAAAGAACTTCCTTGGCCTTGTATTTACTTCTAGTTACAAACTTATCTCTGGGCTTTTTTCCATTCCAAATTTCTACAAGGTGGTGTACTTCCCTTTTACTTTGCAACCTACTGAAATTTAGTTTCCAGTGCTACCACTTCATGAATCTCCTGCCATTCATCATAAATCCAATGGAATTATTTCCATGTTTTTCATTTCTCTCCTCCATGTCCAACACCTCTTTTAAACTTCCTCTGTTCTCAATTTCTGGCATACTATTATCTTCTCGTCTGCCTTTTAGTTGTCTGTTTTTCTCTGGCTTTCTGGCTCTCTTTCTCAGTTTTTGGCTAGTTTCTTTGTTCATTTATGAAAGTGGATATTTCTGAGGATTTTTTTTGTCACCCCATGTTTCTTCTGACTTTACATATTCTTCTTGTTTTCTTTTTTTTTTAAATTGGGCTCCAACATTTGTACTCCTACTTTTGTAAAAATAATTCTTGATCAACATAGATTCCTCATACTTAGCTTCAGATCTATACATCTAGATATCCATCAGCAGTATCGACCTGAACATTCTAAGACCCCCTCAAGTTTAATAGATCCAACATTGACTTTGTAACTTTATACTTACATTGACTTACCTTTATTAATTTCTTATTCACATAAACATCCTTCCTGTTTACTCAAAATATTGATTACCTGCCAGATTTCCCTAATTCACCCTCCATTCACTTTAATCTGTGATCCCTGCTATTGTAGCTTTAGAATATCACACACACACATACACACACACACTCCTGCCCCCTCTTGTCCGTCACCATTGGCATTGGCTAAATCCATTGATTCTCTACCTTCTTTGGACAACAGTAATAATTTCCTTATGTTTGGACCCAGCTGCTCCTTTATCCCCAGTCTACCACAAGACTGAGCTTTCTTCCATATGTACCTTATTTTTCACTGCCCTCATCAATATTCTCCTTTTACCCCTCATAGTCTTCAGAAAAAACACGTTTTAAATTTCTATGCAAAGCATTTGACCTGATTCTTCATCTGCCTTGTGAATACTAATGCAGACTTATTTTCACCTGCTCCATCACTCTTTACGCTTGAGCAATAATTGTGTTTCTTTGAACAAAATATGTTCTCTCATGTCTTAAGCCTTCACATTTGTAGTTGTTTCTTTTCTTTTTCTTTTTTTTAAGATTTTATTTTATCAGATAGAGAGGGAGAGAGGGAGAGAGAGTGAGCGAGCACATACAGCAGGGGGAGCAGAGGGAGAAGCAGGTTCCCCAATGAGCAAGGAGCCTTATTCAGGATGCGATTCCAGGATTCTGGGATCATGACCCGAGCCCAAGGCAATGCTTAGTCAACTAAGCCACCCAGGCATCCCTTGCTGTTGTTTCTGGTTGGAAGTTCCTACCCTGAGTTTTCATCCAGTGAAAAGTTCCTTAAATTTAGAGTCAGAGGCTGTCTCCTCTGAGAAACCTGTCTTGGCTTCCAGGGGCACATTTTAGCACTACTTATTTCAGTGATCTTATGCTTTGTCTATAATTCCATGATTCCAGCAATACATTATTGGATAATAGTTATCATTTTACATATCCATTTCCTCAGCTGAGAACAACTTTATTTTTTTTTAGGATTTTATTTATTTATTTGACAGAGGGAGAGAGATCACAAGTAGGCAGAGAGGTAGGTAGAGAGAGAAGGGGAAGCAGGCTCCCTGAGAGAAGCAGAGAGGGGAAGGAGAGGAAGCAGAGGCCTGATGCGGGGTTAGATCCCAGGACCTTGAGATCATAACCTGAGCTGAAGGCAGAGGCTTTAACCCACTGAGCCACCCAGGCACCCCTGAAAACATCTTTATATAAAAAAAGTAAGTCTCTCTTTCTTCCTGTAGTCCCAGACCTATTATGTCTTGATCCAAAGCAATTCATTAATAAATAAATACATTAAATGTTAGTTTTTAACCTGCCCTGAATTTATCATTAGCGGTCAAGTTGTTTGAAATAGTTTTTCAATGTTTTCAGCAGTTATAACAATAGTAGTTACTGCCTAGTGTGAACTGATTGGTATCTTCTGGAGACACACAATGGATTCAAGCTGGCAGAGAACATATATAAAATTATATGCATTGATAATATGATGCACATTCATAGGAGCACAAAGGAATTCATTGGATATTGTTCAATCTCTGTTTTATTCATTTATTCATTCAGATATTATCAGCCTTGCTTTAGACATAGAATCAAAAGAACAGAATAACTTTTGCAAAGTCATGAGTTACCTTTAATCATTTAGAATCACAACACAAATCAGTATTGCTATGAGAATAAGGCATTCTACTTTAATTTAATGTGTCTCTAAATCTCAATAGCTTACCATCTCATCTGTTAGAAGCAATTTATAAAGATAGATTCTATTGGTCATTTTGACAGCCTACTTAGTTTTTAAATTGCATGAATGGTGTTATTACAATAACACTTATTTTTATGATGATGGTAATTCATGCCAAATTTAGAACTTTTGCTGAAAGATTTTAACCAAGAAGATCACCTGAAAGATAACTGTTAACATTTTGGTATACTTTCTCAATTTTCTTTTTCAAGAACCTGTACTGCAGTGGAAAAACAAATATGCTTTGTAGTCAAAAGGGCATTTAAATCTTGGATCCAGCTGCATGACATTTGGCAAGTTACTTAGCCACTCCATGAGTTGGGGTTCTCATCTTTAAGATGGTAATAATAGTAATACTTACATCATAGGTTTAATTTGGAGATTAGACAAGATTATAAATAAATACACATACATTTATATACATATATATACATATATATGTATATGTATATATATGACATATATATACACACACATATATATATATATATGATAGGTATGGGTATATATATATGAAATTGTAAAGTGTTCAGAACAGAGTCTAGAATTGTGTAAACAATCAATAAATACTGGCAGCTTTTGCATAATTTTAAAATTTCATGGTGATGGTCTGCATATGCTATTTTATACTGTGATTTATTCATTTTAAATAGTAACCTAGGCTTTTTCATGGACCATTAACATGTTCCAGCATTTGGAATACTATTAGAGATATATGTCTTATCAAAAATAATAACATAAAACGCTCCTTCTTCCTGAAATACTCGCCATGTACAGCTATTAAAATTTAAGTGTTATAGTTCAAATTAAGTCCTACAATTTGATAAATGCTAGTTTGAAAAGAAGCTTTAGCACATGGACTAGAAGAGTCTCTTTCATATGTTACCTAATATTATTTGTTTTCTGTTATTTAATTTTTAAAAATTTTTACTTGATCTGAACACACACACATATACACACACTCTTTCACACATACACCATTACAAATATGTGTATTCCAAATAGTGTGCAGCATGTTTAGTGATATAAAGATGAATTTACAGTCTCTGCCACCAAAGCTGCTTAAAATATAGTGAGATTTTGATGTACATCAGCAATAATAATAATAAATACTGTGGATTATGTTCCATTCATTTTGCTAGATCTTTATGTATAAATATTATCTAATGTAACTTAGTTACATTAGTGGAACTGGCATTATTATCCTATTCTACCAAATAAAAAAAAAACAAATAACAAAATAACCTCTCCATAGTTGTGTACCTTAGAAAGCAGTTACACCTGATACTAAAGTCAGGCGCCTGGGTGGCTCAGTCGGTTAAGCATCTGCCTTCAGCTCAGGTCATGATCCCAGGGTCCTGTGATCGAGTCCCACATCAGGCTCCCTGCTCAGCGGGGACCCTGCTTCTTCCTCTGCCTCTGCACTTTCCCCCTGCTTGTGCTTTCTCTCAAATAAATAAATAAAACATTTAAAAAAAACCCATGACACCAAGGTTTATCAAGTTAGCTCTATTGTGTCATTTCAGTAGATTGAGAGGGAGCTTACCTATAACAGAGGTATTATTTGGTTGCCAGGGAACCATGAGAAGGGAGCATCCAACCATGGTGGAGGAAATTGAGAAGTCCGTGTATGCAATAGTATTTTAAGTGATACTTAATAAAAGCTTTGTAGTTAAGTAGGAGGCAAAAACAAAAAAAGGTATTCCAGGAGATTCTTGCTTATTAATTCAATTGAAAGAATTGTTATATGCTTTGGTTTCCTAAGAAAAGATTTAGTAAACAACATATAGAATCATCTGGTGATCTAAAACCATATTCACATTTCCTGATATGGAATTTTAAACATTATAGCTAGTATAATATGTAAAAACAGAGGGTTTGCCTAAACAATGTGTAGTGTAGGACCACAGTAATAACTTAGACAAATGAAGGAAAATCATATCCATATTTGTCCACTCTCTGGTTTCACTGGCCTACAATATCTTGAGAATTATACATCTATTTAACTTCAATTTGCTCATGCAAGCATGACTTGCCCTAAACGAGTGGGACTTTGGTTGGAAAGGAAGAATTCAATTTTCTATATTTGGTTCTCTCAAGTGAGAAATGAAACTTTGTAATAAAATGTGTTGCACCTGATATTTAGAGAGGAAATTTGTTTAACATAAACATTTTTCTGGGCCAGTTTTGTATGTTAAATTAGTGATCACACATGTTTTATTGCTAAGATGGTGTAACAAATCTCTCAGATGCCAATACCATCTGGCCACCCATGCCCACTTGCGAATTTCATGTGTCATTTTGTACCTGCCATAGTTCCATACTCATGCTGCTCAGCATCTGCCCTGAGTTAAATGCTTCCTTTACAAATCACAATTAATGGGAACATCCTGAGTTGTGAATAAAGAATTTGTGAAAAAAAATTGTCACACATCCCAAAATATAGCCTGAGATGTCATTGAACAGATGTTGAACTGAAGTTAAGTGTGATAATATAAAGAAACAAAAATACTGTATCTTGCTGAGTTGACTAGCTTCATTTTATTTCTATTCCCTATTTCCATGATAACTGTTTAAGAACTTTTTTCATAATGCATTTTAGGAAATAACAGTGGTATAAAAAGTGTAAGTGGCAGTATAAATGTACAATTGGAACACAAGTTTATCTGTTTTCTAAATTAGGCAAGGAAAAAAATTTTAGAATCGCTGGCTCATACAGTCCTTCTTCTTTGCTTTGTAAGCCTATAGAGACACTTTTGTGAGCTCTTTGGAAATGTGAAATATTTTCATTGGGTTCTAAAGCTGGTATTTCCACTTTTAACTTGTTAGGTAGCCAATCAGCAGCCAGAACAATTTAATTAATACCCACTGTACACATATCATTTTCAAGGTTCAAAAAAGTATAAAATATATACTGTCTTTAAGAGTTTACAAAATGTAAGCATACTGGAAAGTTAAGCATTATCAAATGCAAACATGGTTAGTATGATTCCTGAAGTGAGACTCTAGGGATCAGAACTACAAAGTCAGACTTATGATGCTGGGTGCACATGATGGCAAATTAAACTGTGAGTCATATGTTAAAAAAAAAACTCAAATGTAAGCTTGGGAATAAACAATTATACATTCAGAAAGTATAGTTAAGATATTAACTCTATTCAACCTCTTTGAAATTCTCCTTTGAAAAGGTAAGACCACTTGGTAAAGGTGGTGTGTGTCAGGTTTTTCCATGGAAACCTTATCATGACACCTGTACGCTTCATGGACAAAGATATATTGGTGCTGTTCTTGTGGGAGAAAACTTATTTAACATGAGGAAACATCAGGCAAAACCAAGTTGAGGAACATTCTGAAAAATAACTAACTGGTATACTCAAAGAGTGTCAAGGTCATATAAGAAAGGAAGGATTAAAAAAGAGTAAGGAGATATCACAATGCAATGTGTGATCCTGAATTGGAGCTGGGTTAAAAAGAGACATTAGGTGGCAATTGGTATAATTTTGATAAGGTAGATCAACTATTTATGATATTTTATCAAAGCTATTTTTCTGGTATTGATAATTGTTCTTTGGTTAAGTGAGATGGTAATCATTGGGAAAGCTGGGTAAAAGGTTATATGAATTTTTCGTACTATAGTTTTTGTAATTTTTTGCTAAGCATATTATTTCACAATAAAAAGTGAAATAAAAAATAAAATTAAAACCATGATTGAAACATTTATTTTATGTAAATTTTAAATTCAAACTTCAAAAAAGTTTAAACAAATATTGACCTCTAGGTAATGATTTGCATGCCAAAGTATTTAAGGAGATTGTAGTGATCTGTGATTTACCATAAAAATGGTACACACACACACACACACACACATAGTGGCTTAATAGATGGAGGGAACGATGCACAGTCAGGTAGATGTTAATAAATCAAGTGTAATACAATATTAATGGTATAATCTACATGGTTGGTGTGAAGATGCTCCCTGTAAGATGCCATAATCTTTGCTATATGTTTTTTAAGTTATCATAATAAAAAGTTGGAGAAGAGGATAATCATTATAATATTTAAAAATCTAATACCAAACTGAAAGTTAGATTAATTCATGCAAAGAATATCATTTATTTCATTTTGTGGCGTTTATCAAAGATGTTTTTACTTTGTTTCATTTTGTCTTTCATGCTTGGTGGACACATGTATTGCTTCACCCACAAATAAGTATCTTTATAGAAGAAGGAATTCACTTTATTTTAGTCTTTATCAATGCTGGGATTTCATTCTTAAAATCGTCCTTTATTTATTTTATCCCATTGCTGACCTACTTCAGCAATATTGTATTATTCACTGAACCATGCCTCATACCTAAATATAACCCTTGGGAAAATATGCTCGAACTAGTGAATGTATAATTATCCAGAGCAAACCTTTTATTTCTATATTTATTTGAATAAAATTGTTGACAAGTATGAAAGTTGTAAAATAGCCACTAAAAAATCCCTCTTGTAAGTAATTAAGTTTATTTGCTTGAATATTCATTGAAGGAATTTTTCAAGGCTGACCCTGGGATGATGATTTTGTTTATTTTGTGAATAACATCACTTTCAATAATTTGGGTTGCACTTAGAGTCTAAATTTTGAGGTAATGTTTATGTAACATACTGTGATTTATCCCTTTGTCAAACCATTTTCAAGACTTGGTATTAAGCATACAAGCTTATGCTACTTGGGTCTAAAACATACTTAACCCTTTTCTAAGAGTGTTACACAATTTTTTTCTTTACTTTTTACAGCATATGGTGTGAGGTGGGGTTGATTATTGCAATCCTCATTTTACCGGATCCAGAGTTTAAAGAACTTGTTCAAATTTCTAGATCCATTATTTAGCAGAAACAGACTTTTACACTAAGTCAATATAACCCTTGAACTCTTAAATGTTCGGTAGAATTGTTAGTTCTTGAAACCATAGCTTCTTCATTTTTTTTTCCCCTAAAACTTTCCCATACACGAGTTTTTCAATCATTATTCATCTCTTTGCAGAATAGTATGTTTTCAAATAGTCATGCCAGGAAGGGTAAATGTGCAATACATCTTACAAATCCTTTTACATTTTATAATATTATTCTATTGTTTTTCCATTTGAAGAGATACTTTATTATTACAATAATACCTACATTGAATCCTACTATTAGTATAATAACAGGCAATTGACCTGCCTGAAATCAGTTTTCATGTACAAACGATAAAACTGATATCCATTCAACCCATAGGATTTCTTTAAGAATTTAATTATATATCCTTATAAAGAAGACATGTAATTAACTGTAGATTACAATAATTATTTTTCCAATGTATTATCATCTTTGTCCATAAAAGTAACACAGCTGTTGTTATTGTTATTTTCACTAATATCTTGGAAGAGAATTCTTCAGTTATCCCTCAAAACTCTCAAAAGTTTCTCCATTTGCTTCAGGTAATTTAAATAATAGAATTCTGAATCCCTTTATTTCTTTTGAAGATAACTTTGTTTCTACTCTTTGTCGTTCCCTGGATATTACCTACAGAAAATTTTTCCCTGTTTTTCTTTTTTTTCTTTCCTTTTTTTTTTCCCCACCATGATGCATTTAGATATGACTTGTTTATAAATGTTATATTTAATATTTTTACACTACACATTGAGGACTATTAGTTTTAGTTAAAGAAAATTTTCTTTTATTATAAGTATCATGATTGGTTCTATTTTATTTGATATAGATGCTTCTCATAAAATTCTTCACAGGCTGGATTTAAAATTTCTCACCTAAATATCTGGCACCCACTATTTTTTCTTTCATTCCAAGTTTTTATTTAAATTCCAGTTAGTTAACATATGGTGTAATATTAGTTTTAGGTGTAGGAATTAGTGATTCATCATTGACATACAATGACCAGTGCTCATCACAACAAGTGCTCTCCTTAATCCCCATCACCCATTAAACCCATCCCACCATCCATCTCCCCTCTAGCAACCTTCAGTTTGTTTTCTATACTTAAGAGTCTGTTTTATGGTTTGTCTCTCTCTTTTTTCCTCCCTATGTTCATTTGTTTTGTTTCTTAAATTCCATAGTCATATTGTATTTGTCTTTCTCTGACTGACTTATCTTACTTAGCATAATACTCTCTGGCTCCATCCACATCATTGCAAATAACAAGGTTTCATTCTTTTTGATGGCTGAATAATATTTCGTGTTTTTATATATATATATATATATATATATATATATATATATATATATATATATATACCACATTTCTTTATCCATTCATTAGTCAATGGACATTTGGGCTCTTTCCATAATTTTGCTATTTTTCAAAAATTTTTTCCTTTGTTTAATTTAAATTCGATTAACTAACATATAATGTATTACTAGTTTCAGAAGTAGAGGTCAGTGATTCATCAGTCTTATATAATACCCAGTGCTCATTCCATCATGTGCCCCCCCTTAATGTCTATCACCCAGTTACCCCATCCCCCACTTCCCACCATTCCTCCAGCAACCCTCAGTTTGTTTCCTATGATTAAGAGTCTCTTATGGTTTGTCTCCCTCTCTGGTTTCATCTTGTTTTATTTTTCCCTCTCTTCCCCTATAATCCTGTGTTTTGTTTCTTAAATTCTAGATATCAGTGAAATCATATGATAATTGTGTTTCTCTGATTGACTTATTTTGCATAGCATAATACCTTCTCATCCCATCCACATCGTTGCAAATGGTAAGATTTCTTTTCTGGCTGGCTGAGTAGTATTTATACACACACACACACACACACACACACACACGTACATACACACACACACACCCCACATCTTCTTTATCCATTCATCTGTTGAAGGACATCTGGGCTCTTTCCATAGTTTGGCTACTGTGGACATTGCTGCTATAAACTTTGGGGTGCAAGTGCCCCTTCAGATAACTACCTTTGTATCTTTGGGGTAAATGCTGAGTAGTGCAATTGCTGGGTCATAGGGTAGCTCTACTTTCAACTTCTGGAGGAAACTCTGTACTGTTTTCCAGAGTGGTTGAGCCAGCTTGCATTCCCACCAACAGTGAAGAGGGTTCCCTTCTCTCCACATCCTTACCAACATCTGTCATTTCCTGATTTGTTAATTTTAGCCGTTCTGACTGGTATGAGGTGTATCTCATTGATGCTGAGTGATGTTGAGCATTTTTTTCACGTGCCTGTTGGCCATTTGTATATCTCCTTTGGAGAAATGTCTATTCATGTCTTCTGCCCATTTCTTGATTGGATTATTTGTTCTTATGTTTTGAGTTTGATAAGTTCTTTATACTAGTCCTTTATCTGATACATCATTTACAAATTATCTTTTCCCATTCTGTCAGTTGTCTTTTGGTTTTGTTGACTGTTTCCTTTGCTGTGAAAAAGCTTTTTATCTTGTTGAAGTCCCAATAGTTCATTTTTGCCTTTGTCTTCTATATCACTAATTCTCTCTTCTGCCTCATTTATCCTAGCAGTTAGAGCCTCCATTTTTTATTGCATCTCATTAATAGCCTTTTTTATTTCAACTTGGTGAGATTTTAGTTCTTTTATTTCTCCAGAAAGGAATTCTCTAGTGTCTTCTATGCTTTTTTCTACGCTTCCTTGTTTCTACGCTTTTTATCTTTACCTTCTAAAGATAAGCTGGTATCTTTATAATCATTATTCTGAACTTCAGTTCCAACATCTTACTAATGTCCATATTGGTTAGATCCCTGGCAGTCAGTACTGCCTCTTGTTCTCTTTTTCATGGTTATTTTTTCTATCTTGTCATTCTGTCCAGAGAATAGGTGGACAAGAGAACAAAATACTAAAATGGCAACAATGACCTGAGAGAAATATACACTAAACAAATCAGAAGAGACCCAAAACCAAAAATAAATAAATAAAAAACAAAACAAAACAAAGGAAAGGAGAGGAAAGAAAAGGAAAAAAAAAAGGGAGAGAGAGAGAGAATGCAATCAGACATATGAACAGAGTAATACAATGGATCCTGTGTGTATTTTGGTCTGTTTGTTAGAAAATTAGATCCCAAAATTATAATGAAAGAAAAACTTATATATGTACAAAAATAAAATTAAATACAATGAAAGGATAGAATGTAACTGAAAAAATACAATTAAAAGACAAGAAAAAAACAACAAAACAACAACAGTGACAACAAAAAAATAAGGGATATAAACAGGTGAACAGAACAGAACAATATACTATATCCTGAGTTTATTTTGGTCAGTTTGTTATAAGAAATTACATCTCAAAATTGTAAAGAAAGAAAAACTTATATACATATATATCTCATATATATGTATAAATATGATATATATAAAACATATATATGTGTGTGTGTGTGTGTGTATATATATATGTATATATATACAGCAAAATAAAAGTAAATATATTGAAAGGATAGAATATAACTATAAAGATGAAAATTAAAAAAGACTTTAACAAAACGAAACAAAACAAAAAAAGAGAATATGATCGACAGGTGAATAGAACAGAGCCATATACTAAGTTTTGGGTATATTTTGGTCTGTTAGAAGAAACTGCATCCCAAAATTGTAAAGAAAGAAAAACTCATGTATATGTACAAAAATAAGATTAAATACAATGCAATAGAATGTAACTGTAAAAACAAAAATTAAAAAAATATATATTCAAAAGAAAGAGTTGACAAAATAAATTGATTGAAAAAAGGAAAGAGAAAAAAATTTAAAAAATTTAAAATTGAAAGACTGAAGAGTCATGGGGGGAAAAAAATGAAAAACCAAGCGTAAAGTCTTTGTGCGTATTTTCCTGGACCTGGAGTTTTGAAGTTCTCAGTGATTGGTAAACTTGGTCTTGGCTGAATGTTCTTGCTCATCTTCCTGGGGAGGGCCTGCTGCTTTGATTCTCAAGTGTATTTACCCTGGGCAGAATTGCACCATCCTTGCCAGGGGACCAGGCTAAGTAAACTGCTTCAAATTGCTGTATGTGGCTTTTTTCCTCGAGAGCTTTCCACTAAACTTTAGAGGATAAGAATGAAAATGATAGTATCCCAATCTCTGGCTCTGGAACCAAGAGCTAGAGTCCCTACTCCTCAGTGCAACCTCGAAGAAAAGCAATCAATCACTCCTGTCTCCCTGGTCTCTGTCTCACTCTGTGCTCACCTCACAGAGGTGTGCTCACTCTGTTTCTATCTCAGGCACACGGCCCTGTTTCGAGTCTCCAAACCCTGCAGACTCCTGTGGCTCACTTCCATGCTGCTCCTTCTTCTGCAGGGAGATTGGGGGGGGGGGGGTCTTGCCCATTCTGCTGCTTGTTGGGCCCCTGCTCAGACAGCATTGGCCCAACTGTTTATAACAACCGCAAGCTGAGATCTCATTCCTGAGCTCACTGATTGAACCATCTTCTCCACTCCGATGCCTGGGAGATCTGTAGCACTCAAGTATCCCCCATCTTCCTATGACCCTAAGGATCCTTTGACCACACTGTCCAAGCTAGGGTCCCACCTCCACTTACCCACCTGAGCAATGTCCCTAACTGGAGCAGACTTCTTAAAGTTCTGATTTTGTGCTCTGCTAATATATCACTTTCTGGTAGCCAGTTTACAGAGGCTTCTTTCCCCCATGGTCTATCTTCCCATCTATTGCCTCGAATTTACTTCTCTATACCTCCAACCTTGCAGAAAGTGGTCACTTTTCTATTTGTAGAGTTGCAGCTATTCTTTTCTTAGATCTCCAGTTGAGTTCCATAGGTGTTCAGAATGATTTGATAGTTATCTACCAGAATTCCTGGTATCAGGTGAAATTAAGGTCTCCTACTCCTCCGCCATCTTGGACTCCTCCCCCAATGTTGCTATTGTTGATAATGCTGCTATAAACATCAGGGTACATGTGTCCTTCAAGTCAGTATTTTTATATCCTTTGGGTAAATACTTAGTAGTGCGATTGTTGGGTTATAGGGTTTTTTTATTTTTTTACCATGTTTCATTTTGAATCTCTCAGAAAATAGTTTTTAGTAATGCAGTAGAACTTTTAAAGTGGCCCATTTCTACTTTGTTCTTTCTTTAACAATTAAAAAAAAATGCTACTGCTTATATAATGCCAGCTGATGTTCTGAATGTTTTGTTTCTATTAATGTAGTTTGACACCTAGCAAGAAATAGTAGATTAAAACCTTGAATTTATCAGTATACCAGGTATGTAAACTGCCCTTGTCTCCTTTCAATGTCTACTTTGCTTTTGATAAAATGATAAAATGAGCTATTATATAAATTTCATAGTCAGAAGATAACTGGTAGACTCTGCTTACCTATTGAGGTTTGTGTGATTTAGACTTTTCCTCTTGCAAATTGATTCACTCATGAAAAAGAGAATTTACTTTTTGTTTGTTTGTTTGTTTGTTTGTTTATCCTGAATTTATCTTAGATTAAAGTAAGCTATAAAGACAATATAGAAAATTGTTGTGTACCACTCTTCCTTAGGCTAAGAATAGCATCTTACAAAACCTTAGTAAAACGATCAAGACAAAGAAATTCACGATTCAATACAATTAACTACACAACCTTATTGAAATATCAACAGTGTTCCTCCTAGTGATTCTTTTTTTTTTGTTCCAGGATCTTATGGAGAATCCCACAGTCCATGTAGTTATTGTCTCTCTTTGGTTTCTTTCTATTTGTCACAGTTTATTAGTTTTGGTTTGTCTTTAATGATTTTGTTATTTGTGAAAAGCAATAGTCAGATATTTTGTTAAATGTCCCTGAATTTGTGTTGTCTGGAATTTTCACCTGGTTTGGATGGAATTATTTATTTTTTGGCAAAAATACCATAGAAATTATGTTGGATTCTTCTTGATGCATCATGTCAAAGTGTTCACAATGTGACTGCTTTTTATTACCTGTGATTTCAACTTATCATTGGGTTAAGGTGGCATCTGCTGGTTGAGAATTTATGTCTTAAAGGATCTGAGATGGGAAAATGTTTTTCAAAAAACAGGACTTGAAAAGTTTTCCTTCCTTGTCCCTTCGTGTTAGCTCACCTCACTTTCAAAGTGGGAATGAGGCAAGAAGCACATACAAAACTATTCCCATAATCTGCACATTAGAGCAACCCCTCCCCATCTCCCACACACTTTATACTATCTTTATTGTGAAACCAAAGCCATGACAGAGAGAGGATGAAGACAAAGTAGTTCTGGTTAGGCATGGAGGCATAGAAGAAACAAATGTATATCAAAGGTGCCCAAAACATGCTATGTATGAGAATCACTTGAGGAACTTTTTGATTCCAGGGTTCTGAGAACATTGCATGGATATCCAGATTCATTTCTTCTGGTCCAGATCTGAAAGTCACCCCTCTAATTAGAACTGCAACAGCTTAAGAAAAAAAAAAAATAATAACAGTGCTGTGTGGTAAATAAGCAAATAACAAGGAAAGGCCTTTGGTTTCCTGGCTGGTGCAAATCCTTTGACAAATACAGTGTCACAAGGTTGTGTATGGCTGAGGGAGTAAAAGAATCTTCCTCTATGAACCCTATTTATTTCCTCTATTTTGGCACTAATCTTTTTTTCCCATTATTTTTAATAGAGAATTTAATTGGTAACCTTCATAAGATTTGAACGTTATTTTATTGACCAGAAAGTTGCCATAAGAGATTCAGCAATGCTGTTAGTTGAGATAAAAATCCTCTGGGGGAAAAATAGCACTTTATAAACACTCATATAAATCATTTGTTATTTTGGAATATAACAAAAATAAATCCATTAGTGAATAACAAGCTTTGTTTTCCAAATTTAAGTTGATGCTAAGTACAATAATTGATGTTCTGAAATCTCACTATAGCAATACGAAATCCTCTCAGCTTAAATAAGGTATGGTTTCTTCAAATCTGCTTCAGGAATTCTTTTTGTATAGGTCATAGGCTATCATTAGGACTAACAGATTAAAGAGAATCAAAGAAGGGAAAGGGGATAGTTAGAACTAAGCCAAAATGGTTGAGGGCAAAGAATATTTCAAATGAAAGTCAGAGTTCAATAGCATTATATTTCTGATAATTAGAATAAATGTAATTTTATTAAATATGTTTTATGATTTTAAAGTAACTCCATCTATTCATTCTTTTCCAGACACACACACACACACACACACACACAGATCTTCCATTAAGTGTTTCAAAATAAAAAAAATGTTTCCTTAATTCTCACCAAGTTGGAAATTGACATAAGAAGTGAAAGCAAATTGATAGTTGTAATTTATCATTTTTATTTATAAAACAATTTCAAAATATTCAATAATAAATGACACTCAAATATTTTTATCATCAAGTGAATTATATATGGATAGAAATATCAATACACAAAAGCAATTAAAAAGATTATTTTCCATTATTTTAGTGCAGAGTAACACTATACACAACTCATTTTTTCCTTATGCACCTGCCCATTACTTTTGAACATCTATTTGCTAAATTATTACATTTCTAGGTTTTTTACCTCTCTTTTGAACTAGTAGAGCTCATTCTTTTATGTCTCTTTTAACCATATCTTTGTTACGGAATCAACTTTAGGATTAAGATATAACAAAATGATATTTTTTAAATGAAAGCTTTTATACTTTATTTATTTATTTATTTGACAGAGAGAGAGATCACAAGTAGGCAGAGAGGCAGGCAGAGAGAGAGGGGGAAGCAGGCTCCCTGCTGAGCAGAAAGCCCGATGCGGGGCTCGACCCCAGGACCCTGAGATCATGACCTGAGCTGAAGGCAGAGGCTTTAACTCACTGAGCCACCCAAGCGCCCCTATACTTTTTTTTTTAAGATTTTATTTATATGAGAGAAAGAAAGACACAATGAGAGAGGGAACACAAGCAGGGGGAGTGGGAGAGAGAGAAGCAAGCTTCCTGACGAGCAGGGAGCCCAATGCGGGACTCAAACCCAGGACCCTGGGATCACTACTTGAGCCAAAGGCAGACCCTTAATGACTGAGCCACCCATGCACCCCTGAAAACTTTTATACCTTAAAATATTGCAGCATATCAAATATATCTGTCTCTTTCTTTTCCCCATATGAACTTCTACTGCCTAACCCTAATGACACATCTTCCATGATACAGAAATTTTCTTGCCAGTTCAAATGTGTTTAACAACCATTGAACTCCTAAATACTTTCATGTTTATCAGTTCAGTCACTGATAAGTTTTTTTTTTGTCATTTGTTCCAATTTGTCCCTGAATTACTACTAGATCTTGGTGATTAGTCCAATTAAACTCTTCTCCTATAATCTCCTATAATGAACAATTCTAGATTTAGTGGAGGAAATCTTCTACACCCTTTATGTTGACACTTCCTGTGTATTTTGAAATTTTACTTTAGATTTCTCTTAGTGAAAAATCAGTAAAGTATAGGGAAAAAAGTACCTTGATTCTGATAATATTGTTCATATCTTCATATAACCATTCATTGCTGTGTGATTTGGTGTAAAGGGCTTACCTCTCAGATCTTTTGTTTTTACAACTAAAATATTTGTTATGATAATTAATTGAGATAACAAATGTAAAACTTATAGCATAATATCTAAGCCATAGTAAGTGCTCAATAAGTATTAATATATTTTTCTAGATTATTTCAGCTGCTAACTAAGGAGCCCAAAATTCAATACTATGGACAATGAACTACAAAGAAACACAGAGCAGAGCAACATATGTGATGTTCAACAATTGTGGCATGCAAGGAAGCAATGTCAGCAAGCAGTGTGAAGTTGTGTGCAAGCCATGAAAGTTATGCTGATGAGCTCTGGATATGCAGCAGTGACCTAGGCAAGAACTTTCCTTAAGAAGTGAGCTTTGCAAAGTTTGGGTATAGTAAAAATCCTAAAAACACAATGAATACATTACAAAGTATATAACCAACTTTCTTACATAATAAACTCTTTAGAAGTATACCAGTATGAAGTATAGTTTGTAAACTAGATGAACTTACTTCAAACAACTGAACTCAACAGTATTTATTACACCCTTACAATATAAAGAGAGCCATCCACAAGAAACCTGAAAATATTCAAATTTAACAAAATCCTTATATAATCTCTTCTGGATTTATCATATGTTGGATTCCTTCAAGAAATATATATTTTATTTTGCCTTTAATATTATACGTCTGTATTTAACTTCTATCGCTTTTGCTCAAACAGTTCAATTTGCTCTTTTTTCCTTATTTCTGTTGGGAGAAATCCTTTAAATTTCCCCATAACCTTGAAAGGCCATGAATGATTAAAATGGCCTTAAAGTTCAAAAATACCATGATAGGCTTTTATAAAACCATAGGGTGGTAGAAAGAACAGGAGTTTACAACCCAAGACAGAATGGTTCTTAATATGTCTGAAAGAACAAGAATGGATTTTCCAACTATGGAGATTCTGATATCCTTCTGCTTTTGTAGACATCAACAATTGGACTAGCTGTGGGGGAAAAATAAAACACAAAGAATAAGAGAGGGAGAGGCAAATAAAAGTATTTGTGTGTGTGTACACGCACACACGTGTGCATGTGTAATATGAACATAGAAGTAGAAAAATAGAGAACAAGGACCATTGGTAACAAAAAATACAGAGGTGATTACTTCACACTGAAATTAGTGCCACCTTAAAGTATATGCATGACATTTTTTGGCTTTAGCTTCTCAATGTGTGAAAAAAATAATAATGCTTAACATTTATAAACCCATAGATTTATACTAACAGTTTATATATGGGGATCAACTAAGTTAATGTTTCTAAGTAATGAGTCTTATTAAATAGTTTAAAAGTCATAGAATACATTTAATTCATCCATGGGATTTTAGAAATGTCTGTTCAGGCAGCACTTTGTTATATTTAGTTCATTTTATTTAGTAAGCCAATGTGTCATAAAAATAGATTATGTTTTGGTCATATAAGCTTACAATTTTAGAAAGAAAGAAGTGGACTGTATACATTTTCAAATGATATATACAGAAAAAAGTGTTGTGAGTGCAATAACAAAAATCTCTGCTGTTCTCAGTTTTCAAAGGAAAATCTTATGATTAAACAACCCGAGGCATTTTCCCACAGTTATCCACTGTTATTTATTTATTTATTTGGCTCTCAGTATATTGTAGCCCTTTGTGTATATCTATGAATTTTGAAATTGTTTTTATCCAAAGATGTAAATTCATCTCACAATATTTTCTGGAATGTTAAGTAATAATTTAAATTGTGATAAGCCATGATAATATATCAACATATGAGTTGTGATTGTTGACCCATTATTTATGTTTAAGAAGGAGGATATACTTTCACTGTAAATCTGACAGTGTTGACAATAAGGTAGAAAATAATCAACCTAGAATTTAGAGTAAGAGTTGAAGCCAAACATTTATTAAAATAATTATAGCATTAATGTGACACTCTCATTCATGTGTTGTACAATAGTGAGCAGCACCTTACTGCGGCCAACTGTACTCAGAAAAAAAAAAAGGGAGAGAGAGGATTCTGCAGCCTTTTAAGTTTTTAAACAGCTCTATTTACCTACATTTTCTTCATTTCCTGTGTTAAGTTCTGCAATAATATATTTTTAAAAACACAAAAGCTTTTTGGAATTCAAAGTAATACAGCTAGAAAAAGGATTTATTAAGTGCCTACTGTGTACCAGGCAATGTGCCAGTTAAATTACTTGTCTTATTTTATTTTCATCAATCCATACTCTATAGATAAAATTAACCCAATTACAAGGTAAGGAAACTGAGACCAAGAGAAGTTTAGTAATTTATACAAAGATTAAATTTCTGGTAAGTGGAAAGTTCTGCAATTGTGCCAATGCCCATATGATTCCAAACACTTTTACTACTGTCAGTATCACTCAGTGATGAAACTCAAATTATCTATATTTGAATTTTCAGCTCAAGTGAACCTGATGTCAAAGATCATGCCATGAACCAATACATATGAAGCCACTCTTCACAAAGCACAGAGGCAATATTCTAAAGAACCCCACAAACCCAGTAGAAGAGATAGAGAAGATTAAATGTATATATATACAAACAATTTTATAAGGTCAAAGTGACAAATGCTACAATAATGACAGAGATATAATGATAGTGATTTCTTCATTGTAACTCAGATCATTGAAACATAAATGCTGGAAAGAATAATGCACAATAAATCATCCTGGTATATGTATTCTTTCCTATGTCCTTAAAGGTATTATTCAATCTATATATTTCTGTGCTTTTAAAAACTACTATATAAAGTTATAAGCATGTTTTAGCTAGAAGGCTAGAAATTGGAGCAAAAATGACATTGTACTTGTATATTATTTTGGCATAAACCCAACATTTCAGAATGTTCATATATTTATCAGAGTCCTAGAATCATCAATATCCTCTGATGGGAGCCCTGAGGACATATGAAGACTGAAAAATCAAAAAAATAGTAAGCAGACATAATTAGATGACATGTGAGGAAAAAAAGAAATCTTATCCTGTTTAGAACACCAGGTTAAATGAATTATATTTCTTCCATTTTATAACATATATTTACAAACATTATTCTGCTATTAGTTTGGAAGACATAATTGACAAAGGTGTGTAGAAAGAAGAAGTTGAGGTCAGATATGTATATTTTGGAATATAGCTAGCCACAATTACTCAGTATAATTATAAAAGATTATACTTCTGTACACACCTTTTCTAGAAGGTACTTCTAAGCACAGTCTTCTCTGAAGTTCTAGGAAAGAACTAGTGGGACTTATTTGTGCCAGATGGGTCCCCTGACACATAGGGCTAGATTTTAGGGGATGTTGATTCTCATGAAGCTGGCTATATTCCTGGGATAGGTAAATGAGGTTACATCACACAGACTAAGTAGAGAGTGATGAAGAAGTAGAATTACTTTAGATCTTGATGTCTTCCCAGTCCTTAGCTCCCAGTTCTTAGAGTCCAAAATATTTTTAGATTCTGTGACATAGTGTTGTCTTGCTAACATTTATTGAGCAACAACTATAAGCCAGGTACTCCTTTGAACCAATTATGTAGGAATTGCTGATTTCACACAGGAGGAAACAAAAACTAAGAGAGTGTAGACACTGTGACAATTTCCAGAACAAATAAATAGGAACCAGAATTCAGAAAATTTAGCTCTCATACCCATACTTAAAATTGTTGGCCTATGCTTCTTCTCATTCTCACAAAATCAATGTTTCTCTTCTATTAATATTGTATATTCCCTTAAAATGGAATTGTTTCAAACAAAACAGAAAATTTGCAAGAAGAATGAGAAAAGGAGTAAGAATACAATGCTGGATAATCTTAATTTCCTAGTTGTGATAGACAGAGGGATTTTCTGAAAAGGAGAAAATTAAGATATGCCTGAATATATAAAACAAAGGATAAGATAAAGAAAACACACTCACAGTCAGTACCGCCCTGAATCAGTGAGGTCATCTATACAGTCATTTTTCCAGCCTCTGCATTTGGGTTTGAGCTGGAACATTACAGGATACTCCACTTTAATACAGAAAGAAGAAAAAAATACTCCTGGCATAATCAATAGCTTGCACCATGTGGAGGGCCATCTTTATTTTAATGAAAGTAGAGAATTGTGAAAACAGGGCAGACATGCCTGAGTTACCATCAGGGCTTGTGCTACAAGTTCCAGTTCAGCAGTTATAATCAGAACTCTGATTCCACTTATTTTAGCTATGGATTCACATCTACACCTCTTCCTTCCTCCTCCCTGTCAGCTTTGGAATGTCCCTTCCTAGTGTTATCACCCTCCATTCTCATTGAATCAGGTCAAATGAAACAATGTTTCATTCATTTGGGGGGAATTTCTGGTCATAAAACTACCTGAAAGATTATCAATCTTTCCCCTACTCCCTGACTTTTCACTGACAGGCTTAATCAACAATGCTGACTGCTTTGTGAATGACAGCTCCAAATTCTCCAAAGGAAAGACATCTCTCCATTCAATGCATCTCAATGTAGCACATGCTCATAGAGCTAATCTTGCCTATCACAGTGAATTCTTTAGGTTACTAAGCTCATAATTAAAAGTCTTCACTAATGACATGGTAATTGTTTTAATGGATTTCCAATGAAGTGTGAAGTTCCCTGCTGATATGTCAACAAAATATGAAGCATTGTGAGAAAGCGATGTAAAGCTTCATAGAATTTAGAGTTAGAAGAGACCTTAAAATTATCTAGGGTAAACTTTCCATAATAGAAAAGAGGGAACCAGTCGTAGAGAAGTGAAGTGTATTACTGAAGGTCATTACATGAGGTGGAAACTCTAAGTGTCCTGACTCTTAGTATAGTGATTTGTTTCCATCTCACTGCTTATTAATTTTGACCTGCTTTTTATTTATATTGTCCCTGTGTCAGGAAACCCTTGCCTTCAAGTTTTTCATGTTATCAGTGGCAACATTTAAATAATATTAATTAAACATTTAAATTATATCAATAAAAGGGTACATATAAAACAATTTTTATTACATTACTTTTGTGGAAAGATTGCAAAGGTGACTTTGGGGATGAAAATCTACAGAGCTGAGAATTCTTGGTTGGGTACCATTAGAATAAATATCTTGAGAAATCAATGAACCAGGAGAGATTTGAAGAAATCGTAGTGTAATCTCATAGTTAAAGCATGGTACATGAAATAACTCAAATTTGTTTTTAATTGTATAATATTAAAATGCTTAAAATATTTTCAGATATTTCAGTCTTGCAACTGTGAGACAAAATAGAACAGATATCATAACTTTTCAGAGCAAAAAATCGAGGAAAAATTAAGCAACTTATGAAGCAAAATCAAAACATGGATCCTTTCCTTGAAGTGCAAGCCATGCAAGGTGACATAGGTTACAGATGCGCAGAGCCCATTTAAGAACTAGTTTCAATTCATAATCATTAGTGAAGAAATTAAGAATTTCTTCAGTGTCAAATCATATTATATTTCTTAGACCTAAGCAAAGATTATGGAAATTTTATTTTGTTTTGTCTTTAGTCACCAAGTATTAGTTTCTATTATCGATTCAGAAATATTTCCACAACATGAGATAGTTTGAGTATTCCTTACAAGCCTTTGGAATTTCAAAATTATAAGTTCAAGTCAAAGATTGTGCGATCATCTATCATCTATTCTAAGTTAAAATATATATTCTCAAGGAATTTACAGATACTTGTCAGTTTCCCAAAGAATTTAACAGGTGATTGGCACCAACTCTAGGAAATATAAGCCCCAAAGAATTAAAATTGGTAAGCATATTAGCTCTGTTAACCTATTGTGAGTTTCATTGGAAGACAGGGATAATATTCTTCTTACCTATCTTCATTTCAGTAGCATTTTAAGAATGATAATTATCATTAAAAAAAAAACTTTTGCAAAGTAAGGCAACATTTAAATGCAAAATACTCTTCTTATCACTGTGCCAGTACCCCAACTCATTGATAGAGTAAGCAATGTTACTGCTTCTTTACTTATATCTAGTTTCCGATGGTGTCTCATGCTGTTAAGCTCACTGTTAGACTGTTTCATTTTCCCACTTGATGAGGGAAAGTGATGTTAATTTTAATTGGATTGCTGTATTTCATTACTTTGTTATTTTCACTCTTTACATTTCTTTTCTGATAGATTTTATCACAAATCAGCTTCAAATAGACTTTATAATGGAGCTTCCTCTATAGTTTGCCAAAATGTAATATTATAAGCTTGGAGGATCTATTGAAGTTCTTGAATGAAAAAAAAAAAAGGAAAAAGAAAAAAAGAATTGCATTATGTTTGATTGCATTACACAACCTAATAAAGTAGATATTCTCCAAAAGATAAAAGTCCAGTGTCCTTACATTCTGTCCAATGTACCTTCTTCCTTTTGGCACTGATGGTCCCCAAATGACCAAAAGCACAAGCTACCTTCTGGCTAGCTACATGTGCTTTGTCCTATCTTGATTCATCTTAAATTCTTTACCTTTATTGGAATTACCACATTTAAAAGTGACTCTATTAAACATTGAGGAGGAAATAATCCACATGATTAAGTTTATAAAACAAGAAAATATGAAATACATTTCAAATGTTAAGTAATCATGTTACAAGAGTATATTGTATTGTCATGTAGTGTCACTCAAATTCAGGGATATGGACTTTCTTCTACAATACTACAACCCTTCTCAAAGATGGGCACAAAGCCCTATGACATTATAAATATACCTCTCACACAGAATAGCTGAAAAGGGGCTCAGGAAATTTGCTGGGTATGGGCAAAGGCCACTTCTGTTGGATGGTTCCTAGGCATGTGCAGCAAACAGTTAACATTATTAGCCCAATTCACCCTTCCACATGCACTGAGAGAGAGAGAGAGAGAGAGAGAGAGAGAGAGATAGAAGTCTCCTCAATATGATGTCTGATATTCATCTTATAGAGCAATGTCTACTCCTATGTCCTCATTCAGCTTAGGTATAGCTGCCTGGATCTGCGGACAGAACATGCTAGGCTATAATGACTCTGTTCCTTTCATTCTAGAAACTGAAAAATCCTTGTAAGCCTAGGATTGACTTTCCTAGAATAACCAAGACCCTATACAAAACATTAAAAAAAAATCTCATCAATATACCATGGTTTTTATAAATCATAAGAAAATTTTACATAACTCACTATTTTTCATAAAAATAATAAATAATAATAAAATAATTATTCAATTCAAAAATAATAAAATATTGAAATTCTCAAATATCTTCTCCTAACTTTTTCCTCTAATCAAAACCTTTAGCATGTACACTGAACCAGAAAGAAAGGAAAGTGATTGTGGTCAATTGCAAAAATGATTTCAATTCTTTGTAGTTTGTCCCTGGAACCTATTTCTTCTCCCTTGGAATCTAAATTGGCCGTATGTTCAGTTTTGTCCAATAGCTACAGGGTAGAATTGCTTTTGTATCAATTCTATATCTAAGCCCCAAAGGTTGTGTGTCTCTGCTCTCACTCTTTGCATTCTGAGATAATCACATGAAGAATAGGCTAGCCTGCTGCAGGGTCATAGACTCAACTTGCAGGTAATCTGTAGCTTGCTGCAGCTTCTTGAGGGACAAGCCAAGATCCACCACCTAGCTCAGCTCAACAAAATGCCCAGCCAAGCCCAGACCTATTTTGTAAGCCACAGAATAGCAAACTAAAATATTGTCATTTCATGGCAACAAATTTTAGGTGAATGGATGTACAACAATATGTAATGGATATAATATGTAAGTCCAGAATTCCTAAGGCTTGCACTGTATAAATACTCAGGTCTCTCAAAGATATTTAATGTAAGCAAAGAGCAAGGTAAAAATTCCTCTCTTCTCCACACCAAAAAAATATAAGAATAAGTGATGGGTACTTTCTTTCAGAAACAATATCTAAGTAGAAGTTTACTTTAGTGGCACTTGGGTGTCTCAGTCAGTTGGGTGTCTGCTTTGGCTCAGGTCATGATCCCAGAGTCCTGGTATCAAGCCCCACAATCAGGCTCCCTGCTCAGTGGGGAGCCTGTCTCTCTCTCTGCCCCTCACCCCACTCGTGCTGTCTCTCATTCTCTCACTCTCTCTCAAATAAATAAATAAATCTTTAAAAAGAAAATTTCTTTAAAAATAACATTTTAAAAATTCAAAAATAGGGGCACCTGGCTGGGTCAGTCAGTTAAGCATCTGCCATCAGCTCAGGTCATGATCCCAGGGTTCTGGAATCAAGCCCTGCATCAGGCTCCCTGCTGAGCAGGAAGCCTGCTTCTCCCTCTCCCTCTGTCTGCTGCTCCCCTGCTTGTGCTCTTTCTCTCTTTCTCTGTCAAATAAATGAATAAATAAAATCTTAAGAAAAAGCATTTAAAAAATAATAATAAATTTAGAATCTATTGTCTACCAATTGATACTAATATTCCAAAGATTTCTGAGAGCTTAATCAATTTAATTTCATGGAGGCATAACATTGGACAATGACACAAAGCAAAAACCTTCACTGTGAGATTGAAACTCTGTAAGTTAACAGTGTACAGTATCATACAAAGTACAAGGACTTTATACTAATGTACAACAAGAAGTCTAAAAACAATCAATTGAAAGTAATTTAGGTGGGGAGGAATTTAGGTGGGGAGACCATTATATAAACTAGAAATTGCTTATGATGACAGTGTAACAACTCCATTTGCGCCAATGGTGTTATGGATATTTAATAATGAAAAGTGCTCAGAGTTCAGGTGTTCTATTCCCTCTGAAAAATACTCTCTCAATTATTCTAACTCCTTGATGGGAAATACCAGTAGTTGCTTGAGTCTTTTGAAGTACCCAACCATCATTTGGCAAAGCTTTCCTACTAAAGTGAGAACCAGGAAGAATAAAAATTCTTTGCACTGTTATATTGTAGTGTCTGGATACTATTCTTCCAGAAAATGTGCCCCAAATTAACAGCCAACTATAACATTTTATAGGTAAGGTAATATGTAGAGGTTATTATTTAAGGATCTTTAAAAAAAAATGAAAGTGCATCATTAAACCCTGAAAATGACAAACTATTCCATTGATAAGTTCATAACAAAACTTTCCTGAAAAAGAAAAGACTGTTTGTCATTAAATGTAATAAGTTATTGATCAACATGAGTCTATTTGAATGTCAGCATTTTTAAACTTTGGAAGTTGCTACTCAGTCCTAATGGCAAGTAAAAAGCTGAACAGACTGAAAAATTAACAACTCTTCTTGGATCCATAGGAAAAGGAAAGACACGAGGCAAACTGCCAACACCAAGATCAAAGAGACAACCGTGAATTTAGGGAGTCAAAGTTTACCAGAGCAGAGCAAAAATACCCCAGGGATTCAGTGCCAGGGCAGGAAAACCTGAACTGTAATTGACAAGTTGCTTGAATCTCAGAGCAGATGAGTCTGAGTTAAAAACTCTAGGAGGACCCAGTTATGGGGAGAACCCCAAAGTATTGTGAGATTTACCTTCAGGAACTTGTCCAGGTCCCCATAGTATATATTGGAGAAAAATCACTTCATGCTCTGGCAGGGGCCAGAAAAAGGAACATTTAAAAATATACCAGAGCACTCTGTTCTTCTTAACAAGATCTGACCTCAGGAGGAGTTAGTCAACCAAAGTCTAACCTGCTGGAGTGTTTTTAGAATTTAAAGATTTGGGCAAAAGAAAATACCCAATTCCAGCCCCCTAGTCATCCTCTTCCATCTAAGAAGAGAAAAGATAAAACAGAAAAACTTTCCAACTTCATAGTTCAGAAGCATAAGCTCATTAAAAGACAAACTTGATCATAAGACTATAGAACATCTTCCTTCCCCCCCACACTTCGTCACCACATTACTAAGGCCTCTTTACAGTAATTCCTTTTATCCAGGACATCATGTCCAACTATCAAGAAAAAAATTACAGGTCATAACAAAAGGTAAAAAAAAATATGTATATATATATAATTTGTAGAGAAAAAACATCAGAAGAAGACATGGCAGGAATATTGGAATTATCAAACTGGAGATTTAAAACAATTATGATTAATGTGGTAATGGTTCTAATAATAAAGTAGACAATGTGCAAGAACAGATGAGCAATATAAGCAGAGAGTTGGAAACACTATGAAAGAACCAAAAGAAATGCTAGAGATAAAACAAAATAAAACACTGTAACAGAAACGAAAAATGTCTTTGATAGATAGACTTATTAGTAGACTGGACACAGTCAAAGAAAGAATATCTAAGCTGGAGGATATATAAATAGAAACTTCAAAAACAAAAAAGCAAAGATAGCAAAGACCGGAAAAAAAAAAAAAAAAAACGAACAGAATTTCCAAGAATTGTGGGGCAACTATAAAAGGTTAACATTTGCATAGTGAGAATACAAAATCCAATACTTTTTCATGATAAAAATAATTCCAATAAAATAAAAATAGAGGGAAATTTCCTCAATTGGTAAAGAATATCTACAAAAACCTACAGTTAATATCATACTTCATGGTGAGAAACTTCCCCATTAAGATCAGATACAAGGCAGGAATGTTTGGTTTCACTATTCCTTTTAAATATCATACTTGAAGTTCTTTTTTTTTAATATTTTATTTATTAATTTGACACACAGAGAGAGAGATCACAAGTAGGCAGAGAGGCAGGCAGAGAGAGAGGGGGAAGCAGGTTCCCCGCTGAGCAGAGAGCCCGATGCTGGCTCTATCCCAGGACCCTGAGATCATGACCTGAGCCAAAGGCAGAGGCTTTAACCCACTAAGCAACCCAGGTGCCCCCATAATTGAAGTTCTAACTAATGTTATAGGTAAAGAAAATATAATATAGATAATACTGTATTATAATAATTAAACTTTCTAAGAGACTAGATTTTAGCTCTTCCCATCACACACACACACACACACACACACACACACACACACACCCCTGATAGTTATGTGATGCAATAGAGGTGCTAACTGTTGCTACAGTGGCAATTGTATTACAATATATAAATGTATGAAATAGACATATTTTACACCTTAAATTTACACAATGTTATATGACAAATGTGTTTCAATGAAAAATAAAAGAAATGGTATACAGAGTTGAAAGAAGAAATAAAAATGTCTTTGTCCACACATGACATGATTCTCTATGTAGAATATCCAAAAGAATCAACAGAAAAAATCCCATAACTAATAAGTGATTATAGTAAAGTCGCAGGATACAAGGTTAATATATAGAAGTGAATCACTTTTTTTTATATACCAGCGATGAACAAATAGAAATTGAAATAAAAAACAATACCATTTATATTAGTTTCTCCCTAAAATGAAATAGGAATAAATCTAAGATTTATTTGAGAAAAACTATTAAAAAAAACTATAAAAGTCTGATGAACAAAATCAAGAAGAACTAATTAGAGAGATATTCTCTGTTCATACATTGGAAGATTCAATATGGTCAAGATGTCAGTTCTGTCCAACCTGATCTACAGATTAAATGCACTCCCAATCAAAATCTCAGCAAGTTATTTTGGAATATTGACAAACTAATTCTAAAGTTGCTGTTTTTATTTTTTTAATTTAAGTTCAATTAGCCAACATACAGTAATACATCATTAGTTTCTAATGCGGTGTTCAATAATTCATCAGTTGCATATAACACCCAGTGCTCATCACATCACATGTCCTCCTTAGTGCCTATCACCCAGCTGTCCCATCCCCTCACTTCTCCCCCATTCTGCAGCCCTCAGCTTGTTTCCCAAGGTCAAGAATCTTGAATTGTTTGTCTCCCTCTCTGATTTCTTCCCATTCGGTTTTCGATCCCTTCCCCTATGATCCTGTGCACTATTTCTTATATTCCACATATGAGTGAAATCATATGATAATTGTCTTTCTCTAATTGACTTATTTCACTTAACATAATACCCTCCAATTCCATCTACATCGATGTAAATGGTATGTATTCATCCTTTCTGATGGCTGAGTAATATCCCATTGTATATAAAAACCATATCTTTATCCATTCATCCATTGAAAGACATTTCAACTTCTTCTACGGTTTGGCTATTGTGGACATTGCTGCTATGAACATTGGGGTACAGGTGCCCCTTTGTTTCACAACATCTATATCTTTGGGGTAAATATCCAGTAGTGCAATTGCTGGGTCATATGGTAGCTCTATTTTTAACTTCTTGAGGAACTTACATACTGTTTTCCAAAGTGGCTGTACCAGCTTGCATTCCCACCAACAGTGTAGAAGGGTTTCCCTTTCTATACATCCTCACCATCATTTCTTGTTTTCTGTCTTGTTAATTTTAGTCATTCTAACTGGTGTAAGGTGGTGTCTCATTGTGGTTTTGGTTTGAATTTCCCTGACAACAACTGATGTTGAGCATTTTTTCACGTGTCTGTTGGTCATGTCTTCTTTGGAGAAATGTCTGTTCATGTCTTCTGCCCATTTCTTGACTGGATTATTTGTTTTTTGGAGTGTCGAGTTTAATAAGTTCTCTATAGATCTTGGATACCAGCCCTTTATCTGATATGTCATTTGCAAATTTCTCCTCCCATTCCATAGGTTGCTTTTAGTTTTGTTAACTGTTTCCTTTGCTGTGCAAAAGTTTATATCTTAATGAAGTCCCAATAGTTCATTTTTCTTTTGTTTCCTTTGCCTTTAGAGATGAATCTTGCAAGAAGTTGCTGCAGCTGAGGTTGATCTAAAGTTTTTACTGAAAGAGAAAAGACTAAGAATAGCCAGCACAGTACTGAAAGGGAACAATGTTGGGGGACTGATGCAACCCAACTTCAAGACTTACTAAAGTGCCATAGTAATCAAGGCAGTGTGATTTCAGGAAAGGAATAGGCAACTAGATGTATGGAACAGAATAGAGGGCCTAGAAAAAGATCCACATAAATACTGTATAAATATAGCCAAGAAATCTTTGAAAAGGGAGTAAAGGCAATATAATGGAGCAAAGATAGTCTTTAAACAAATAATGCTGGAACAACTGGACATCTACATGTGAAAATAAATAAATAAATAACCCAGGCCTTATACAAATTAACTCAAAATTGACCACAGATCTAAATGTCAAACATAAAACTACAAAATTCCTAGGAGATAGGAAAAAACCCAGATGATTATCTTGGAGATGACAGTGATTTTTTAGGTATGACACCAAAGGGATAATGAAATATGCAATAATTGAAAAGCTGTAGCTAACTAAAATTAAAATCCTCTACTCTGTGAAAGACAGTATCAAGAGAATGAGAAGACAAACCACAGACTGTATGAAAATATTTGCAAAAGACACATCTGATAAAATACTGTTATCCAAAATATATACAAGGAACTCTTAAAACTCAACATTAGAAAGTTAACAACATGGATTAAAAAAAAAAAAAAAAGGTCTAAGGCATCAACAGGCACCTCACCAAACAAGATATTCAGATAACAAGCAAGCTTTTATTTTATCTTATTTTTTAAAGATTATTTATTTATTTATTTGAAAGAGAGAGAGAGAGAGTGAGCCTGAGCAGGAGGGAGAAGGAGAAGCAGGATCCCCGCCTAGCAGGGAGCCTGATGTGGGGCTTGATTTCCAGGACCCTGAGATCATGATCTGAGCCAAAGGCAGATGCTTACCTGACTGAGCCATCTAGGCACCCAGCAAGCAAGCCTTAAAAAAGACCAGGCACCCCAACAAGCAAGCCTTTAAAAAGACCAGGCACCCCAACAAGCAAGCCTTTAAAAAGACCCAACATCATATGCCATCAGGGGAAGTGAAAATTAAAACAATGATGAGATGCCACTCTAAACTTATCAGAATGGGCAAAATCTGAAATACTGCCAACACCAAATGCTGGTGAGAATGTGGAACAATAGGAACTCCCATGCATTCTAGTAGGAATATGAAATGCTATAAACACTTTAGAAAATAGTGGTTGTTTATGGCTCTTTCTTACAAAACCAAAAATACTTTTACCATATGTTGTGGCAATTGTGTTCCTTGGTATTTACCCCCTAATTTGAAGACTTCTGTCCACACAAAAACCTGTACATGAATGTTTATAGTGGTTGTATGCATAATTCCTAAACCTTAGAAATAAACAAGATGTCCTTTCGTAGGTGAACGGTTTTAAAAAATTCTTTATATCCAGATGGATATTACTTAAAGCTAAAAGGAAATGAGCCTTCAAGCCATGAAAAAACATAGATGAACTGTAAGTGCATATTCGTAAGTGAAAGAAGCCAATCTGATAAGTCTACATACTCTGTTTTCAACTACTTGATATTTTATAAATATGGAGACAGTAAAAGATCAGTGGTTATCAGGGGTTTTGTGTTGTGAGAGAACATGAATAGATTGACCACAGAGGATTTTTAGAGCAGTGAAAGGATTCCGTATGATACCATAATGATAGATACATATCATTACACATTTGTCCAAACCTATAGAATGTAAAAGACCAAGAGTGAACTGTAATATAGACTTTGGACTTTGGATGATTATGATGTGTCAATGTAGTTCATCAACTGTTACAAATATGTCTACTCTGGTCGAGGATGTTGATAAAGCGGAAGGCTATGCATGTGTGGGTACAGGAGGTTTATGGAAAATCTCTCTCTCTCTCTCTCTCTCTCTCTTTTAAAGTAATCTACACCCAATGTGCAGCTTGAATTTACAACCCCGAGATCAAAAGTCACATGCTCTACTGACTTAGCTAGCCAGGTGTCTCTGGGACACCTGGGAAATCTCTTCTGCTGAGTTTTACTGTGGATCTTATACTCTAAAACCAAAACCAAAACCAAAACAAACTCAGCTTTTGCTGATTGTTCTACAGTTCCTGTTTCAGACCTATTCCAAACCAGGAGTGGCCCCATTCTCTGGGCTAAGCTTAATCTTGGTTATGTTTAAATAAGCAATGAGCTAAACAGTTATTTTTTTCAGAGGAAATATAAAACCTGAACTTCATGTCAAAACAGTTATTAAAATGAAAAAAAAAAAAAAACAAATCATTCCCTCTACTTCTAAGAGCTTTTCTTGGTTTATAAATTTCCCTTCTCCCTTTACTCTCCTCTATTCCCTTTCTTCCTCCTTTTCTCCTTTTCTTCCTTCCTTCCTCCCTCCCTCCCTTTCTTTTTCCCTTCCTTATTTTCTTCCCTCCTTCCTTTTTCTTCTTTTCCTCATTATCCAAGAAGTTCTGGATCTCCATACTCAGGAGGTCTACTACAGGGGCTAAAGTTTTATGTTTATATACATTATATATAATATATAATCATTATAGTATATAGTTTTATGACATGATTATTTTATTATAGTTTTATGGCATGATCAAATAATTTTTTATTCTTAAAAAAGAAAAATATATATCTATATGTTTCTGTGAGAAAGAGGTTTTTTTGGGGGGTTCTTTTTGAGGTAATAAAAAAGATTTTTGAGAACATTCACAAAGCACAGCAACCTCTTCTTTCTTACCTCTTCCATTAGAAAAGAAATTATGGTTTCCTTTTTGAGAGAGAGAGAGTAGGGGAGGGGTAGAAGGAGAGAGAGAATCTTAAACAGGCTCCATGTTCAGCATGAGCACGATGCAGGACTTGATTTCAAGACCCTGAGATCATGACTGGAGCTGAAATCAAAAGTCAGACACTTAATCAACTGAGCCACCCACATGCCCCTAGAAAAGAAGTTTCAAATCAAAATATGATAATCTGAGCGGGTTCACTGGATCTGTTACCAGTTCTGAGAGCAACATTTAATACTCCTTGTACTTTCTCTTGTAATTCAGCCAGGCTTCATGTGGGAAAGAAAAGATCCAAATTTATCTTAAGAAAACAAGAATGGGAAGGTTGCCTATTTTTTCTAACTGACAAAATTAGAACCATATGAAAAAAAGAAAGGACATAAAAAAAAATAAAAAAAAAAAGAAAGGACATTATTTCAGTATGGGTTAATTGAATGACTAAAGACAAAATGTATGACACTGAAGTTGTGCTTATTTCATACAAGCAATAACTTTCACTGGTGGGAACAGAATAAGAATTGGGTCACTTGTATTCAGTCTCCCTCTTGGAAGTGCTTATTCTCTTTGAGTCCAAGAAGTTTGAAAAGAAAATATACATAGTCATATGGCCCAAATTGAAGGAACTGCTCAAAGTAACAGGAAACAGGAAAGTCAAGAGGTAAAACTTTTTCCAGTGGCAAGAGTTAGAGGTTTCCTCAAAAAAGATTGTGAGGTTGGGGAACCTGGGTGGCTCACTGGGTTAAAACCTCTGCCTTTGGCTCAGATCATGATCCCAGGGTCCTGCGATTGAGCCCCGCATCAGGCTTTCTGCTCAGCAGGGAGCCTGCTTCCCCCTCTCTCTCTCTGCCTGCCTCTCTGCCTACTTGTGATCTCTTTCTCTCTGTCAAATAAATAAATAAATAAATAAATAAATAAATAAATAATCTTAAAAAAAAAAAAAAAAAGATTGTGAGGTAAAGGTGCTGAAAGATGAAAAGAAGACTCTATGTGAGTGGGGAGCTACCAGAGAAGAAAGACAAAGTTCAGGAGTGTGAATTGAGAATTCTGTTATTGTCAAAGCATAAGACTGGACATCTCTTTTTATTCTGTAAATGGAATTGCAAATGGAGTTGTCTACATTACCAATTTATTTAGGCTTTATTCCTAATACATACTTTTGTGATAACCTTGGCCTTTCTATGAATAACTTTATATTTATAATACATATGTGACATAATCTGGAGCATGAAGTCCCATGGAAGTTGTTGGGACAAGAGGTGGGAGGTGACATAATAACTCCAATTTCCAGGAAATATTTGAGGAAAAAGAAGAAGATGATACAACTTTGCCTCTTCTCATTAGATATAACTTGGCATATTCCAGTGTCATTTAGAATGACATAGTAATTGACAGACTGGATAACTTTAGTGAAATCAAGCTCTTACAGTCTGTAAATTTATTGATAGCCTCATTGCTGCCTACTTGAAGGTTAATAATGGTTTCTCTGGACCAGAAATGTTACTTCTGCACAACCAAGTCAAAATAATGATCAACCAAGTCTTCAGATATAAATAGGCAAACGAACACTATTCTGCTTTATCCAGATAGCCTCCCTTCTCCTGTCACCAAATCCATTCCTAGATGGATACATTGAACGGCAATAAAATCAATTTCTTTTTTTTAGCTCCAGTAAAACACCTCTTACCTTCAAGCATAGAAAGTCAACACAAAAATGTAATATTATCTTAAACCCCCTACCTGTTATTATTAGCAAATGTACTTTTAGCAATATGTTATCTTGATGCTTAAGACTAGCACCTCGGTGGCTCAGTCAGTTAAGCATCTGCCTTTGGCTTGGATCATGATCCCAGGGTCCTGGGATGGAGCTCCAAATTGGGCTCCTTGCTCAGCAGAAGCTTGCTTCTCCCTCTGCTTGCCATTCCCCCTGCTTGTGCTTGCTCTCTCTCTCCCCTACCTGTCAAATAAATAAATAAAATCTTAAAAAAAAAAAAAAAAAGACTAGCAGAGGTAATTTGCTTTTTAAATTTGGGAATTTGCCATGTTCTTACTAATTAAGTAACTAAATTTTACTTTAAAATGTGTTATATATTTCACACAATTAGAAATACTAGCATTGTCAGATACAGTTTAACATAAAAATGACAGATGTCCCAAAACAAGTTAGGCTAAATAACGTGTATTGCAATTGGGCAGGTTTTACCCTTTATGATAGGTGGTATCTGACATTACTGTCAATTATAGAACTGCTCTCATTAAGCTAAATTGCAAATAGAAAAAGGTAAGTCCACCCTTGAAAATATTCATTAAAAATGTGTCACTAGTAATGTTGATCTTTATTTTCTAGTCCTTCGTTCAAAGTCAATAGGCACACCCAGGTGCCTGTTGCTTCGTTTTCTTTGGTTGCCTTTACCTCAATAGGGAATTGTGCAATGCCACAGCACTGAAGGGAACAAGGGCTTGCACAGCATGGTTTACTGTGATCTGGGGTCATTTTGTCTACAGCACAGAGATGTGTGGGAGTGCAGAAGAAGTTTTTCAATAGGGGCTGGAATGGAGCCAAAGCTCAGAAACTTGTAAGTCACATAACTATTTTGGTCTTCCCAAAGAACAATGAAAAGCCATTATAGGGTTTTATTTTTTTTTATTTTTTAAATTTTTTAAAAAGACTTTATTTATTTATTTGACAGAGAGAGACACAGTGAGAGGGAACACAAGCAGAAGAAGTGGGAGAGGGGGAAGCAGGCTTCCGGCCAAGCAGGGAGCCCAATGCCGGGCTTGATGCAGGGCTCAATGTGGGGCTCCATTCCAGGATCCTGGGATCATGACCTGACCGAAACGCAGACACTTAACGACTGAGCCACCCAGGCACCCCACTTTAGGATTTTAAATGGGAAAGTGTCATGATCAATTTTTTATTTAAAAGGGCATTTCTGCATACAGTGGAGAGAGCGGTTTGGAGGGATAGCCAGGTGGCATTCAGGAAGACATTTAGAAGCAAAAATAGTAGTGCAGGTAAGAGGTAGTATCAGCTTCTGAGGTTGGTTATAATGGAAAAGAATAGAAATTTGAGATACTTAGGAAGCAAAAATAGTTCTGGTAATATGGTGATCTGAGCTGGTGTAACACATTTAAGGTAAGTCCTAATCCTTACTCTTACATGGATTGTATTATTATTAAGGTCAGGAATGCAGAAGACGACCTCCTTTAAAAGAGAATAGCATGAGTTTTGTATGGATTTCTGGAGTATGAGGTTCCTGAATTTTTAAGTGTATATTGTAGATTAGAAGTAGAATACATGGGTCTGGGGATAAGAAATTTGGATTGGTGGGTGGAAGGGGAGCATTGAGAATTATTGATATACTCAGATGCCAGCCTGAGATAAAACTCCCTAATTTCTTGACTGAATTTGCATTCATTTCATTGCTAGTGAGAAATGGCCTATACAAAATATTTGCCTATTATTTTGTATTAGAATTGCTATTCCATATGTTTAGTTATTTTTATTGAGTATAATTTTTTCTTATTGATACATATAAAAATAGAAGAACAATGTTTGGCATTCAATGCTTATTTGCTAAATTACATAAATGAATTGTTTATAACTAAGCCTTTATACAATGTATTTATAATATTTCTCATAATAAATGTATTTACTTGAAACTTTATTTGTAATTTATTTGTACCGTGAATGTTGGGTGTTTGATGTCTACAAAACTCTGGGCTTAGAACTTTTGGAGACAGAATTTTAACTATATTTGCTCTTTCTTTTATGGTTTTATTCTATACATGTTTTTGTTTTAAATCTCCGCATCAATTAATTTCAGTGTTTCGAATTCCAAAAGTATCGGTATTTATTTCAGTCATTTCAGATTAATTAAAAAAATGTACATAGAATTTTGTTAGAAATGTTATTATCTCTTTAATATTGTGGTTAAATACATTTTTCTCATTTGAAGTGAAATTATTTGCATGTATGTGTTTTGATCAGGTGGTCAGAATCTAATTAATTATATAGAAATTTTTTTAAAGACCCAGACCATAGTTTTATTTATTTATTTTGCAGTTTTTATTTTCAGGTTCTTCCCTAATTCATATATTTCTTGTAGTTATCCTCATTTTTTTCTAGTAACCTACTTAAAAAGCTGTGATTTACTATATTTTATTTTAAATATTTCCAACATTAATTCTATTAATATTGGCTTAATAACATATTTAAAGCTATAAGTTTTTTTTTTAAAGATTTTATTTATTTATTTGACAGAGAGAGAGAGATCACAAGTAGACAGAGGCAGGCAGAGAGAGAGGAGGAAGCAGTCTCCCCACTGAGCAGAGAGCCTAATGAGGGGTTTGATCCCAGGACCCTGAGATCATGACCTGAGCCAAAGTCAGAGGCTTAACCCACTGAGCCACCCAGGCGTCCCTAAAGCTATAAGTTTTATTTGAATAGACTTCTGCCCATGTAACATGGTAAAATTTTAATATGTACTATTTTAACTTTCATTAATGCCTAGTTAAAAAATAATTTTATATTTTCTTTACAACTTAAATGATGTTTAGATGATTGTTAAAATTTTTTCAAGTTATATTTTATTTGTATTAATTTCTGGGTTTCATACTTTTTTGTTAGAACAAATTATATCTAATTTTTATACTTTTTGACACTTAAAATTTTTATCTTGTTAGATAATGTATGCCTGTGTATGTAAATGTTTATATATATTATGAGGATCACAACATTTTATTGTGTACATTTTGATCTCATCCATCATCAGGCCAGGGAGGGACTTGGAAAATGAAAGGGAAAATGAAAGGGAAAATGAAAGTTTATTATGTAACAAATAAAGTTTCTTGGGGAAAAAAGTACAATCTAACCATACTCTTCATTTTCTCATTTTTACCAAGAGTTGAACTTAATAAACAGATATGAAAATGGATCAATAAATTAAGTGAAAGCTTATAAATATACTTAGAGTTTGATATTGTCACAGCAACTTATATATAGCCTGCCTTAATTAACAAGTCATCTGGAAATGGGGAGTTGGCTGGTATTGATTCAGTATCTCTGCATTCTCTTGGTTCTATCAGTCTTGTGGTTGCCACAGATCCAGGTATTAATTTATATTCAAGTCAGAAAGAAAGCAGGAATCTGTCTCTTTAATGTATTAGGGAGGCTAAAGCTTTCCTAGCATGCCCACAGTAGAGTTCCACATAGATTTCATTGTCCAGAGTCATGGCACATGCTTATTCTTATCTTAAAACATTTCACTTTTCAGTCTATATATTAGGGTTGTGAAGAAAGGAATGGGAATTATCTAACCAATGAGCTGTGGGTTGGAATTCTTTTTAAATGTGTGCTGCATTGAACCAAATTAAATTGATATTCTAGTTACATATGTTCCTGAACCTTATTATAACTTTGGAGAAATAAAGACAAAATGTGGAGGAGAAATTGTGATTTCAGCATGATTTAATAAATACTCATTTAACATCCACTATGCACTATATGCTATAAAAATATTTATTTCTATGTGAGCAAAACGATAGCTAAAATAAGTCTCTTAGTTCAATTCTCCTAAATGACTATTCTTTTGCAAATGATTTCACATGAGACATTTTGTGCACTAAGTGAAAATAAAGTTTCTTCACCCTATTTTGTCTTTATTTCTCCAAAGTGCATTAGCAAAATAAATAGAGTTTGTAATACTGTTATCTTACTTGAATAGGAAGAAGTATGCAATGTTAATCCAACATAAACGCTTAATTTCACTTCAGCTAGAACACTGCAAATGTATCTAGAAACTCTTCTGCCTCATTGGTATTTAAAACGTCTGGAAAAATATGCAATACTTTTCACAACTTGCTGATCACTTAGAATAATATATTCATCAAATAAGCATACACTTGGTTCCGCACCAAGTGGCAAATTCAGTCAAAGAGGAGATATTAGAAGATCTCTTTAAGGGGCGCCTGGGTGGCTCAGTGGGTTAAAGCTTCTGCCTTCAGCTCAGGTCATGATCTCAGGGTCCTGGGATCGAGCCCCGCATTGGGCTCTCTGCTCAGCGGGGAGCCTGCTTCCCCTTCTCTCTCTGCCTGCCTCTCTGCCTACTTGTGATCTCTCTCTCTCTCTGTCAAATAAATAAATAAATTATTTAAAAAAAAAAGTTTGTCAATGGTACATATAAATTTTTCCTGTTCCCTCGTTTATCACCCTGATGTGTTGCTATACACATGCATCTAGGGAACCACCTAAGAATAGTGGATTAATTACATCTTATATGAGTTTGTGTGTGGGTGCATGTGTGGTTAATTTGATTCATCTAAGAAGCACTGAATATCTCTTATATCTTCAGAAATATGTAAAGATTCATAGATTAATAAGACTTTGGGACTATTCTTATGGACTGACAATTTTGGGAAACTAAGCATTTGAAACCAAGGGACTAGTTTGATAAGGGTGATACTAGTTGATTATTTAAAACACAGTTTGACAAGTATCCAAATAACGTTACTCAGTTGTTTGGTGACTTGAAGACAATGGACATTCTGAAATGAGATATATTTCATTTCAAATGATCTAGTGTTGTAGTTTTATCCTTTAAGCCCTTCCTTTCCCCCACATGCTCAGGTTATATAAAAATCACAGGGAAGATTGAAATGATATGGTTTCTTCATTTTCCTTATATATATATGTTTTTAATATCAAGGAGGTCTTAGTAATGCTATTAAATTATCAGTTCTTTTTTATCTAAATCTTTTATGTCCCTTTAAACCATATTCCACACTAGCCATGTAGTCTATTTGTCTTTTTGTTTCACGGACTGTAATTGCTCTTATTACTGAATTTGCAAAAGGTGAATTGAGTAAAAACAGTGACCTGGAGTTACTTACTGTCATCTGTGCAATTCAATTTTTTAAGTAAAAAAGAAAATCTATTTAGTAAATAAAAAATAGCTTCTCATTCTTAGTTTATTTTGAAGGAAGAAAGACTGTAAAAATGCTAAACAATATGTGACAGGCTAGAATTTGAAAATTTTCCTCAAAGGAGTCACCAAATATTAATTTTCATATCATTTCACTTAGCAACATAAAAAGAACAAGGCACATCTTCTGATTATCTTCACATATTCTGGTTCTAAAACCATACATCTCGTTCTTCAATTCAAGAAACCTTGGGATAGACACATGATTTCTTTCCAACAGAAATAACTGTCCAAATAAAAAAAAAGTGTGCTCACTTAAAGAAAGGTTTCCATCTGATACAGGCGATTGTTCTAGCTGATATGTTTGATTGCTCTCATGTAGGCAATTACAAGGCCAGAAGAAAAAGCACATAGAATCTGACTTCCAACCACAGCCTGACTGAGGGTATGCTCAAATGTGACAGTCTTTGATGGAGGACACTTGTAGTGAGAATCTGCTAAAATAAACCTGAAAAGAAAATAACAAGAGTCGTTATTCAGAAACATGCACACACAAACACACATAAAGAAAGGTAAAGAGCAAAGGGACACTGACCAAAACAGGAAACATGGATTAGATTTTTCAAAGAACCATCTCTTGGTCAATCTTCTTTTTTTTTTTTTTTTTTTTTTTTTTTTGTTGGTCAATCTTATTTCTACTTTTAAATTTCTATGTTTTCTATATTCATCTCCTCTCCCTCCTTACTTTTCTACATCCACTTAAGGTTTACTGCCTTCACCAAGAAAGTGCTCAATAAGCTGTCGATGTTTAAGATAAGCATAGTAGGGAAAACAGGTTTTTCTCCCAGCTACCATTTATCACAGTCCACTGAATTAGTGAAAATTGGATAACTAGGCAGAATTTGTTTTTTTTTATTTCTGCTATTCATTTGATTTTACTTGGAGTTTGATATTTCACAAATTATAACCCAATAGATTATAAAGAAAAGAGATAATAGGCATCTCTCAGTATTTTATTTGTAATATAAACTTCTGAAAAATTTCTCTATAAACATATAAAACAAGACCATTTCACAGGAGAAAATACTACTACCTTACATTCTCAATTATATTGTAAGTAGCTTATGTTTTCCAGTTTTCATATGTATTTGTTGCTGTTGTTGTTTTGCTTATACGATGTCTCTATATTTTTCTTAATGTGATATATTAATTTTCACTGATATTTCTTACATAGAATTTAATGATGGAAAACTCCACCGTTTTGGAGTATGGAGCATGGGCTACATCAGGCAATTCTGTAAATCTCATTCCTAACTTTTATCTCTATGCTTGAGTTCAGAAGCCAAAATAAGCATTGAAAATAGAGGAGAATTTCATATTTTCAAAAAATAACCTTGTGGTTAAAATCAAATGTAAAAAACACCAGAATGTAAAGTGATTTTTGAGATTTTGCAAATGGCTAAAACTATAATAATCCACTGAAGCCCGGAGGTAAAGTATTCTCACAAATAAAGGTTAAAAGATGGCACCTTCAGCATTTTCTGAAGGCACATTATGTCTGGGTATATATATAAAACCATCAAAATGAATAGGAGCCCCATGTGTCAGCTTAAATTAGTTGGCCATCCCACTTTAGGAGTTGTTGCTCATCGTGAACTGACATTTTCCATCATTTGCAACTGACAGGAAAAAAAAAATCCAGAAATGACCTCAATATGTTGGTTTGTAGAACCACAGACCATGAAAATTCCAGCTGGTGCTGATCTGAACCAATGAATGCAATAGGGATAAATGCTTTTATGTCAACTTTAATGGGATTCTTTGGCCATATGTAGAAGAAAGAGTTGTAAAGTTTTCACAAAACCTAGAGTGAGAAAAAAGAAGGAAAGGTAATGTTTCCAGGGAAATCACACTCCAAGTACAGCCTTGTTCAACAGTCACCATGTAGTGTACACTCACTTGATGGTAGTAGTATCCATGTGTGTACTTGTGGTCCATTTTCAAGTGGGTAATTTTATAATAGGAAACATGGGAATTAATAGCATTAAGTTAATAAGGGCATAAAAAGGATTATCTCACTATTATGAAGATCTACAATTCATCCTTGATTTTTCCAGGAGAGTAAACACATATTTCACAGCCACAAAAATCTATAAAGGTATCTTGCTCTGCATGTTATTGTAACTAATTTTACCACTTAGGAAACAAAGACAGAGGAAAATTATTGTGCAAGATATACCTGATATGATAATTATTGATGGCTCAACTGAGACCAATTTCTGAATGCCATAAATTCTCAGCCAGGAGTTTTGTATTGCAAAATGTGACTGCTCTTCAGAAAATGTGCCTGTATAATTGTTATAAGAAGTTAGCAAGAAAGCAGGTTCTTTATATATGATTAACAGTAAGGGCCACATTTGGGTTTTAAACAGAAGAATCTTTAAATGCACTGATCTGTTCACCATTGTAAAAGATTGGATCTCAGAAATTTTCTCCAAATTTTCATTACTTATTCTTATAGGCAAGTTTATTTCTATATAAGTAATGTAGTAAGTAATGCCATAGTTTCTTTGTTTACCCACAGAACAATTTGATTTTGATTAATGGATTTTAGTGCCACATTAATATTATCATGCCTGATTTGAAGTTTTAAACTATTACTCATCCTAATAACTAAAAATATCTTGACATATATTATTTCAACTTTGACCTTGATTTTTCAGTAGAACAGTATTTTATAGAATGGTTGAGGATTAAAATGTATTTTGGCATTACTTAGGCAACATATTATTTTCATTTTGAAGCTATGTAAAATTTCAATGACTTGTACATCTATACATGGCTCCCTATGGTATAGAAGTTATAATGAACCTTCTAAGAAATTTAGGCATACGGTGTTAAAATATGACCTGTCATACTGCACTGTATTATAGATTGGAGGAAAAGTTTCTGGTAAGTTTCTATAGAAATTTAATGTAATATTCAATAAGAAAAATCTATCAAATGCTTTTAATTCACAAAAATACCACTTTTTTGTATTTCTATGCAGTTTTATGAATAGAATAAATGTTGAGATTGAATAAAAATGATGAAAACAAAGAAATAACTTTAACAACTGCTCTTAAAATGAAATATGTGTTCTTTTATTTTGAAATTGTCCTGATAATGTTTATTTATGGTGCTGTCCAGTTCACAGAAAGGAGTAAAACTTACATAATGTAGCGAAGCAGACAAACTTTTCTTCAGGAACTCTCACTTTTACTGATTGGATATTGAAAAATGCCTCCTTTTGTCAACTGCTATATTGTCTCACTCAAGACTTCTTAGTGACACATCACCTTTGATTCTTTTTTCCTGTATTTTCATCAATATCAGAATGACACATTTATTTTTTTTCTCTTGGAATGTTGGTCAATAGACAAGCATACCATAAAAAAATCAAAGACTTGAAAACCAGTTTTAGCACTATGTCTGACATCTGAATTTTGAGTATTTAATCTCGAACCTTCTAGTTCTGAGATGTTATATGAACTATTTCATTGTTATGAATCTCAGTTTCCTTGTCTTTGGAATAGGGGTAAAAGTCATCACCAGGCAAAATTGTATTGATAACTAAAACATATAATAACTGCAAGTAAACGACTTACGCAGAAAATTTGAACTTGTAGTCACTTACACTTTGTAGCGGTGGATTAATATGATTCAAAATTCCATAACTGTTCCATTATATCATGTGTGGCATATACTTGTCATATGTCTATTAACTCCTGCAAGCATGGGGCACATTATTAATGTCAAAGTTGTCTTTTCTGGTGAACTTTGAAATAATGCTAGAATCTTTTTCTGCAACTGTATATTAGAGTTGTCACAAGAAAAAAAATGTCAAGAAAAACAAGATTAATATATGCACTATATCATGCCAACATTCTCCAAATTTTTGTTGTCATTTTCTAAATAAAAATATAATTTTTTAAACAGAAAAAATGTTTAAGTAAAGATAATATTTCATTAATCCATGAATCAGTCTCTACTCTTCCTAAGTGAACTTTTTATTTCATAATTTTTAAATCTCGAGAATCTTTATTGCCATGTGTTATGTGTTTATTGTTGTGTGAGGCAGGATGCTCGGCAGAGTGTCACCCATTTCTTTTTTTTTTAAGATTTTATTTATTTATTTGACAGACAGAGAGGGATCACAAGTAGACAGAGAGGCAGGCAGAGAGAGAGAGGGAAGCAGGCTCCCCACTGAGCAGATGCCGGGCTCTATCCCAGGACCCTGAGATCATGACCTGAGGCGAAGGCAGAGGCTTTAACCCACTGAGCCACCCAGGCGCCCTCACAGGTCCATTTCTAACCAGCTTAATGGGGGGAAATAAATGCATTTTCTCATGATATAGAGTATATGGAGTAGGGGTGGCTTTATGCAACACTGATTTTAGGATTTGAAGCAATGTCATTAGGATTCCGTTTCTTCCTCTCTGTCTTCCATTTGTTTCCCTCTTCTTCTGAGGTGTATTCTCCACTAGCAGTGAACATGTTCAACGGGAGTCCCAGGCTTTTATAATTTTTAAGGGCCATGACCTCAGTAATAAGTTCTCATTTTCTCTAGCAGCCTCATAATATCTGGAAAGGGAACTTGGCTCTATGCAGGTCATAAACCAACTCCTGGACTAATCCCTGTGTTCAGGCTGGTAACATCCCCCTGGGCCTGCAAGTCACCTCTATGGCTAACACAACAAGAACACAGAAGGTAGTTCACTACTCTCCCTCCAATAAAAGAAGTCTATTTTAACACAATAAGAGGAAAAATGACCACTTCTCTGTCTTCTTAAAAATCTCACTACTATTTTATTTTTCATAAAACAATGAAACATTTTTATTAAGCAAAGCCATGTAAAAACAATATTGGGAACATAAAACATTCTAAATCATTTATTTTAGCAGTTTATCTGTGACTTTATTTCTCAAAATGTACAAATCTCCACTGTGGAATTGTCTTGCTCTCGTAATATATGCCCTTCCCTATACCACTGAAGGAATCTAGAGAGTAATATAACCAGTTACAGATTGAGTGTATTAAGTATACAAGTTTAAATTTTCTGTATAAGTTAAAGACTAAATATCTTTGTAAATATAGAAATACACACCCATAGATACTCATGTACTAAATATTAAAAATATACTCCTGCTTGAAAAGACTATCCAATGAAAAAAGACACTGTCTTCAGCAAATGGTGTTGAGAAAACTGGATAGCAACATGCAAAGAATGAAACTGGGCCACTTTTCCATACCATACACAAATATAAGTTCAAAATGGGTTAAAGACTTAAATGTGAGACAGGAAACCATTAAAATCCTAGAAGAGAACATAGGCAGTAACTTCTTTGACATCAGCCATAGCAGCTTCCCACTATGTATGTCTCTTGAGGCAAGGGGAATAAAAGTAAAAGCAAACTATTGGGACTTCATAAAAAAACAAAACAAAACAAAACAAAAAAAACACTTCTTCAAAGCGAAGGAAGCAATCAACAAAACTAAAAAGCAGTCCATGGAATGGGAGATTTGCAAATGACATATATATTAAAAGATTAGTACCCAAAATGTATAAAAAACTTATAAAACTCAACACCTCCAAAACACTCCAGTAAAAAAAAATAGACAGAAGACATAAAAAGACATTTTTCCAAAGAAGACATTCAGATGACCAACAGACACATTGTCTTCTTTGTCTTCAGATGACCAACAGACACATGAAAAGATGCTCGACATCATTCATCGTCATAGAAATACAAATCAAAACCATGATGAGATATAATCTCTCACCAATCAGGATACCTAAAATTAACAGCACAAGAAACAAAGCGTGTTGGAGAGGATGCAGAGAAAGGAGAACCCTCTTACACTATTGGTGGGAATGCAAACTGGTGCAGCCACTCTGGAAAACAGCATGGAGTTTCCTCAAAAAGTTAAAAATAAAACTACCCTACTACCCAGCAACTACCACTACTAGGTATTTACCTAAAGGATACAAAAATACTTACTCAGAGGGGTACAGGCAGCCTGATGTTTATAGCAGCATTGTCAACAATATCCAAATTATGGAAAGGACCCAAATGTCCATTGATGAATGGATAGAGAAGATATGATAATATCTATATCTTTAATGGAGTATTACCCAGCCATAAAAAAGAATGAAATCTTGTCATTTGCAACAGTGTGGATGGAGCCACAGAGTACGATGCTAAGCAAAATAAGTCAGTCAGAGAAAGACAAATACTATATGATTTCACTCATACGTGGAATTTAAGAAAAGGAACAAATTATCATAGGGGAGAAAAAGAGAGAGGCAAACCAAGGAACAGACTATAGAGAACAAACTGATGGTTACCAGAGGGGAGGTGGGTGGGGGATGGGTTAAATAGGTGATGGACTTTAAGGAGGGCACTTGTGATGAGCACCGGGTGTTGGATGTAAATGCTGAATCACTAAACTGTACACCTAAAACTAATATTATACTGTATGTTAACAGGGATTTAAATAAAAACTTAAAAAATATGTACTCTTGCTTATCTGAAAGGATTGAAAATATTGAAAAGTCACTAATATTCCGTTTAGCTAAAGCTCTTGAGATTGTAGAGGTCTTTTTTTTTTTTTTTTTTGAGTTTGTAGTGGTCTTATAAATAATACTCTTATGTTTCCCTCTAAAGCTCAGAAACAGACAAAGGGTCGGGAAAATGGAAATTAAAATACCACCTCCATTAATGGCATTACTGGCAAAGTGACTTGATAATATAACTAGATCTATAGGCAAATGGGCCTAAGTTAGACATACTTAATTCCCTGGTCATGAGCATTATTGGTCAACTGCAGACCTTCGCCTGCAGGAAGAGAACCTGCCCTGACCATTTAGTGCAAGCAGGAGAGAACAGGGCCTCTCTGTAATCAGCTGCACTCATGGCCACTTCCTCCTGACCTTGCCAGTCAGGTAAATCATTCTCCCTTGTCAAGAAGGAAATGAAGTCAGAAATATCACTCTATAGCAGATCCTGCAATATAGAAATATGATGCCAATAGAAAGTACATTCCCTCTGACCAATACTATTTATGGAGTTGATATTACCATTACTAATATTACCATTTATAATTGTCATCTGATTCAAAACATTTATTATGTAGCTTTTAAGTCTGAAGGTGATGGAAATTCAGGGATGATGTGTAAGGTGGCAAAGCTAACAAGGAATTTGAATTGAAATTTTAGTTTTTCTTCACTCCTTTTGGTCACTGATTTATTTAGCAAGTAGTTATATATGCTAGGAAACAAACTGAACCACATGGAAAAAATGCTGGTCAAGGCAGACAGTACTTTGACTTCACAAATATTCTAGTTTAAATGAAGATATTGTAAAGCAAATAGGGGATTTAAATGTTCTCTTAAAATGTGATAAAGAGATGGTTGGGTGGCTCAGTCGATTAAGCATCTGCCTTCAGATCAGGTCATGATCTTGGGGTCTTGGGATTGAACATGCATTGGGCTCCCTGCTCAGTGGGGAGTCTGCTTTTCCCTCCCCCTCTCCCTCCGTGTGCCCTCTCTCTCTTCCTCTCAAAGTAATAAATAAATCTTTAAAAAATATTGTGATAAAGAAAGATTTTCAGTAGTTAAAAAACTCCAAACTGGTTTTAGGGGAGACTCCTGAAATACCTTCTCTCAATTAAGGGCTGAGGGTGAATTGAGAGATGAAGCAGAGTAGGTCTGGGGTTGGGGACAGTGGCAGAGAACAGGATGCATGTGAAAATTGAAATGAAGTAAAGTTTGTCTATAATAGAGAGACAGAAAGTAAATAACGTATGACAAGAAGTTGGAGCAGTAAAAATATGCTTATGGTTCATTAACTGTTGAGCCTGCCAGGTTGTCTCTCGAGAGAAGTTTTATCAGAAAGTAGGAAACAAAAATAATCAAACAGAACATAAGAGCACATTCTGCAAATTCATGAAATTCCATCTATGTGGACAGAAGCCAAAGTAAGTTGATGAAGGACAAGCATTCGTACAGGAATGATGAAGTGGTTTTTATCAGTGAGAGAGGTGGATACCAAGACAGTAAGGAAAGAAAGTGAGTGAAAGAGATAAAGAGAGATCAAAAGATAAATTGATATGTGTTCATACACCCACATATGCTCTCAGATAAATGGCACTAATAGTTTTAAATAAAATTTTTGATGTTAATATTTCCTTGGAATATCTATTTCTGCATGGCCCTGAAAATAAATGCCAGTACATGATTTCTTGGGAGAAGCTGTCATTTTTCTTTCCATTTGAATAGGAGGTCAATCTTTCAATATTTCTATTGTTTAATAATCAAGAGGGTGGATGTAGACTCGCTATGATTAATGGGTTTTAACAACACAATAATTATGTTGTCTAACTTGAAACTTTATTCCATCATTCAGCCAGGTATTGTGTTTCACATTTCTGAAATAGGACTTGAAGGTCGAAATAGGTTAGATGAAGGACAGTGAGAAATAAATTTTTATCTTCTTCCTGAATTTGACTCCAGTTCTGATTAATGATAACTAAAGCCAAATTCTAAGGGTTCCAAAGTGGCACATGATTCCTGGTCTTTAGCCTGGGACACAGGCTCCTTTATGATCTGAGCACAGGGCACATTTCCAACCCCATGTTTTATGTTCACAGATGCAGCGCAACAAAATCCTTGAACTCACAGGGCATTCCAGGCCTTTGGGCTGTTGTTTTTCAGCATGAATCCTTCTGCTTCTCCCACCTACCTCAGACTCAGTTCAAAGACCACATACATTCTCTTAAAATGATCCTTAACCCTCTAAAGAGAGTTTCCTATTCTTTCCTTTCCTGTCCCCAGAGCACACAGCACCTAAAGCCTTTTTTTTTTTTTTATCATTCTTAATACTCATATGAGTATTAATGGTAACTTGAAAAATGCACACATTACATAATGATCCTTATAGGTACACAGTTTGGCCAACCGTATGTATATTTTCAGCATCCAACTTGGAGAGTTTAGAGAGTTATTATCATATAGTAAGGGTCTGATCCTTGTAGCTTGTATAAGCAAATAAATGAATGAAAAAAAAATCAAAGACATATGTAGTGAGACTTAAAAGAATCAGACTGCAAGAAGGGAGAGTGCGAGAAGATAGTCACAGATTGGAATTTCTGTGTGTATTTGTCACATGTAGCCCTATAGCCTCAGAGATTCTAGCACACAAAGAGCTGAGTTGAAGGTAATGAAAGTGGAAGAAGTCAATTATTTGTGAAGTTAAGATGTCTTCATGGATATTGTAGTCACGTTTAGTGACAGCAGGAGTTATAAAATTGAGGAAAACTGTCAGCTAGATTCTATTTTCCTTTGGTTAATCATACAGGATAAAAAAATAATTTAGGAAAAAAATGCCAATGTCAAGATTAAGAAAAATAGTTTAAGATTTCCTCACTTAAATAAGTGCCTTCTTTCAATGAATAGGACCCCAAGTAGATGTTTATCTTTCCTGCAGAATGCAATATCCCACAGGTGGCTAATCAATACACAGGTACAGCAATCCCTTTATGGAGCTTACACAGGAACATGGCTTAGCTTAAGATCCAACTGACATTTTGGAGTCCTGCTAGGGATTTAATATCAGACTCTCTGGATCCATTTTTCCTTATAATATAAAAATTACTCAAGTCTACCAATGGGCAAGATAAAACTAAAATACTAAATCTTTTCTCACATGCAGTGCTGTAAACACGCTTCCTTGCATTTTTGTTTGAAAAGAACAGATCTCCAGGAGGGCAGGGTCAGTATAAAATCATAATTTATGAACTAGTCTACCTGTAATTTATATCACAAATATTACTCGTATCACAGTTAACACAGCCTTTTCTGCCTCTGCCTAGGAGGTAGTGTGACTTAGGTATTCTATTGAATATCCATGCAAGTCTTGAGCTGTTATTTTATCTACCAGAAATAATAATCCTAAATATTTACTCAAGATATATGAACAAAACTTTTCATATCTTAGAAAGTATACAGTTTCCTTCTAAAACATCTTGGAGTTTCATGAATTCCTGCCATCTTGAAAGATGATTTCAATATTCCTGAGGGTATGTTAGGCCTCACATTTCCTCCATCTCTTCTAATGTGTCCTGTCATCTTAGCTCCTCCACTTGAGTTAATGTTCTAACTCCAGCTCCTTTACTACACCCTTATGAATTCAGACCCTGACCAGGAATGTATAAAATATTGACCACTGTTCTTATGCAGGTAGTAAGTATGAAATAAATAGTAAATGTAGTTAGTTACACATCCATCTGCTCACCTTCTTGGTTCCCCAGTAACAGTGAAAGGAATGGAGACATTGAACCTACTCCCCCCCTTTTTTTAATTTAAATTCAATTAGCCAACATATAGTACATCGTTAGTTTTTGGCATAGTGTTCAATGATTCATTAGTTGCATATGACACCCAGTGTGCATCACATCACCCAGTTACCCCATCCTCCCACCCACCTCCCTTTCCACAACTCTCAGTTTGTTTCCCCAGAGTCAAGAGTCTCTCATGGTTTGGCTTTCTCTCTGATTTCTTCCCATTCAGTTTTTCCTCCCTTCACCTATGATTCTCTACTCTATTTCTTATATTCCACATAGGAGTGAAACCATATGATAGTTGTCTTTCTCTGACTTATTTCACTTATTACAATATCCTCCATTTCCATCCGTGTTGATGTAAATTGAAAAATTTGTTGGGACAAGTTTTAATTATTATATCAACAATAAGTTTCTGCTTTTGGGGTAACTTTATTGGGATTCATCTTGCTTGTATTCCTTCTTTCATGGAAAACAATTTTGTTCTGCTTACTGTCTCATGTCTGCAAACAGTTGATTCACATTTTATCCATTTATATAGTTGTCCACAGTGGTAGGGCTAGGTTAGTACTAGTTACTCCATTCTGGGTAGATTCAAAAATTCCACATTTTGTGTTTTCTCCTCTCCCAAGATTGTCTTTACCCTCATCTCTTTTTATTGATCTCTCATCTTTTTATACGAAGTATTAACTCAAGTGTAGACTTCTGGGTGAAAACTTTGAGAAGTATCCTGGTGAGATAGTAGGTTTCTTCTTTGGTTTTCTCAGAATTTTATTCAAAGGTCTATAAGTTTATATTACATAACTGTTGATTTAGCTCTCTATTCTGCCATTACACTGTAAGCATGAGTACTCTGAGGGCAAGAACTATAAATTGCCTACCTTTCCAACTATCCTAGCTCATGGTACATATTAAGCATAATAAATAAATGGAGGAAGGGTCTGAATTCTCTCATTCCTTAAGGATTCTAGGTTGCTCCTCTTCTTTGACATTTTCAGTTATTATCATCATAAGAAAGTAAATCCAAGCATATAACCCTGCAACTAATGTCTTATGTGTTATTGTTAGTTTTTTTAAAAACGAATTATTGATTACATTCTACAGATAACATTAAGTTTTATACACACACATACACACATGCAGAGAGAATGGGAGAAAGACAATGTCATAGGAAGCTAGTTCTTTTCTAAGATGATCTTATTTTTTTGTGTATATACAGATAACCTGTAGATTTGTAAATTTGCCACCATCTCTACTGTTTACCTATCTTCTCGTCTCTTCTAAAATTCAAGACAGGTGCCATTCCATGCAGAAACCATCAAACACACACACACACACACACACACACACACACACACACCATCACCATCACTAGTATATCAACACTCTGAGAATTTGTTCTAAAGCTTATATTTCATACTTATGATGCACTGTATTTTTATTTTATCTCATTGTCTTTACCACTGTTCTTTGAACTCCTTAGGGAAAGAAATTGTGTTTGCTGATGCCTTGATTCCTAGGCACTAGCGTAGTGCCTGACACAGTATGCAACCAACAACAACAAAATGTTTGGTCAGTTGTGTTCTTTATTAATTTAACATATTTCATTGTGACTTTCCTCTTTCTAGTGTTTATTATACCCCATTTTTTCAATCCTTATTCCTTGTCAGTTTTGCAAGGGTTCTGAGTTTTATTTAGGGATTCTCTGCTATTCATTTTTACAATTATTCCAAGAGTTATTAACCTCTTTCCTTTCTTTTTCTCTCCAGTCTTAATATTCATATGTATTACATGTAACTCAAGATTGTTTTTGAAATATGATTTCCTATTACCTTCACTGTCTTTTTCCTATTAAATCATCTAGGCCATTCTGTGCTAGTTTGCCTCAAGGAAAATATGCCATAGAATAGAGCATAAAAAATGGGAGTCTATTCCTGGATTTTAATTTCCTAAACCCTAGCCACCTAAAGGAATATAAAAGAGTCATAGCAGAGACAAAATATTTATCAGGATACACAATTCGTGGAAGCAATATTTTCTTCCTTGCTTCCCTTCAAGACTAGAAAAGACTTTTCTAGGCTTGAGAAGGCAAATAAATTCAATGGAAAAGCAAGAAAGAATGAGATTCCAAGGAGAGGAGGTCTGCAACCACTTCTTATAAGACCGAAATATTTTAAAGATTTTATTTATTTATTTGACAGAGAGAGAGAGATCACAAGTAGGCAGAGAGGCAGGCAGAGAGAGAGGGGGAAGCAGGCTCCCCACTGAGCAGAGAGCCCAATGCGGGGCTCGATCCCAGGACCCTGAGATCATGACCTGAGCTGAAAGCAGAGGCTTTAACCCACTGAGCCACCCAGGCGCCCCAAGATTGAAATATTTTAAAGATAAAAACAATTTTACATGACTTCCTGAGTAAAACCAGGAGATAAGGGGTAGCAATGTTCTAATAAAGAATTGTCTGCATAATGTGTGTAAGCAAGCTGAGCTTATAAATAGTGTTTTCTTTTTGTTAGACCGACACAATGGGCAAAATGATTCAAATACAGCCAGTTGGAAAAAGATAGTAGTCAGGGTACCTATAAACCTGTAAGAACTTAAAAAAAAAAAATGGGAATGGAGGGCATCTTTACAGCATTTTGTGTGGATCAGTGGCCAGTGACTTGAGACCATTATAGACATCTTAATGGAAATATAGTGTGGATATTCGACTTAGAAAACAAGATTTACTGCCCCCTACTTACTGATCCTATGACACAGTCTACACACTCAGAACTAAAGCTAGGAGAAAAAAAAATAATTTCAAAGTTATTTCCACTGTGGCAGCAGAATGAGGATTAAAGATGAGTTTTGAAGTAAGATTTATACTCACCACATATACTAATTATTTTTTGCAACTTAACAAAATGAGTATCAAGATGAAAGACGTTTATGCATTGTTTCATTTCAGCATAAACAGATAAAACCACATACTCAAAACAAAGATAAAGGAGCCCCTTGAGAGTCATATGGTTGGCAGTCTGTGTTTAAATCTGAAATGTTGGGCATCACTACAAATATTAAAGTCATAATAATTGCTAAAAATTGCTTAGTAAACTCCAAATTTTCTCATCATAAGACAGTCTTTGTAGGAAGACTGGAAAGATATATTTAATTCTGAAGAAATAAGAAATTAAGGATTTCACTATTTCAATAGTGAAATAATTATCTAGAATAAGATAATGAAAGATGCCAGGTTTTCTAAGAACAATCTTGCTCTACTTTGTGGTTTTATAAATATTATCATTTTTTCTAATCAAAGTAATTCACATAAGCTTACTGTATATAGTTGTTCCAAATACCCCAAGCATCAGCATAATTGCAAATGGCAATACATTCGTATTAGTTCCAAGTTTTTGTTGCCTTGTTTGCTTCCTTATACCAGTGAAAGAGGTTTGGCCTTTTTATGCAGTTAATTTGTGTCTAAAAAATAGTCTTACATGCATTTTTAAATCAGTTTAAATTTTCCCTCGAAATCACTGGCACTGCAAAGCATGGGCAAACTAACGTACCATTGCAGCAACTGCCATTATCCTGTTAACTCACGTTTCAACCACATTCTTTGCCCTTGGTTTTCCTAAGCTCTGTTATGAGTTTTTCTATCTCCTGACTTCCAGCTCTCATTTTTGAGGCTATTCAAAACAACTTTGTTATTTTGAGAAAATTTAATTTAAGGGTTCTTAGTCCACCTCCATAATTTCACCTTATCATCTCATCCTTCCATCCCCCACTCACCACGACCTATGACTCTGTATGTCTGAACACCACGTGTGAGACTGACTTAAATTATTTCCACAGAGGCTATTTAGCCATTATACATTTCAGTTGATTCAGATATACACTGTAAAGATGAAGAGGAAATAATTTAAGTTGGATAATTATGTATCCTAGCTCTAGCCAAACTCATAAACCTTATTCATGATTTAATTGTCCTGTATTACATTCCTAAATATATAAAATATCATTATGAATATAATCCAGTCTAATTTCAATTTATTTCACTTCTATTAAAAACAACTAGTCAAACAAAAGTCATTAAAACTGATTTGAGGTAAAAGTTTGAGAATATAGATAGTAAGAATTGATAAATGCCATGTATATAACATTAAAAAGATTGAAAATAAATACATTTCTGAATCTCCAAGATGTTCACTAACCCAAGCAATCTGTGAATTTAAATCTTATATATGTTTGAAACCTGAAAGAAAGATTTCTTGAATAGACAACTTATAAATCAACAGAATAAAGGCATTTAGTACAGTGAAGTGTTTATAAAGGACAGTCTAAACTCATTTAAACCAGTCCCCCCAAAGCAATACTTATTTTAAAACTCATTTTAAAGTAAATATATATTTATAATTTTTATATATTTATATATAAATTTTATATATAAATTTTTATACATTCGTATATAAATTTATATATATTTTATATATAAAGTGTGTATCTTTAAAAGTGTGTCTTTAGAAACTAGTTGAAAAATTTCAGATGTTTTGGTTCATGACCTGGTATTTGGGTGACAAACTTATTCCATGTTAACATTTGTTTCCAAGAAACAGATGGATTTGAATTCCTTAATGAAGTATGCCAAAATTCATGTATCCTATTTCTTTGGCTATTTAGGAATGTTGGTGACTTTTAATGTATGTTCTGAGTTATTCCTTCTTCACCTTTTTTCAAAATTCACTTAACTTTAGCTGTTCACCATGACCATGTCTTTAGCTTATAACCTGAATCTGATCCCAGATTGCTACCAAAAGACCTCAGTGTCCCAACAGTTTGATGACATAGAGTTGAATATTAATGCATGTTGTATTTTGAAGACCATAAAAGACAAAACAACTCCCCCAAGCAATACTCTTCTAGGGTAACAGTAATGAAATATTCATATAGATAAAATATGTGAAAGTAATTCAAACTCAGTACATTTATTATTTATTTACATAATACATATGATATAATAAACTATATTTATTATTATTACATTTCAAGTCATCTATACACTATAGCTTTAATAATTAAATGTATTTGATATTGTTACTTATTATTCTTTCTGGAACCACATTCTTTTAATTTTAGTTAATAATTTAATAATTATATTGATGTATGTTTCAATTCTTAATTTTGAAATATAGTAAGCTATTCCTTTGCTCAATAATTATTTTCTTAATAAAAAGTGTTGGTTTTTTTGTGTTTTTTTTGTTGTTGTTTTTTGGGTTTTTTTTTACTAGCTTGTATAATTAGGTTTGTACCTCAGTTTCAGAGACTTGAACATCTTTCACTTTGGAAATATTGAGTTGATTCTGGGTATCAGAAAAGAAAAGTGACTCTTAACCACTAGCACTTGTTCCAACTTTTAGCAAACCTATACTAAAGGGCGCTGCCTCGGAGAAGCTAATTTGTCCTGTGGCTGCTCCGCAGATTTGCCTTGGGACACTGAGGTCACTTTTACGTTTGTGATCTTTCCATTTCAAGAACTCCCAAGTACTCCTTTGTCACATATTACAGCACCACAAATGTAAGACATAATTATTATTTCTTCCTTAGGAAGCACTCATTGTTTTTAGTCATTCTTCATAGAGAAAGTGTTGTACGTGCAGAATTTGCCACTGACTTTCCCCCAAGGAAAGTCTAACACTCATCTTTTTGATGTTCTCAGCACTAGGACAGTCTTTAAGTCTTCTCCACTGAAAATTTTGAAAGACTCAGGCTTCAAAAGTGTCATATGCTTATTATGGGTAAGAGACGTTATTTTATTTTCCAAATGCAATAGATAGTATGGAAATTTTCTAGGCTGAAAATGAGAAAACTATCCTGTACCAATTTTCTTTTACATTTATATGAAGTACAAAGTACAAACAAATACCTGAATTCAGAACAGTTCTTTTTCTTTTATTTAGTTTATAAAGTTCCATAGTTGTTCTTAATGTGAAGTTACACTTTGTAAGTCCATCTATTGAAGTGTATGGAAGTACACTAGGAAGTAAACAAGATAAACCCTAGATGGGTCAGCTTCCAGAACAACAGGATTGTTCCATGAACCACAGCTTCGGATTTGCATTGTCATATACTCAAGGGCTTTATTATCTTTTTCTCAGGTTAACAAAGATCAGCAGTTGAATCCATGAATAGGATTCCCATCCACATCATTGCAAATGCACCATCAAAGAATGTTTGCAACTATACTCTTCGGTAAAGCAGTACAGATAAACAATGAGGCATCTGCTGTTCTTCTTATCGATTCTATTTATCACCACTTTCTTGCTTGCTGTGCTGTAGCATTAAATCAAAAAGCCACACTCATTGATTCATTTTAGCAATTTACAAAAAAACACCAAGATCTAGATACAATTTTATTTAATACCTACTCAGAATTTTGATTTGTGATCTATTTTTTGTCATAAATTGATTTTGATCTATCAAGTAAAAATATGTACCAATTTATTTGTTTTAAAAAGATTTATTTATTTATAAATATTTATAAATATTTATTTATAAAAAGATTTATTTATTTATTTATTTATTTATTTATTTATTTATTTATTTATTAGAGAGAGAGCAAGGGAGCAAGCGAGCGAGAGAGAGCATGCTTGTGTGTGCAGGGGTGGAGGAGGGGTAGAGGGAAAGGGAGAGAGAGAATCCCAAGTAAACTCTTCCCTGAGCATAGAGCTGGTCTTGGGGCTTGATCCCACAATGCTAAGATCATGACCTGAGCTGAATCAAGAGTAGTGTGCTTAACCCACCAAGCCACCCAGGCACCCCTGTACTGATTTACATAAGTCTCAGAAATATTGTATTTTAAGGTGGGCTAGCTAGTAAAGCATTAAACATGAGTTTTAAATTTTGTTTAGACAAACAATATTAGCACTAAGGCTTATTTCTATACTGACAAAAATGAAATAGATTACTTTAAATCTTTGAATTTTGATGTGTATGTATTGTGTATGAGAAAGTTGTTCCCCATTTGTGTCAGTAATGTTAGCTCAGATTCAGTTTAAATATGGTGACAAAAAAAGTTTTCTGCCAAAAATTCAAGAATTTGCTAGCCAAAAAAAAAAAAAGAAATTCTTAGTATATTATTGAATGATTTATTCAATGCATATGATCAGGATGAAAATCCAGATAACTATAGCAGAATATAACAGTAGCAATAAAAAATGCCATGATTTTAAGACAAAAATAAATAAATAGATGAGTTGAGTTTATATAAGATTTCATTTTCCCAGGAAAGATAAACTAACTGTGATTTCAGGATCTGTACTGAGTTTTAAAATATAATTTAAATACCAATATAATTTTTAAATCTCTGTCTTATTCTAAGTAGAAATGGGCTTATGGAAACAATTTTTTAAGACCTAAATTAATGTAATTAGTTAAATAAAATAATTTCAGAATTTAAAATTATTTTTGGCTTCCTTTCTTGTAATAAATGTTTAATATGTATATAAATTTTAATACCTTTAGTTATGTTATACAATAAGTATTAATTTATATGATTGCTATGAAATAAAACATTTTTTTAAATAAATTAAATATGAATAGTCCTAACTGAATAGTTATGGCACCATATTTTTACTCTTTGTGGTCTTTAACGCTATTCTATAATTCAGTAAACATGCTTGGCTTATATAAACATTAGTCACCATCACTACACTATAGAATTCATGAGCCAGAAAATATATCAGTTTAAATCATCACGTTACACTTGGTGCCAAGCTATGTGCCTGCCTCATAATAGGTACCCAATAATCACTTGTTAAATAAATGAATAAATCAGACTGTGTTAAACTTTCACTGTATGATAAAAAGTATATTTATATATATATGTGTGTGCATGTATGTGGGAGTATATTCAGACTCATTTGTAGAAAAGTATGATCAACTAAAATTATTCGTTGTCTTTTCAAATGCAAAATAATAGCCATTCCCAGAAAATAAATTAAATGAAATTTTACTCAAGAAATCAATTGACTGGGGCATCTGAGTGGCTCAGTCATTAAGAGTCTGCCTTTGGCTCAGGTCATGATCCCAGGGTCCTGAGATTGAGCCTCACATTGGACTCCCTGCTCAGCAGGAAGCCTGCTTCTCCCTCTCCCACTCCCCATGTTTGTGTTCCCTCTCTCACTGTCTCTGTCTGTCAAATAAATAAATAAAATCTTAAAAAAAAAAGAAATAGAAATCAATTCACTATCTTTGTCGCATACTATTTTGATGGCCACTCAACGATCTGGGAGACAGTAAGATAGCTATGACTTCAAAGAGTTTTACTCCAGGTACAGAGATCATAGAAAACAACAAAAACAAGTAAAAACAAAAATCTCAGAAACTATAATTATGTTTCTTAGAATGGCATAGAGGGGTGTATATATTTTTTTAAATGGCCTCAAGTTCTTTGACCCTCCTTTTATCTAGAAGTAGGAATTATTGACTGCCCCATGAATCTCAACTGCCATTAGATAACACTGTTAGCAAAACTGCAATGCATAAATTCTGAAACTAGGCAGAACACACTGTTCATCTTCCACTTTCCTGCCACAGTCACTCTTGAAGCCCTGAGTTGCAATGTAATGTCTGATTATCCAGAGGATAGCATCTTTGAGAAAGCTACCTCCACATGAAGTGCTCTCATGTAGGTGCTTAGGTCAACAGTCTAAGCTGAGCCTGATCTTTGAGCCTTTTAAGCTCAGGCTATAGACAAGTAAATAAAATAGTATCAAAATGGGTCTAGCCCTGCCTTTTGAATAATTTTTAGCCATTCAGGTTTCTATCCTGAAGCCCCAGACATTGAGAAAAAGAGATAAACCATATTCATTGAGGCTTGTCATATAATTCCTCACCCACAAAATCTAAATTTTTTTTTTATGCCAAAAATATGTGGATGTTTGTTATGCCTTAACAGAAACCTGGAAAAGGGGTTCAGATGAATGACAGATATCAGCTAATTTGAGGAAGTCATGAAAGACTTCATGAACACCATTACTCAAATTTGTCATCTTTAGTTTCTGTTGAAGAATTCTTAGTAGTGGAAGTAAAAAGTGAAAAATGCATGAGGATAGAACATATTCACCGAAACCACAGCAATCCAGTCTGGCTACAAGGTAGGACACATGTAAATAACTACTGAAAAATCAAGTCAGAACAGTAGGTTAGGACAAAGTTATGAAAGTCTTTGATAAGTGAAGAATCTGGATAAAATGTAGTATGCAGTGGAATGTCACAAGACATATATGAGTGGTGACTAAGGATATAAAACACAGACCCATATATTGACATATATGTATATAAATATATCTATGTATTTAACAAAATATATATGTATTTATGGCATATTTAGGTAACAAGTACATATGTAAAAAAAGTATGCCTCACATTAAAACTAGAAAACTGATCAAATAATTCATGTTTAAAAATTACAATTAACGTGTGTTAGTATATAAATTTTACTGTGCTCCGTTTTAAACAATAGATTTTTATTTTTTCAAACAATAAATTGTTTTCCTTTTGCTATTTTCATTTAACTTTATTAGTATGCAAACATTTAAGCTCATCTTAGTATTTGAAAAGTCGATATATAAAATATCTGATAGATAAAACTAGTTATTTAAGAATGATTTTATATTTTACTGCATTATTGTATGTATTTTCTGTACTAATAGGAATATATACATTTAAGTATGTCTTTAAAGATATGGGGCATGGATTCAGTCACCTAAATCAATACATGATATTACATGGCTATCAGTATTCATTTGCTTCTTTTGTCTTCCCATGCATAAGTAATTACAGAGCATTACTAAAATGACACAAAAGAATGAAAATTTTGAGAAAAGCTAATAGATCATTCAATCATTTCATCATATAAACAAAGGGTAAGCTTGACAGGAGAGATTATTATAGTCTCTAAATCAAAGGAATTTTTTCAGTGTTTATGGGAAGTAAATATGTGTTCCTTCTTTAATTTTTCTTCATAGATATAGCCCACCATCTTTGAAGCACTAAATATAACAGAAATGCAGTCCTGTTTGTAATTATGGTAAAAAACCATATTACAACAACAGTATAGGAAGTTAGTTGTAATAAAAAATCTTTAAGAATATAACTTTAAAAAAGATGTGTCCTTCATTTTAGTATAATTTACTAAATAATCATTTTTATTTTCTGTACTTGCACAAATGGGGCATAAATTTATAAATAATAGCATTCATCAGCTAGATTTCAAATTTTTGTTTGTTTAATTTCTTTCCCCATCCTATGATAATGAATTCTTTATGGACAGCAATTTTGTCATTTCTGTGTTATATCCTTGGAATTATATTACATTGTTGTTAAAGTTATAAACAAATATCTGCTATTCTATTTCGAATGTAATGAGATTTTAAAGGCTTTGAGAAAAACTTCCATTTCTGTAGTTCTCCTCCACCTTTATTCTATGCCTGAAATTTCCAGAATCTTTGAATTTATCTTAAACCTTTAATACAGGGTAAAATCAAAATACTTTATAATTTTCATGAGGACAGAGATGATTCAACTTCTTTGTTTTAATTTCCAAAGTATAACGTGATGATTGACAAATGTTAATTAATGTTTGTTGCACAAATGGAAGGCAGAATGAATGCATGAGTAAATGAATGAAAGACTTTCTACTTTTCCTCTTGTCATTCTGCCACATTTTAATATAAAAAGATTTGTAATTACCACATTGAAATATTAGAAAGCCATGATAATGACGCACATGGACAAGGAAACATGGTATGGAGACATTGAGTGTGCGTTAGTTTTACCTATGTTGATACTATTATAAGGAATGTAAGGATGACTAAATACCTAGTATGGTGTTTTATATCTTTTTAAAAAATTGCTACAACATTACGTGGTAAGTAGTATTTATCTTTTACAGGTACGACAACTTTAATAAAACCAGGATTCCAAACACATTTCTAAAACATATATCTTTGTTAAAACACATTTTCAATCATACATAATTTAAATTTTATAAAATACTGTTCCTTCAGAAACGATTGCTATCACTCTTCTCAGAATCATGCTGGAATGACCAGGAAACTTCTATAGATATCTTTCTTTGATCTACCAGATGGAAACATTACTAAGTTGAATCCATCTTTATTATCTGAAAGATTTTATACTTTATACTTCAACTTCTTAGCTCTCTGATTTTATATTCTATTTCAATTCTACTATTGCTTAAAACTGCTCTTGTAGATTTACTTAATTAATTAGGAGTGCCAACTATTCAATCTGTAGAAAAATGAGAGCAAGTAAGACATTCATACCAGAGAAGAATACCTACTATTTTGGGAATAAAATATAATTCTTAAGTAAGCTAGTGGGAAAATGGTTTAGTATTTTAAAAATTATCTATTGTACACAATAAAAATTTGAATGAAGATATTATAACTCTTTATAATTAGATTAGAGGCATTTTAAACCTAATTGAGAATTAATAAATATTTTCAAACTATCCACTAATTGCAGTACAAAGCTAATTTTAAGTTTGTCCAAAGTAATATGAAAATAGGAATACTTTTATTGTCAAATGATATAAAGGGGGAAAAAAAAACTATAGCACATGGTTATTTTGAAATAATTCAGTTAAAAAACATGACGGTGTGCCTGGGTGGCTCAGTCCTTTAAACATCTAACTTTGGCTCAGGCCATAATCTCAGGGTCCTGGGGTTTAGCCCTGCTTTGTGATTCCAGATGTGTGGGGAGTCTGCTTCTCTTAAAAAACAGACAAACATCATGGTAGTATAAGGACATATAAAAAGTAAGTTAATAAATTGAGTAGGCATTTTTATGATTTTTTTGACAGTATGACCACAGAATTAGATCTTATTAAAAGATCAGACTGGACCGTTATGTTGGGCCATTAATTACTATGACTCTAGAAATGGTATGACAGATAATCTTTTTTCTTTTGATATTTCCAGTGTTATATGAATGTAATTGGTTACATGAAGTCTTAAAATTTGTTGTAACATTCATTTTTTTTACTTACATAAATATGTTTGTTAGTATCAGAGGTAACTTGGTATTTAAATTAAAAACAATCTGTTTTCTGAAAAGAAGAGATGAAGGAAAACCATACTGAAAACAAATAAAATTATCATGAAATAAATGATTGAACATATCAATAAAATTTATGCAAATAGTGCTTGTTTAATTTTACCTTTAACATTAAGTCTCTCATTACATAACTTAAAGTAAAAATCTGAAATAAATATTGATCATGTAACATTGCAAAATGTAGGTGTCTCCATTTAATTCTAAGTATAAAGTTTTAGATCTTACAGTGCAAACTTCATTTCATGCCTATTGTAGAATAAGATGAATGAATTTAAAGAAATAGAGCTAGCACTTCTTTTGAACTCAATAGATATTAGTTCAGAAGACTAGATCTGAAGATTAGAAGAAAAAAACCTAAAATACAATACCTACAAATTTTGGAAGAGATTTTTCCTAATAAAAAATGTCTGGGCAGGGGTGTCTGGGTGGCTCAGTCAGTTAAGCATTTGAATCTTGGTTTCAGCTCAGGTCATGATCTCAGGATCTTGAGATTGAGCCCTGTGTCAGCCTCTTCACTCAACACATCTTGACTTGAGATTTTCTGCCTCTCCCTCTGCCACTCCCCCTGCTCACATATGCTTTCTCTTTCTCTCTCTCTCAAATAAATAAACAAATAAAATCTTAAAAAAATATATGTGGGCAAAGAGACCACCTAAAATAAGTAAAAAAAAAAAAAAATGTTTAAAATCAGTTTATCTGGAGACAAGTGAAAAACAAGTGGCATTTGTATTCAGTACTACACTAATCATCCCAAGAGGTTATAGAAGAAGAAATCACAAATGGAAAAAGTTCTGAAAATCTGAAAAATATAAATAGGAGCAGTTAAGTCCTGGTAGCTCAAAGTCCTAATAAAGTCAGTTTTAAATATAACATCTTAATTTTGTAAAATTCTTAGAAACAATTACTAATATTTGTAATGAGATCTAAAGAAATATTATTTTTTTGAGTTTAGCTTAAACTCAATTCAATAACTCTGCTGATATATTAAGAATCACTTGTTAGTATGCAAGTTTTTTTTGGTACCTATATGAAGTCTTCTTCATGAAAAGTCTTTTTTTTTTTTTTAATTGAGAAGGTTTTAGAAATTACTTAGGGAAAGTTACATTATTAAAATCATACATTGTACTGTTTAGAAGTCAACAATATTCAATTAGGGGCCATATATTTTATTTTAGAGCCCAAATGTCCATCAACTGATGAATGGATAAAGAAGATATGGTATATATACATTGAGTTTTTATTAACTGTGTTGTACAGCAATCATCTTATTTATAATCATTTTTATATATATTTCTTATAATTTTTGGAAGAAGGGGTGATTTTTTTAAAATCTACCCCCATGCTCTTCAGTTTGTTTAATGTATGTGTATTGTGTTCCATTGTTCAAATAAGAAATTTTATATTTCACTTTCAATTATTTTTTAAATTCTGTTTTATATATTGGAAATATGAAACTGATGCCAAGGAATTAAGAGTTTATTTTAAAGCTAACTATCACTTAGAAATAATTAGTATGCACCTCATTAGCCAAAAGGTCATACTAAAAAAAGCATGAAAATATGCATCCATTTATTCACTCAAAAATTTGTTGAGCTGGTCTAACACAAAGATTGAGAATGATAGCTACTAAAACATTTGATGGGCGTATAATAATGTATAAAGATATGGACTTATTTTTTAAAAAGGTATAGACAAGTAATAAAATAAAGACTTTCGATCGTTATAGCTCTGGGAGATTTCAACATGTAGTTAACATCTAAAATCTAGAAAATGGGGGCGCCTGGGTGGCTCAGTGGGTTAAGGCCTCTGCCTTCGGCTCAGGTCATGATCTCAGGGTCCTGGGATCGAGCCCTGCATCGGGCTCTCTGCTCAGCGGGGAGCCTGCTTCCCCCTCTCTCTCTGCCTGCCTCTCTCCCTACTTATGATCTCTCTCTCTCTGTCAAATAAATAAATAAAATCCTTAAAAAATAAATAAATAAATAAATAAAATCTAGAAAATGATTAGAAAACTTATGATATTTCCAATAGTAAAATTTTAACATATTTTTACATTTCCATTCCAGTTATGAAATATATAATTATAAGATAAATACCAATAATTAATTTTGACCTGCTTTAGCTTCCCTGATCTAATAATTAGTTAGAAATGCAACTTAGGACAAAGTAGCTACCCTTTTAAATCTTCAATTTCTTCTTTTGCAAAGATAATCGCCAACTTTTCTGCAGTGCTTAATATGTGGCTAGAATATTGTTAAGCTTTGGATTATTTAATTATTTAATTGCAAGAGGTGTGCATATGTGTATGTGTGTGTGAATTGAAACAGAATAGGTCAGATATCAAGATGTTACAACTAAAAATGATGGAGTTGAAAGTTGAATCTATTCTTGTCTAGATTCACTGCTTATGATCATAACAAGTCTACACGGTTCTCACTGAAAATTATGTATGACAATTCAAAGAAAGAACAAAAACGAAGTGTTTAATATAGTGTCTAACATGTATAAAATGCTCAGTTGACATTAGCTGCAGTTACAATTATGTTAATATATTATTTATTATATACATATAATTATATATTAAAATGTGTAACTATAACAATAAGCAAAAATTTCTTATGTTATTTTTAGAGTGTTCTTTAGATTGTCATAAATATTTAACAATGATAATATCATGGAACTAATACAATCCAAATATAATGTCTTTACCGGAGTTCTAGTAAGTGTTGAGTAAACAACCAAAGAAGCATTCAAAACAACTCATTAAAATACAAAGAATTAGAGGGGCACCTGGGTGGCTCAGTGGGTTAAAGCCTCTGCCTTCGGCTTAGGTCATGATCTCAGGGTCCTGGGATCGAGCCCCGCACCCCGCAGCGGGCTCTCTGCTTGGCAGGGAGCCTGCTTCCCCCTCTCTCTCTGCCTGCCTCTCTGCCTACTTGTAATCTCTCTCTCTATCAAATAAATAAGTAAAATATTAAAAAAAAAATACAAAGAATTAGAATACGCTGGGTCCCAGAGTCCAAGGATATAGAGTGATTAGGTAGGTATGGTAGATGATGGATATGAGAGATTGTTTTCATTGAACAAATATATACATTAATTGAACAAAAGAAATAAATGTGTTAAAGATCACTGAAGCCATTTACCATTTCCAGAGAACGTATTTTAAGAATTACCAGGAGAAAGTTACAATGAAACCTGAAGTGTTGAATTACAATTATAGATATTATTTCATTATGGGTAGATAAACAGAGATAAATGCAGAGGTATATAAGTGTGTATAAGTATATTCCAAGATATATTTTCTAGTTTTGTCCCCTAGTGGCATGTAAAGGCAATTAACACTCTAAGTTATGAGCATATTGAGAACCTTGGTATTGATTTCAGAATGACATCTTCCATTAAATGTGACCAAGTTTACTTGGTTAAAAACATTAATTCTAGGGTGGAGAAAAGTGCAAGATGAGCCTAGAACATTGTTTTGTGCTAGAAAGTAGGAAGATACTCAATGCATTGTGTGAATATATCAAAAGGCACATTTTTTCCAGCCTACAATTGGAGTTCTTGGGCCCCATTCTCTGCTGCGCTAAGGCAGTGACAAATATTTTAGGTTTTTCCATGTGCCATGCACCATTCTAGTAATAAATTTTATTAATGGTACAATAGTCTCCATACAGATCATACAACATACCCATAGTTTAAACAGTAAGTTTATTTGTCTCCCATTTAAGTATCTAAAAGTAGATAGTCCAAGGCTATAGTGTCAGGACCCTGGATCTATCAGTCACATCACTCTATTGTTGAAGCTTACATTTGCAAAATCATTTCATGTTCCAAGATATCCAGTCATCATAAGTCATGATATCTCTAATTCAGCAAAGAAGAAGAAGAAGAAGAAGAAGAAGAAGAAGAAGAAGAAGAAGAAGAAGAAGAAGAAGAAGAAGAAGAAGAGGAAGAAGAAGCAGCAGCAGCAGCAGAAGCAGGAGAAGAAGAAGGAGAAGAAGGAGAAGAATGAGGAGGAGGAGGAGGAGGAGGAGGAAGAGGAGGAGGAGAGGAAGAAATAGAAGGAGAAGAAGGATAAGAAGAAGTGGGAAGAGGAGGAGGAAGAAGGGTTTATGTTTCTTTAACAGCATTTTCCGTCAGTTGCACTTAACACCTACAAGAATCTTCTTGCAACGACCTGGTCATGTGGCCATACATATCTGCTAGGGTGAGTGGGAAACACATATATTTCATGAAACTGTATGCTGAACTAAAATATAAGTATTTTATTACTATAAAACAATGATAGGAATTGATATTGGAGGAGTACAAATAACAATATCTCCTCCGATAATTTTTCTTAATTCACTCACATACTCCTCTGCTCCCAACTAATCTAAATCACTTTTAATACATTCAAATGCATAAGATGGCACCAAATTTCCTTTTCTTGTAGATCTGTTATCCAGTCTACTCTCACTGGGTTTCTAATTTTCTCTGTATATCTGTTGCACAGATGCCCTTCTGGGATTGTCAGTCCTGATTATCCTATTTATTTTATTTGATCACGTTGGTGGTTTCATTAGGAAATGTTTGTTTTCTATATCATTGCAACTTTTCTCATGGGCTTATCAAATTACTAAGAGAAATAATATCATGTTTCTTAACTGTTTTTGAAATGCTATTCTATTCTTATCAAGACATCTATCTTTATTTTCTTTATGCTTTTCAGAGAATAAATCTGCCTGTTTTCTGTCATCGTGCAGGAGGGACAGAATAAACACATATGATTGGGATTACTGTCCCAATGAAAAGTTTCCTCACATCTGTCATGTGAAGTTAGAGGGAGAAGATGGTTGTGAATAAACCAGGAAGCAGTTTCTTACCAGAATCACATGTGCCAGTGTCTGGATTTTGAAATTTCTAGCCTCTAGAGCTACAAGAAATAAATTTCTATTGTTTACAAACAAGTCTATGGTATTCTGTTATAGCCCAAACAGACTAAGAAATTATAGAAATTATGGAAATAAGTAGCCAAATATATAAAAAAAGAAAAGTACCTGTATAATTGGAATTTCATGCCAACTGGATTTGAAAAGAACCATGGTTTAATAAGTATACCAAATACTGAACTTTTATTCACATCCATGTATCTTTGTAAATTAGGATTTTCACCTGTGACAGCCATTAAATGAAATATTGAAATAAATTGATCTTAGATTTAGATTTTGAGTTATTGTACTGAAAGCATTAAAATACTATTTACATAATAATGAGGCCTGTTCAGCCAAGTGATTCTCTAAAATGTATTAAAATATTAATAAATAATTGTAAAGTATCAATATAGTGATAAGAAGATTATAAGAAAGATTTTATTTCATTAAAAATATTATAAATAGCCATTTCCTTTATTATAGAAAAGGTATATTACATGGCACATGTTAATAATTTCAGCTTTGGTTAAAAGAAAAAAAAAGTATGCAAAGCCAAAAGTATCTTGAAGCCTTAAAGTTTAATGAATAAGCTTGAAAGAAGAGGAAACAGTTGATGCAAGTTCCTGGAAATGAGAAAAGTGATAACCATATGTACTATCCTATTAGCTATATAAGTAAAATTACCCTCTTTACGTTATAGCAAGGATTTTTCTAAATCAGTTAAGAAAAACAAAAAGTTTTTTTTAAAGAAAAATAAGTTAGAAGTGTGATTTTAGTAATAGCTGGTTGCTCTTGACCTGTTATCCTGAATCTAAAATGAATCTTAAAAGAAATTAAATTTATTATAAGGATTATTTTAGGAGGCATTTCACTTAAATTATTACCTATGATTTCTTTAAGAATTATTTTTATGAATAAACTATGAACTCATTTACTTATTGTTAAGAATTCTATTAATATTAAAATAATTATTCAGAATCTAATGAATTTTAAAATATAATGTAAAATCTGATGCATAACATGTAAGTCATTCCTTTTTCATTAAAATATTTTAATAATATACTGGCACACTAGTATATGCAAATGTTTCTATTTGAAATACACTTTCAATTTGGACAATTCATCATTTTTTCCTGATGGTATGTTCAACCAAGTTTTTTTTTTTTTGACATTTATTTATTTTTAGAGAAAGACAGAAGAACACAAGGAGAGCATGAGTGGAGAAGGAGCAGAAGGAGGAGAGAATGGACAAGCAGACTCCCCACTGAGTGGGGATCCTGAAGCAGAACCCTATGCAGGGCTCTATCCAGGACTCTGAGATCATGACCTGAGGCCAAACCAAGGGTTAGAAGTTTAACTGACTGAGCTGCCTAGGCACCCGTGTACAACCAAGATAAACCATTAAACTCAAAAAGTTTCATCCTTCATTTAATAAAATAAAAGCAAAGCAGAAAAGATATTTAAAAATTGCATGATAATACACACACTAAACACTGAATTTGATGCCTTTTTTGATGTTTTTCTAATTATTAACCCTGGGGAAAAAGAAGTAAGGAACTGTGATATAGTTCTTCAAAAAAAGGGAGAATGCAAATCATCTCAATCTTTCTCTCTAAAAAGGCTGATAATTGAATTTCTAGAAATAAGCTAATAATGATTTGTTAGAACAGGGAATCTCAGAGTTGTTCTGTGTACCTCTATGACTTTATCTAACCAATTGAAAAGATACATGAGGTCAAAACGATTTTCATGAAAATACTAAGGCATTATTTGTCTTTTATTTGTCTTTTTCATTATGCTGACATGAGCATTTCTGGTACAAAAATTATGTTGGTTAAATTTTTAACACTTCAACATGAATCAAGTCAGTGGCATCAAACTGTATTAGTAGTCATTGTATTTTACACTTCTATGAACTGAGAGGAAAAATAAAGCCAGTACATTTAAGAATGTCTTTGTTGACTGTAGTGGTTAAATTTTGTGTGTCGGCTTATCTAGCTTATAGTGCCAAAGGCATAGACCTTGGTCAAACACTAGTCTCGATGTTAATGTCAAGGTATTTTGTAGATGTGATTAACATCTACAATCAGTTGACATTGAAAAAAGTAGATTACCCTCAACAACACAGTCAATCAATTGAAGGAAACAGGTTTCCCAGAGAAGAAAGAATATTGCATCAAGACTTTAACAGAAATCCTTCCTGAGTTTCTAGACCCCTGGCTTGTGTTATGGATTTTGAATTCAAGAATGCAAACATCAACTCTTATCTGAGTTTCCAGCCTAATAGTCTCCTATACAGATTTTGGACTTGCCATTCCCATAAATATATGAGCCAATTTTTTAAAATAAACACATGTAAGTATATAAATATAAATTTAATATAAATATAACTATATATAAATGTGTGCGTGTGTGCGTGTGTGTTTGTGTATCCTTTTGGTTTTTTTGTCTAGAGAACACTGTTACAAATTTTGCTACTGAGATTGGTTTCAGAGGGACAGAATCTTAAGGATGAGTTCTCTGAATTAGTTCTGGGGTTTGTGAAATTGACTCACTAATCTGGTTCTAATTAAAGATACTAATTGTTCTATTTCCAGTGGCAAAGAGGGCACTGATCATCCATGACAAGAGATGGCAGTAGAGATATGCAAATTATCACTGTTAGATACTCTTAACCAAATAGTTACAAGAGGAAAGGTTCTGAGTGACCATGTATTTGCTATCACAAAACATTTTTATCAAATTAATGAGTATAATGAGATTGGCTGGTTGCTCCTAATAATGCACAAAGCACAGAAACAGAATGAGCTCAGGACTTTAAATTCCCTGCATGAACGATCTGGAAGTGTCTATGTCTTCCCTGAATGAAACCCTTATCTCCCGTATCCACAAAGATGAGATTTCTAAAATCTAACCCAGAGCTTCATCCTGTGAGTGGTTGAATTACAGCCACAAATTGAATTTCCAACCTCACAGAGTATGTGTTATTAAGTGAATGCATTGATTGGAAAGGGATGGGATCCTGAAAATCGGAATGGGACATATGAGGAGGTTCTGGTGTAGCTGGAGACAATGACTCACACATATATTCTGACAAATTCATGCCTGAGGAGGTTTACTAAGAAAACTGTAATGTCTTCCTTTTAGGTCATTAGTGGGCAAAACACTGACTAGATTCTTGTCAGGATCCACCCTTGCTACTCCTCTTTGCTTCCATACCTTTAACTAGCTAGACTCAAGTATCAGTAGGGCTGAAAAATGAGGTACAAAATGTGACCCATGAGGAGATACATTGATACTCCAAAAGAATTACATGAATACTCCAATTTATAGAGGCATAAATTCTAAAGACAGGGTGAGAAATAGATATTAAGAGTCTACGATAATGGCAGAAGGAACATTAATCTGAATCTAACAAATTGTTGATATGGACCCACTATACAGAGATTTTGGATCCAGTGTTGTAGCTTCAAGGGCTTGAAAAGTCTCTAATAGTTTGTCTCATTGACTTGCTGAAAAATAGACCAAAAAGGTGGCCTACAATAAATTATGTTGAAGTTCCGTAACTACCTTGGTATCCTATAGAAGAAAGTATGAAAAATTTAGGGAGATTTGAATGTTAGAGTGGATTTATCATTTAAGATCTGTTCACCCACTCAAGAGTGCATACCTTTTACCATGTCTGTGAAAGATATATTTGTGAGGAGAGACCCAGCATCCTTGAAGAGTTCTGTGGTTGTTCTTTTCTACAGATCAGAGACTGCCGCCACTGAACTGAGATTCTTAAATTCAATGGGAATAATTAGATGCCGAGGGGTCAAGTAGCAGCATTTAATTGTAAAAGACAAGGTGGCATGGTTACTGTAATTAACAGCAAAGTCAAGCAGTAAACAGATAAGCCTGACTTGTGAAAACCATGGTGTCCCTAGAAGAGAATCAGAGGGGCAGTCTAATAAATTCTTACTTAATCTGTGTAAGTAGAAGAGTTCCAGGTCAAGTAAACCAAAGTTTAATTTGAATTACCAAAACAAAGAATCATAGCTTCTCAATCAATTCCCACACTTGAGCCTGTTTATGAACCTAGATTCACTTGAACAAAGTGGGACCAGGTCTCTTAGAGTAAGGACCCCAGTACACTGCTAAAAATATATACTGTTAATCTTTCTCTCAAACTTCCCCAAAGGGACCTACTGCCAAAGTGATTGTGCTTTGTGGAAGAAGGAATAATCAGTCTTTCAGGGGATTTTTGGACACTTGCTCTGAATGGACACTTTCCAGGAGACTCAAATATCCCTGTGGCCCACAACAATCAGAGAAAAAGCTTGTGGCACTCAATAGAGTTTTAGCTCAGGTTCATTTCACAGTAGAACCAGTGGCTCCTCAAACACACCTTTGGTTATTTCTCCAGTTCCAAAATGCGCAATTGAAATGGTCATTGGCAGAATCGCAGGACTGATTCCCTGACCTGTGAAATGAAGCCAATGGTTGAAAGCCCAAATGGAAGCCACTAGAACTGCCTTTACTTAGGAAAACAGTAAACCGAAAACAACACCATATTACTAAAAGAATTGCAGATTAGTGCCACGAGCAAGGATTTGAAGGATACGGGGGTAGTATTCCTATGGTTTCTCCTCCATTCAATGTACCTATTTGCCTGCACAATGGATAGTTGTGTAAAGGGAGGGAAGGAAATGAAGTAAGAGAAGTATGTTGAGCAAATACTACTATGAATGTGCAATTTATCTATTGCTACATATCAAATGATGACCAGTTTAGCAACTTAAAACAACATATGTTTATCATCTCACAGTTTGCATACATGAGCAATCAGTATATTTTTATTACTCTCTGTTCAAGGTCCCATCATACTGACATCAAGGTATAAGCCAGGGCTGATTTCATCTGAGGCTCAAAGTCCTTTTTGATCCTTACTGGTTATTGACAGAATTTAATTCCTTTTGGTTGTGGGACTGAGGGTAGTGCTTTCTTTTTAACCATCCACTGGGGGATGTTCTGAGCTCCTAGAAACCTTCAACAATTCCTGCCACATGTCCCTCTCCACATATCATGGCAGATTGCTTCTTCAAGGCCAGTAGAAGGATCTCACTCTCTCTTCAATTCTCTCCGACATTTTTTTAAGGCCTCATCCAGGAAAATGTTCATTTTGAGTAACTGAAAGTCAACTGATTAGGGACATAAATCGCTTCTGCAAAATTTCCTTGTTATATAAATTGATATAATTATGCAGGTGATGTCCCATCATATTCACAGACCAATTCACAACCAATAGGAGGGATATGTGCATCAGGAAGTAGGAATCTCAACACCTCCTAGGAGCTGCCTATCACAGAGACTTTGAGTGCTGGGCTGAGTATTTAAAGCAAAATGCATAAGTAACAAAAAGCAATTTACCTTTCAGAAGTAGATAGGAATAGAATAAAAATAAAGAGAGAGTGCTCTAGCAGTGTCCTGAATAGAGTTGGAAGTGTAAAATACTTGAGACATTCAATTCAGATTGATTTATTAAAGAATAAGTTATTAATTAGAAAATCCTTGAAATGAATAAAGTAATGTTAACCCAAATTAAGATTATTTACCTTGTGGCACCTGGGTAGCTCAGTCAGTTCAGCATTTGACTCTTGATTTTGACTCAGGTCATGATCTCAGGGTTTTGAGTTCGAGCTCCCTGTTGGGCTCTGCGCACAGCAGGGAGTCTGTTTGAGATTCTCTCTCTCTCTCTCTCTCTTTCCCTCTGCTGCTTCCCAGCCCCCTGTTCATGCACTCTCTCTCTCTCTCTCTCTATCTCTTTCAAATAAATAAATAAATCTTTAGAAAAGATTATTTACTTCATGTAATGAGCAACCATGTAAATTAATTAAGGAATTTCAAAACATTAATAATAAAAGGTGTGAGTAAAGGGAAAGAATGAAAGCTAAAGTTACCCAAGCCTGAGTAAGAAGGACATCTAGAAAGGAATCCTAATTTCAGGGGATAGAGTCCCAGGTAAGAGACTTGGTGCACTAATTTTCTATGGGTGATGTAAAAATTACCATAAAGTATGAATTAAAACAACATAAATTTATTTCATGGTTTCTGGAGGTCAAAAGTCCAAAATGGGTCACGCTAGGTAAAATCAAAGTATCAACGCAATTGTGTTCATTCCGGAGGCTCTCTGGGAGAATATATTCCTTTGTTTTCCAGCTTTTTTAGGTGCCCACATTCCATGGCTTATGGTTTTCTCTTTATCCATCTTCAAAGTCAACAACGATATTTTGAGATTTTTGATATAGTAATATCAATTTATTCAGATCTCCTCTTCTACTTCTCTCTTTAAATTTAAAGGATCTTATAATTACATTGAGTACCCCTGAAAAAATCCAGATAATCACATCACAAAGTCAGCTGATTAGCAATCTGGATTTCATCTACATCCTTAATTCCCCTCTTCCCTATAAAATTGCAATCACAGCTTCAGGGAATTAGGATGTGGTTATCTTTGTGAGCCCATTCCTCTTCTTCTTTTTTTTTTTTTTTTTACTTAAAAACACTTTATTGCTAAAAAATGCTAACAATCATCTGAGCTTTCAGTGAGTCATAATCACTGATCACAGATCACCAAAACAAATATAATAATAATGAAAAAGTCTGAAATATTGGGAGCATTAACAAAATGTGATACAGAGACATAAAATGAGCAAATGCTGTTGAAAAAATGGTACCAACAGAGTTGTCCGATGACGTTGTTTGATGCGATTAATGCTTGAAACATTAATTTATGTTTCAATTAATTAAAAAAAGTTATATCTGCAAAGTACAATCAAGTAAAGCACAATAAAATGAGGTACGGCTGTATTTGCAAAATTCCAATAACATTAATAAAATTCTAACCCAGAGTAGGGGGAGAATATTATCATATGTCCAATCAGCATTTTCCAATTAAAAGATATATATAATAAGTTAATTTCTGTTACCCAAGGTTGTAAAATTTTTATTCATTACCAATAACAACAAATGTACTGGCTCTGACTTATACATACCTGATTTTATACAGAAACAAAAAAATTCTTATAATAAACTTCCCAGATTTAAGATTTTCCAATATTCATGCCAAGTAATTGGGCAGAATTTCAAGAATTTCCTGTTCATCTAAGCCATTTTTTTTTTTTTTTTGTCTATTGGCATTTTTCTTCTTCTTTTTTTTTTTTTAATTGGGTGAGTCCATTATTCTGCCTGTCACACATGAATAGAGGAAAAGCCATTCAAATTATGAATGTTTTAGGTCATTTCACTTATTTTAGTTTCTTTAATAAAGTACACATTTTCTAGTTTATCCCCAAGGAACAATGAACTGCAGTGGCACTGAAGTAGTCTCCCTGATTTGTTGCTTCTATTTTAATAGATCTAATATTTATCCTAGATAAACCATTATAATATCAATTCCTTAGTATTAAAACCAAATTAAGAAGAAAACACTACAAGGCTTAATTATTGAGTGCTGAATAAGAGAATAAACTCCAACTCTAGTATTCAGTGGACTTCTCCAAATTATCTGATGTTTTTAGTTGTTCTCACAGAATCCTTATTTAAGCAGTCAAGTTTGTTTTATATCTAATTTAGATTTTTTTCATTATCTCTTTTTTAATACTTGAAGTGTTGGAGCTACAAGTTTATATTTTATCAACACGTGGATATTTTTGTGCATCATTGAGAGTAAAGCATTCAACTCTATACAAGGTCTGTGGGCATCACAGATGTTAGCAGGTGATTTTTAATGTTTTGTTTTTGTTTTTGTTTTTTGTTTTTGTATATGACCCATTCTACACACAAAATAAGAGTTCCTCATTAACATTAATTGTTTCTGCATGGTCAAAAGAAAAGACAGTCAACTCTAATTATAACTATTGTAGATTAAAAGTAATGTGTTACTAAATAACTCCTAACATCCTTAACTTTATTTTTATAGCTTTTATTGGAAATGAGAAAAATGCACATATCTCCAAAAGCATCAAATTAAATAATTTGAAACGTACATGGATTGCATTCATTTTAAGTAAAAAGTGAGAATACTTTTGCTTACTATCAAAATGATTTTACTACTATTATTTTTCATATTATTATGGAACTAGAGAAAAACATTGTGTAGTAAATTTTGGGGGACTTATTCTTTCTCATCAGGCCTTTTTGTATCAAGAATTGGAAATCCACTTTTTAAATGTTTGAGAAATATGTGATTTATTGTATTTACATATGGGAACCTCTTAGAGAATTCCTTAGGAATTCAGAAAGATAAATAATGAAGGATCATAGGGACAAAAACTAAAAGCTCTAAAGATGAGTTAAATCTCTACTCCACATTTTTTTCCCTCTTTCTACTTTTCTCCTCCTCATTCCCATTTCCTCTTTCCTTTCTTCCCCTGTTCCTTTATCTCTTTTCTCTTCTTCCTCCTTCTTTCTCTCTGATTCTTTACTTCTATAATTCATATAAGTACAGACTCTTAAGCCCATCCAGAATCCCTTATACTTTTATTTCACACATAGTCCATAGTAGCTCCAGGCTGCAACATACAGTTGCTTTGAACACATTCATTCATTCAATATTTTTGTGTACCTATTACATACTTTTCACTAATAAATGGATTTAGTATAATTCAATAAAGCAAGAATAGGGTCCCATTTTTGTGCATCTTATATTATAATGAAGAAAGACAGCCAGTAAATAATAAACAATGAAAAGTAAATTACATACTATATTAGGATGTAATAAGAATTATGAAAAAAGACTAGGGTGGTCAAAAATGAATTCAGAAGTAAGTTACAATTTTAAATCAAGTGATTAGAAAAATTGTATTTCATAGTCAACTTCTTTGTGTGCTTCTTGACTATAATTCCCCAAGGGTGAAAATGTGATTGACTTAACTCAGGTTACTATATGCTTCCATTTTATGTTCAAATAGTTGGATAGTGTATGTGGCATTTTCCAAGTAGTCATGCTCCTCCAAAAATCTATAGATTATGATTTGTTTACCACAAAAAATACTAAACCAGAGATGTCCCAATAAATTTATTCTTTAGGTGAAGACTATATCAAATATCACTGGTCTATTTTCCAAGAGGTCAATTTTCAGCATATTTACAAGATTACACAAGTCCACCTGTCTTCTACCCCCCACACCCACCACGCTGCCCGAGCTTCTCTTGTATGTGAATCACTGGATAGCTGCTTAATTAGTAACTGTTCAGGGATTAAAAACTCCACTCTTCAGCATCCTCCATACTGATTCATTGGTAAATATTGTCCTCAGGTCAAATGAAAACTTACCGGGATGGTAAATACAACTTAAAATCCAGGAGCAAGGCATTGTAGTCAACTTCTCATGTATGGAGTCATTAGCTGACACAGGTTCATTTCTTTTGTTCAGGTTATATACATGGTAGATTTTGGGAATGTTTAGAAGCCAACAAGAATTCAATCTTTTTTCTACAAGAAAATCAATATGGAAAGTTCTTCTAATAGCAGTCATTACTAAATGACAGATACAAGAGAACTAGCTTAAGAGTACTATTTTCTTACACTGACCTGGACACATAGGGCTATCATGATGACATCTTTCACTGGGGATTGAAATCTATTAATGATAATTTAAAAAAATGTGACCATCTCTGCATCTATGATATCAGCCTGTTTCCTTATTTTATCCATTTGACCCTCACCATTACCTGCTATGGTTAGGCTTTCTGTTTTATTAGGTGTAACATTTATCCACAGAGCAGGTAATAATGGCAAACTTGTTAGTTTACTTACTCATATACTCAAATAGATGTCATAGAGTCTGACTGTCCCTGACACTTGATAATGGAGCTGCATTCACAATTTGCCCTAAGTTGGCTAGATGGGGTGAATAATTATCCATCCCCAAGTGATTTTAGAATTATGCACTGTAAAGTCCAATGATACTGCATCTTTTGCGTCAATATAAGCCTCTGTGGATTCATATAACTTTAAATGTTGCCCAAGAATACTGAACAAGGCAAAAAAAAAAAAAAAAAAAAAAAAAAGCTGCTATGTGGGAAAGAGATTTAGTTTTATATTGGCATCCTCTCCTATTCCTTTATTCACACTCCTTGATTCTAGGAATTTTTCAGAGTAGTACTCTCTCCATACATATTTCCTCTTTATTCAATTTAAGTTATGCACTTTAACCATGGCTTTTGTATCACCTATTTTGAATAACAAGCATTTTATTAGCTCTGTAGATAATAAAGGATAAAGAAAATCATTCAATAGTATCTCCTTGTCCATTTCTGCACATTGGTATCATTGGTAACGTTGAATGTATACTTCGATCAGAAGAAAAATATCTTGGGTTAAAGGGTGAATTTATATATATATATATATGAATTTATATATATATATATATGTGCACATATATATAAAATTTATTTTTATATATTTTATATTACATATGATATATAAATATAAATAATATATATAAATTTATGTATATATTTATGTATATTTAATGAAATGATATGTCTCATTTAATCCTGCAAACCTAGGACCTAACACAGTATCTTGCATTTATTCAGTACTTAAAGAATGTCTTTTTTCTACTTGAATCAAAATAATCATTTTAGCAAATTAATCTTGGAATTACCATTTGGCTGGGGTGGTGGAGAAGAGAGGAAATCACAAAACTGTATGCCTTTTTAACAGTCTATAGTTTATAGAAACTTTCTCCTTAACTACTCCACCTCTCATGAATACCTAAGCATGGCTCCTTCTGTTCTGAGCCATAACAGTGCTTGATGTACTAATAAAGATGTGCTGAGCTGTATAAAACCTAAGTTGAGTTGTCAAACTGAAGAGCACATGCCAACTGCTGTCTCCTGTGTACTCAGGATTTAAACTATGTTCTGTCCACAGCAAAAGAGTCTTCAAAAGGAATATATTACCATACTGGAGGCAACATTGCATTTCTGGCATGTTGTTGCCTTTCATTATTGAAACAAAAAGCCTCCGTGTTTTCTTTATTAAAAAAAAATTATATTCTAAAGAAAACTGAAGTGAATACTACAGTTTTGGAAATTATCATTTCTAAATTTTGCAAAAACCCTTTATTTATATTTGTCATAATGCTAATATTAAACTTGTGAATTTATTAGTAGTGTTTACAAATAATAAATAAAATTTATCCTGTTATATTAAATATGAATTGCACTAAAAATGTGACTATATTAATATATGTGAATTATAAATTTATTATATATATTACACGTACTTATTTACATACCTAGGCATACATTATATTCTGCATATGTTTAGTTTCATGTTAAGACTGTATGTAGTATATATAAATATGTAATTATAGACATATATTTAAAAAGATATATTTAAATCTTGTCCTAGTTAGATAAAACTGTTAATGATTCTTTCTGAATTTCATTCAGGCTGAAAATAATAGAGTACTTCAAAGATTTCTTTTTACTGAAGGCCGTAAAAAATGTTAGTTTGAGGAGGGAAGGTGACTTCATCATAAAAATTGGACTGACATTAGATGAAGCCACACATACAAGGAGAAAGGAGAGGTAGGTACAAAATTTGAGGCTTTTTTTTTTTTTCCTTTCTCTTAGGTGGATTCTCCAGAAGTATATGCTAAAATAGAGATTTTTAATGCAAGTGATTACCAAGAGAATGTGCTCAGATGAAACCATATAGAACCGAGTAGAGATAGGATTCGGGGTGCGAATGAGCAAATCAAGGCATCAGCTAAGTCCAGCTTTATCCTGATCCCAAGAAGAGCCTACGAGCATAAAGGGCATCAACTAAATGTTCTGACTCAGGGCACGGAAATTTTTACATGCTTACATTACTCACTGACAAGAGTCACATAGCTCAGGAGTGGCATAGCTCCAAGCAACTTTGGTAAAGCAGCTCCAGGTAACTCAGGATAACTTCTATGGATAGTCCATCCGTGAGCAGTTTGCAGACAATGACACCCACATAGGCTGGTAGGTGGGGGCATAAGTCCCAAAAAGGAAATCTCAGTAGGCATCATATTAATTGACTACCTTATTCTAGGCTAATGTTAGGTAATACCCATCACTTATGACAACATACACCATGTCAAATTTTTCTTCTAAAAATAATCTTTCTGGACTCCAGTCCAGGTTCTTCCTTCTTTTGTGGTTTCTAGATGTCAGAATTTTATCATTATTATCTCTTTATCGTTTCTCTTCCATTCCTACCTCAGAAATGCAAAGGCAGCAAAGTGAATTGCTGTGAACAACTGAAAAGTAAGAGGGGTCAAAGTAGAGAAGCCAACATTTCCTCTAACAGGACAGGGTGGAGGGAGCCTCAGCTGGGGAGGGGAAGAAACTTGCAATTGGCTTGGGAAATTCAGCTTTGATATCATTCTTGTCTATAAGTTTTGTTTTGCTTTTAGTGTTATATTATAATTGACTTTATTCTTTAGAAGAATTTTAAATTTATTTTTAAAAAACCGAGTAGTCCCAATAGTTTATTTTTGCTTTTGTTTCCCTTGCCTCAGAAGACATATCTAGGAGGAAGTTGCTACAGCCAGTGTCAAAGAGGTTACTGGGTATGTTCTCCACTAGGATTTTCAGCATTTCAGGTCTCACATTTAGGTCTTTCATCCATTTCAAATTTATTTTTGTGGATGGTGCAAGGAAAGGATCCACCTTCATTCGTTTGCATGCTGCTGTCCAGTTTTTCCAGTACATTTGTTGAAGAGACTTTTTCCCATTGTATATTCTTGCCTCATTTGTCAGGGATTAATTGACCATATAGCTGTGGATCCATTTCTGAGTTTTCTATTCTTTTCCATTGATCTATGTTGTCTATTTTTATGCCAATAGCATACTGTTTTGGGTACCATAGTTTTGTAATATATAACTTGAAGTCCAGAATCGTGATGCCCCCAGCTTTGATGGCATAGGGAGCTCCCCTTATCTACCACCCCCAAGTTTCTTCTATTGTTAACATCTTATATTAGCATGATGCATTTGCTATAGTCAATGAACAATAAACCAATATTGTTATTTACTAACTAAAGTCCATAATTTATTGATATTTTCTTGATTTTACCTCATTTATTTTTTTTTCTCCCCCATGATACCATTATGTCTCCTTAAAGACATTTGTCATTTCTTCTTAGGCTCCACTTGTCTATGATAGTTTCTTAAACTTTTTTTTTTTTCCTTTTGGATGACCTTGACATTTTTGAGGAGTACTAGCTAGTTTTTGTTTTTAGGTTTTTTGTGTTTTTTATTTGTAAGATGCTCCTACAAAATCAGAATTTTTTCACTGTTTTTGTCATAAATAGGCTAGGGTTATGGCTTATGAAAAGAAAGACCACAAAGGTGAATTGCCATTTTAATCTTATCATATAAAGGGTAAATACTATCAATATGATTCATCTCATTCGATGTTGACCTTGATCCCTTGACTGATGTAGTGTTTGTCAGATTTCTCTGCTATTAAGGTATTACTTTTTCACTATTTCAATACTGTACTCTTTGGAAGGAAGTCACTATGCACCGCTCACTCTTAAGGAGAGGGAGCTATGCCACTCCTCACTGAAGTCAGAATATTTGCATAAATTATGTAGAATGCTGCATGGAAGGATTTTTTTATTCTTATCCCTTTATTTTTTCAGTCATTCGTTATATCAGTATGGACTCACAAATATTTATTTTATCTTTTGGCTTGCAATCCAATACTAATTTATATATTTTGTTGCACAAATTTTTCAGTTTTAACCATTGGGGAATTCCGATGTGTCCCCTTGATCTACCTTCATCTACGTGGTGTTTGTCTTCTTTCCTTCCTTTCTTCCTCTACACTCCTCTCCTCTCCTTATAATTCTTAGCTTTCTGACACTACAGTATGCTCCAGGCTCATCTTATAAGTCACATAATCCAACCCTGAACTCATCCATTTGTTCAAGGATCTCTGACCCATTTTATTAGGAACCAAGATCTGACTGCTATGTGTCCTTCTTGCTACTGAGTGTCATTGCTTTTACGGATTTTTGGTTGGCAGACAAAGATAATATATATGTGTAAACCAACCTGTGGATATATACATATGTATAAATATTTCTGATGAAACCATCTGTACCTATATGAAGCCAAACATGAGTTCATACTAACATCTTCATCTCTAATCCATTGCCACATGGATCAACTGCCACATGGATCGTTGTAGCCACCTCCCCTGGCAGATCTGCAAATTGCCACTCCAACAGTAACAAACCTGGATACTACCAAATATTCTCCACTTACTTAATTTTTCAATTTCAGTATACATTTATGACATATTAGAATAATTAACCTCTACTCCCACTGGAAAAAACTTTATCAATTAAAATACAGTGCTTACATGCAAATTCTTTTGCCATTAGTTTTACAGGCTCTAGACATTTCTAAAATTATATATATATATATATTAGCACCAGTTCCTTCATCTGCTTCAGCAAAGTTGTTGCATATATTTGTTTTTGTTTTTGTTTTTTAATTTTTTTTTCCGCCGGCGCCCGCCTATTGCATATATTTGTAATACAATTAGGTTCCCTTGTCAAAATCTGCATTCTTTACTGTATTCCTCAAAATCCTAAGATTTTTAAAAAATTAACATACATTAAAGTTCACTTCTTTCCATTAAATTTTTGGGATTTTGACAAATGCATAATGTCATATATCCATCAAGTATCATATAGAATAATTCCACTAAACGGGCACCTGGATGGCTCAGTCAGTTAAGCAACAGACTCTTGGTTTTGGTTCAGGTCATAATTTTGGTGTCTTCATGGGATCAGGTCCCACGTTAGGCTTCATGATCAGTGCTGAGCCTGCTCGGGATTTTCTCCTTCTCCCTCACCCTCTAGCCTCCCCCCACTTGCACACACACACACTCTCTCTCTCTTAAATAGATAGATAGATAGATGATAGATAGATAGATAGATAGATAGATAGATAGATAGATAGATAGAGAGATAGATAATCTTTAAAAAAAAATAGTTCCACCAACCTAAAAAAATCCCCCTGCACTTCACTTACTTCACCTTACCTATATCCCATCACACCTGATATTTGACCACTGATCTGGTTACTGTATTTATAGTTTTGGCTTTTCCAAAATGTCATATAATTGGAATCAGATCAGCTTCTTTCACTTACCAAAATTTGTTTAAAGTCCATCCATATCTATTCATATTTTAATAGTTCATTTCGCTGTTGAAAATATCCTATTGTGTAAATACACCACAGTTATTTTTTTCTATTCATCTGTTATATAACATCTTAGTTGCTTCCATTCATGTGCAGGTTTTCATGTGGACATAGATATTTAAATCAGTGGGATAAATACTTAGAAGCACTATAATTGAATTATATGGTAAAAGTATGTTTAGATTACTAAAGAGCTACCAAATTTTCTTGCCAAGCGAACTGTATCATTTGTCTTACACACCAGCAATGAGTGAGAATTCCTGTTGCTCTATATCCTTGCTAGCAGTTGGTATTGTCAGATTTAAATATATATATAGCCATTCTAATAGGCTTGTAGTGGGTATTTCATTTTCTCATGAATTGTTTTCCCGGGAGTCTTTAACTCTCACAGATGTCCACACAGGGCCTTCAGCAATTCACAAATTACAGTTCAGGGTTCCCTACCTGTGGCACTAGTTCCCACAGCAGTTTCCACTTGCGACTCTGCTTTATGTTCTTCTGTTTCTCCAGGTTTGCAGAGAGCAGTTTGCCCTGTGTCCTCACCTTGCTAAAGGATCCAAGAAGAGTTGCTGCTATTTCAGCCTGTTCAGCTTCCTATTTGTTGTTAGGATGAATTGATGACTTCTAAGCTCCTTGCAGGTGGAACATGGGCCTTTTCTCATCTTTTAATTTAATTTAGTTTTTAAATTTTTTAAAAAGATTTTATTTATCTATTTTTGAGAGAGAGAGAGCACACAAGCAGGAATGGAAGGAAGGGCAGAGGGAGAAGCAGGCAGAGGGATAAGGAGAAGCAGGCTCCCCACTGATCAGGGAGCCCAAAGTGGGACTCGATCCCAGGACCCTGGGATCATTACCTGAGCCAAAGGCAGAAGCTTAACCAACTGAGCCACACAGGCTCCCCAAGTGATTATTTTCAATACATCTTGTTACTTAATAGTCTTAATAAATTGTCATCAAATATTCTTCAATTATTTAACTACAAATATATTCTATCTCTTGTATTTGTGTTTTGTCCTTGTTTTCTCTCTGATCATTTAAATTTATATATTTTCTTTTCAGACTCTAGAAGGCTCTCTTTAGACTTTCTTCATGTAATAACTTGAATACCTTTACATGATTACCATCTCTTTCTAGTGAAATTAAATAATGTTAATATATTCCAGAGGTTTAGTTTGATATCTACATTTTCAGTTTATTTTCAATAATTCAAGTACAGTTTTTTCTTCGTGTGGTAGTTTCACTTTAATCTAATAGATTTTGTTTTCAAGGCTGCCTATTCTTGTTTTATATATTCTATGGCCTAATGCTGAGGAAATTTATGTAATAATATTTTTATTCTTATTCTTAAGTGTGGCTCCTTAAATACATGGATTGAATATATGCTAAATAAAATTCTGATATAAGCAGGCAATATATTGTTTATTAAAGAGTTTTGACAGGAAACCCATCATTTTATGATCATCTAAAATATATACTGAATTAAAGAGCTAATGTAAAATTAAGAGCATAAAACAACTAGAATCAAATACTAATTATAACATATCATCAGCTGGGAAAAAATGTTGTAAGTAAGAAAGACATAGAAAGAGTAATAGGAAAAAAATATACACATATTATTACCATTTGTAAATGGGTAAATAAATAAAATAAATAAAAGTGGCATTATATTTTGAACAGATAAGAAGTCAAAAATGTTAATTATATATTTGAAAATTTCGAAGAATGTTAACATTGATTTAAAAACTGGGAAAATGAAATAAACAGTCACTTCACAAAAAAAAAAAAAACAAAACCCTGCAAGTAGAACGATAATACTAGCTATATATACTACTAATACTATTAAAGATGAACAACTAAATAATAAGTATATTTTTCACAGTAATTTTGCTAATTTTTATTAAGTTTTTAAAATTTAATTTGAATGTAGTTAATATACAGTGTTATATTAGTTTCAGGGGTAAAACATAGCGATTCAACAATTCTATACATTATTAAGTGCTCATCATAATAAGTGTATGTTAATTTTAAGAAATTATAAATCGTAATGCTGGGAGGTAGTGATTAGATGAAACACCTTATTAAAAAAATTAACAATATATAAGGAGGTTTTTAAAATTTTCACAGGAAAATTAGAGATGTTTATTTTTGTCTAAATACAAACCTAAATGACTGGGAATAATATAACATACAAAAATTGTAGTAGAATGGAAATAGTGCAGATTTTAAAGATCTTATTTGCAAAAGTAAATGTACTAGCATAAGATAAAGACTCAAGACATGTGAAAATAACAGGATACAGCTCTACATAAATTATTACCAAATTTGGGGCAGGAGAAAACTTTAAATCTATATACATATGGATTTTTATGCACACAATAAAACCAAGCCACCGTGGTCATAATAAATAGATGGGAAAGTAACAGGAAATGAGAACAGAAAATTAATGGAGTGAACACAGTCATGTAGTACTTCTAACTTTTTGAAGTTTTTTTTTTTTTTTGAGGATGCAGGAAAAGAAAATTCATAATTAATCATTTCATATTTTACAATGTCACTAATCAATGAAATGCAGATAAGAAATAATTACATAGTTGATCAACTTAGCAAGATTTTCAAAAATAGAAAGCATCAACATAGATAAGGATAATGAATGGGCTGTCTCTTCAAATTCTGTTTAAATTATAATTAAAAAATAATTTTATGCTATTTATCAGAAAACTTACCAATCCTCATGCATCTTGACATAATAAACCCCTTCTGGAATGCTGATCTAAAATCATTTCTCAAATACACAATAATTTATTTGCAAAATTTTATATTTATTCATAATAAGCAAACATTAGAAATGATAAACTTTTAAAAAAATATATTTATAAGTACATTGTGATTGTTAGATTTTTTTTTTTAAAAAAGCTTAATAAATAACACATTTTCTTCTGTACCAGAATTTGGAACCAATTGAGAAATGGAAAAGGAGGCAGGCAAATGAAAATCAATTGGCCTTAGATCTGCAGAAAACTTGAATTAGATGAATTCAGCTACTCAGGCACTGTCTCACATTTTCAGGCCTCTGCAGAAAAGGGGCTAACCCTTTTACTGCATGTAAAAGAGAAGACTACAACACGTAATATGTGTAGGCATGTAAATATCAAAAGATATCCCATTAGTTGCTGAGACACACGGCCCGTTTTTTCTCTCAAATTCATGAATATGTAGGAGCAATAAGTGAGAGGTATCCTAGTAGAGTTTCCCCCTGCAAAGAGCATGAAGCCAGGGGAAAACAGCATACTCCCAGATAATAGTACATCATAGACTGAAACCGGCCATAAGTTATAATTAAAATATGGCCCATTGTTAACCCCATGTTAATAAAGTGCACGGTGAATATAATGCACAGTGAAAATTCTGGGTACTAAATTGAATCTGTATTTTGAATTTGTTTGTAAACATATATTTACAATGAAATTATTTATAAAACATCCAAAAGCCAACAGTTATTTTCTCTTTGTGATGGAGTTGCCTTGAATTTTGTTCATTTCTTTAAATTGTAATATTTTTAAAGATTTATTTATTTTCGAGAAAGAGAGAAAGCGAGCAAGCAGGGCGATGGTCAGAGGGAGAAAGTCTCAAGTGGACTCCCTGCTGAGTGTGGAGCCGGGTGCAGGGCTTGATCCCAGGACCCCAAGATTATGACCTGAGCCGAAACCAAGAGTAAGCCGCTTAACCAACTGAGCCACCCAGGTGCCACTTTAAATTTTAATTATTTAAAAGTAAATAGGGATGCATTTGGAAACCCAACAACATTCTGGATAGCCTAACAAAATATAGTAAATAGGATTTGTTTGTTCTTCTTTACTATTTTTCTCTGGGAGATTTTCTATTCCTATATAACTATATTTTAGGAAATGATTTGTTTAGTTCATCTAGTAGTGCACTGTATTTTTCATTGACTATTTATTCCTTCATAAAAAAGTTTCCATTTACATTGTGCCAACTATTTGACCAGGACTCAAAACGAAACTTTGAAAGAAGGTTATTCTTGACAGAAAAGTATAAAAGAAAAACCTAAAAATCTAAACTTCAACCATCATCTAAGAGGGCAGTTAAAAGGCTCTTTGTAAAACACATTCAAATCAGGAATAATCTCTCAAATTCTCATAAATATATATACATACAAATATATATATATATATATATATATACAAGGATGATCTAGAAAAAAATAATTTTAATTTTCTAGATGACTGAAGATGGGAAGAAACTATTGTAGCAGAGCAAGAAAAACTACCAGGACGCTTCATTTGGAAACAATAAAGTGGAAATGAATTAATTGAATGTGAATAGACACTATCTGGGCAAGGTGATCTGGATTAAATCAATGTTGAGCCCTGATCCAGCTCAGAAAAACTGAATTAGTCACCTCCTCAGATCTCAGTATTCTTTTATAGAACAGTGCTTTAACTAGATAACATCTAAGCTCTTATCTACCTTTAAAATTCCATTTCTGTCATTTCAGCATATCCAAAGAAGGGATTCTCATTCTTTAGTTTTGTTTTGTTTTTCCTCTGTCTTCCTTTGCCTTGTACAGCTTGTGATAGTTAGAAGCCTTCAACAAATATAGGACGATGTAACATGAAAATTCACATATTATTTTTAACACATTCCAGAGAATTAGAACTAGCTACTAAAAGCAACACTCACAAATGTAAAGGAAAGTGATTTTTCCTAACAAGAAAATTTGTTTAAACAAAATATCATTGCCTTCTTGTATAATAAATATATATGAAATTATTTAAAAAAACACAAATTTTAGTAATAATTTATTGATAAAAATTAATGAATAATATCAGGAAGGTCAACTCTAATATTCAACAATTTACTAATGTATGCAACCATTCCACTGATGCTTGGCATCCATTATTTGATAGGCTATAAGCTAAATATTGAAGACATATCACTTGCTGTTAGAGAGTTTGTTGTTTAGGTGACATTAATCTGAGGCAGTCTTAGAGATGGGATCACTGTCGCCAAGTGATTTTGAATTATTTAAATTATCTTCTTAAGTTACCAAGCAAACTTTTGAGCAAATACATAACCTCATAACATCAGTAGTTGGACAAAACCCCAGGTAAAATATTCCTTTCTCAAGCTATGCTAAAAAATATCTTTAGGTAGGTTCACAAGCATTGTGAGGACCAAAATAAAATAACAAGGACTTTATCATTATTATAAATGCTAAGAAATTATGTAGACAATGGTGATGGGTATTATTTTGATAGCCTAATAAAGGAGTACATGCACTGTTAAATGATTCCATTCCACTATTAAATATTCAATAAAATATTATATTCATAATGAAATATTGAGAATTATAGCTAAAAATATAAAAATATAAAAATAAAGGAAGAAAGAAAGTAGAAAGAAAGGTAAATTTTCTTATTCTCCTTAACAAGTTTTTATTTATCTCTCCTTTCCCACTTAGCATTTTTGTCCTGTTTTCTTTTTTTTAAATATTTAAGTAATGTGATGACTGTGAATATGAAATATTTCTTTATCTTTGACATCTATTTGGAGGCTAGATAAAGAGGAGGTACTCAGTAGTATTTTATTGACTGTGATGAACGTAGTAACTATAAATTTAGGTTACTTTTGTATACCATCTTTAGTTTACATGTTCTATACACTATTATAGCGTTAAACAATCTAAATTCATTGGTAAGTAGGATACTCACAGCAAAGTTTTTATGAACTTATTTGTCAAAATGTGAAGAAATTTAGAGAAGTATATATTGCAGAAACAAAAGCATTATTTATGAAGTTCTTGCTGAAAAGAGAGTAATACTTCAATTAAAATTAATAAACTTGTATTTTAAGTTTTTGAGTCACAAATAAGATTATAATCAGATAAAAAGGCAGGAAAAGAGAGAATAAACCACACACCCTTTTAATTTTAAATTACTTTCACAGTCAAACTACTTTCAAAATACTGCAACTCACTTAAAATTACCTTACCATTAACAAATGTTTAAGGCTTCAAAATCAGTAGAATTTGTAGGTGGATTTGTTGGGATTGTGATTATTTCTACCATAGCAAAAAAATAAAAATAAAGAAAGAAAGAAAGAAAGAAAAAGAAAAATGGTGCTTAGAATAAAATTTCACTGTGGGAAAACAATGGAAACATAATAGAACAAAATAATGAAATTTCTAGTCTTTCAATTTTATTTTCAAGCAAAATCCTTTTTATTTTATATTTTAATTTGTATTTATTATTATTTTTAAAAAGATTTTATTTATTTATTTGAAAGAGAGAGAGAGTGCACAAGCAGCGGGGAGTGGCAGAGGGAGAGGGAGAAGCAGTCTCCTTTCAGAACAGGGAGCCCATGGGTGCCTGGGTGGCTCAGTGGGTTAAAGCCTCTGCCTTCGGCTCAGGTCATGATCTCAGGGTCCTGGGATCAAGCCCTGAACCCTGCATTGGGCTCTCTGCTCAGCGGGGAGCCTGCTTCTCCCTCTCTCTCTGCCTGCCTCTCTGCCTACTTGTGATCTCTCTCTCTGTCAAATAAATAAATAAAGTCTTAAAAAAAAAAAAAAAAAAGAACAGGGAGCCCAATGCAGGGTTGGATGCCAGGATGGGATCATGACCTGAACTGAATTCAGGCAGATGCTTAACTGACTGAGCCACCCAGGCACCCGTATACATTATTTTTTATTTTTTAAATTTTTACTTAAATTCCAATTAGTTAACATAAAGTGTAATATTTGGTTCGAGGACTAGAATTTAGTGATTCATCACTTACATATAATACCCACTACTCATCACAGCAAGTGACCTCCTTAATACTCATTGTCTATTTAGCCAATCCCCTGCTCACCTCCCCTCCACCAACCCTCAGTTTGTTTTCTATACTTAAGAGTCTGTTATGGTATGCCTTCCTCTCCTTCTTTTTTTGTTTTTCCTCTTCCCCTATGTTCATCTGTTTTATTTCTTAAATTCCACATATGTATGAAATCATATGGTATTTGTCTTTCTCTGACTTATTTTGCTTAGCATAATACTCTCTAGTTCCATCCACATTGTTGCACATGACAAGATTTCATTATTTTTGATGGCTGAGTAATGTATATTACCTCTTTACCCATTAATCAGTCAATGGATATGTGGACTCTTTCCATAATTCTGGTATTGTTGATAATGTTGCTAGAAACATTAGGGTACATTTGCCCCTTCAAATCAGTGTTTTTATATCCTTTGGGTAAGTACCTAGTAGTGCAATTGCTAGGTTTTAGGGTAATTCTATTTTTAACTTTTTGAGGAACCTCCATACTGTTTTTCAGAGTGGCTGCACCAGTTTGCATTCCCACCAAGAGTGCAAGAGGGTTCCTCTTTGTCAACATCCTCACCAGAATCTGTTGTTTCCTGTGTTGTTAATTTTAGTCATTCTGACATGTGTGAGGTTGTATCTCACTATTCACAGATGATATAATATTCTATGTAGGAAACTCAAGAGACTATATAAAAAATTGTTAGAACTATGTGTAAGCCTGAGGATCCACAGACATGTACCCTGGGGCAAATAATACATTATGTGTTAATTAAAAAATAAAAAAATAATAAAAAATTTAAAAAAATTGTTAGAACTGATACATGAATTCAGCAAAGTCACAGAATATAAAATAAACATACAGAAATCCGTTGCACTTCTATACACTAACAGAGAAGCAGCAGAAAGAGAAATCAAGGAATCAATCACATTTACAATTGCACCCAAACCCATAAGATACCTAGGAATAAACCTAACCAAAGAGGTAAAAGACCTGTACTCTGAAAACTATAGAACACTTATGAAAAAATTGAAGATGACACATAGAAATAAAAAAAAAATCCCAGGCTCATGGAGTGAAAGAACAAATACTGTTAAAATGTTTGACTACCCAAAGCAATCTACACATTTAATGCAATCCCTATGAAAATATCACCAGCATTTTTCATAGACCTAGAACAAACAATCCTAAAATTTGTATGCAACCATAAAAGACCCCAAATAGCCAAAGCAATCCTGAAAAAGAAAAGCAAAGAGACACCACAATTCCAGACTTCAAGCTATATTATAAAGCTGTTGTCATCAAAACAGTATGGTACTGGCACAAAAACAGACACAGATCAATGAAACAGAATAAAAACCCCAGGAATGGACTCACATCTATATGGTCAACTAGTCTTCGACAAAAGAGGAAAAACTATCCAATGGAAAAAATACCGTCTCTTCGACAAATGATGTTGGGACAACATGGAAAAGACTGAAACTGGACCACTTGTTCACACCATCCACAAAAATAAATTCAAAATGGATTAAAGACCTAAATGTGAGATGGGAAACCATTAAAATCTTACATGAGAACACAGGCAGCAACCTTTGTGACCCAGGCCATAGAAACTTCTTACTAGGCATGCCTTCTGAGGTAAGCAAAAATGAGCTATTGGGATTTCATCAAGATAAAAAGCTTCAGCACAGCAAAGGAAATAATCAACAAAAGTAAAAGGCAACCTACAGAATGGGAGGAGATATTTGCAAGTGACATATCTGAAAAAGGTAAGTATCCAAAATCTATAAAGAATTAATCAAACTGAACACCCCAAAAACAAATAACCCAGTTAAGAAATGGTCTGAAGACATAAGTAGACACTTTTCCAAAGAAGATATCCAGATGGTCATGTGTCTGTTGACACATGAAAAGATGCTCAACATCACTCATCATCAGGGAAATGCAAACAGAAGGAAATGTTAGCCCTTGAGGAATAGTTTGCTCAGATATTATTTGGTCTCTTTCTCTTTTTAAATTTGTTGAAGAGGAGCAGTGAAATTGTGTATATTTACACAAAATTTAGAGTTAGAAAAAAAATTTAAAGCATTTTTTTAAAAAACCCTTTAAAGGAAATGTATTGAAGTATGTTGTCTGACAAGGCTAAAGGTGTTCTTTTGAGTTATGACATGAAAGATGAGATGATATCATTTCCTATGACACTGATAATACCAGCAAAGACTATTTTTTTGTTTTGTTTTGTTTTAAATGACTTGGTAAAGCAGTATCTATGAGAAATAAATTCTTTTTCTAAAATCACCTGAATCTGTTCTTTAGGATCAAGTTATCATGAATTTTAATGCTCAGAATTTCTTACAAAAATGGAAGCTCTTAAAAAGGAACTTCTTCTTACAAATAGTTTGATTGCTGGAGTCTGAATCTTTTCCAACATGTTATTTCCTTTAATTTTTTTACTAAGAAAACAGAGACATGTTATGAGGCATATTAAAAATGATGTCCAAATTCTTCACCAGGACAGGAAAAAATACTTCCACAAGTCAAATGCAGCCAAAGACTGCATTAAGATACATCTATTCATGGATATTCCCAAGGTGAAATGTTCACTCTTCTCACTTTTGATTATGCTGTGCTTATTGATTTAGCAGCAGCCAGAATATATAAAAAACACATCAGTGTGAGTCTCACCAAAACTTCTGGATCCATGTTTAATCTGAAACAGGAAATTATTCAATACTGCCAAACACTTGCTGCAAACATCCAATTGAGCATTACCTTTTTTAATGTAGAAGAAGGGAGAAAATTGATTGCATGTGGAACTTGACCTATACGTCAAGTTAGCTGTAATTAATTGGATATAAATATTTTGACAGTTTGGGTATTATGGGAAGGAATTAGAAGCACAAAGGATTTTGAGGAGGAAACGCATGTGATTGGTAAAGGGTAGTGGGTATGGCAGTGGTCAGGGAAAACCTAGAAGAAAAGAGGATTCAGTACAAGGACCTTCAGACTGCAGTTCATTTATGAGAATTTCTCAGCCAGATCAGTGCAGGACTTTAAGGCAAAGATTGCCCATTAAAAGAGTCCACCCCCAACTTGGGTGGAAATGACCTGGAGTCTGGTACACCTGCCATGATTTGTCGGTGAAAATCTCACACATGCATAGCCTTGGCATGAGTGCTGCAGTTTGAGGCTATCAGGTAACGACATGGCTCTCGGCAAGTTCTTTCTTGAAGTGAGGTGTGGATGGAACACTTCCATGGCTACTACAGATACCTTGGTTGAAATACAAAAATTATCATTTCTTCTGATATTATGAAATTATTAGCATTATACGATTTATGCTTATTATTTAAAACTATGAGTTATAACTTTTTAATATTGTTACTCTGCTTATGAGCAATCCTTAGATTTCAATTTTTTATTTTAACTTTAACCTTACACATATTAGCAGTTCTTAAGGACTTCTCACCCACAGTGAGTGAGTCCCCCAGTGATATGATTAATGCTTTTTATATTAAAAACTGTTCAGCAGTCTCACAATCACATTTGAGAGGCTAATACATTCACTGTGATTGTTTTCACAGTATTCAAGCTGAAAGAGCCCAAGTAAACCCTGCCAGCTATTATACAAGAGAAGAACATCAATTTGTTCCTTCTGGTGAGATCAGGTCAAAAAGGCAATGACAAGCGTACTATTGGACATTGGAGAAAAGAGATCCTTGAAAGAGAACTTGAGTGAATGATGTACTAGTTTTTAGTGGGAAGTAGAACTTACAAGTGATGAATTTGGATATTTGGCTGAGGAAATTTTCAAACAGAGTGTGGAAGGAGAAACCTGTTTTCTCCTTATTGCTTATAACAAAATCTGAAAGAAAAGTTATAAATTGAAGAATAAAGTATTAAGTAAATAAGAACCACCACTTGATGGTTTGGAAAATTCTCATCCTATCCACATTAAAAAAAAGAAGAAAGTGTGCTCTGGAGAAAATACTAAGATTGAGGCTGGAAAATTGTTTGCCAAGAGATTAGGTGTGCAATTCATGGATCTAATCAACCATCTCAGCGGAAGCCAGGAATAGAAATGCAATTACCCAGGAAAGATCCGTAGACTACTTTCTTGTCTGATCACTTTGGACTTTCATGAATTGCACAAGAAAAAGGCAAAAATTTTGAAAATTTTATACCAATAGAAATGTCATCATCTTGGAAGGAAAGGAACAGAGTCAGAGTGAAGGAAGGAAGAATGATTCTGAGGGCAGAATCATGCATGTACTGGTATGGCCACTGGTGGACTGCAGAGGATGAAACTTGCCCACCCCCCCTCCCCCATGCTACTGGGCCTAAAGAGCAGGGCTTCCATCCCACTAGTCCCAGAGGACAGAGTACCCAGACACAGATGATTATTATTTTGTCCCAAAACCTGATAGAATTTGCCCAACTGAGGTGCCATTTTGCTTGGGACCTGTGATCCTTTTATTCATTGCAATTTCTCCCTTTTGGAATGGGAATGTCTAGCCTAAGAATTCACTACCATTGATATTAGAAGCAAATAACTTGTTTTCCACAAAGAGGAACACATACACTGAGTCTCATCCACAACTGATTCAAATGATTGAGGTGATAATGTTTGGAACTTTTTGAGTTGATGATATTTAGATAAAATTTTAGACTTCAAGTTGATACTAGAATGGATTATGACTTTTGAGGATATTGTGATTAGGTGAGTATATTTAGCACAAAGGAAAGATGTAAATTTGTAGGGCTGTAGGATAAGCTGTTGTAGGTTGAACTGTGTTCCTCAATAAGGTATGCTGAAATCCTAATTCCCAGTACTCATGAATGTTACTTTACATGGAAATAGGGTCTTTGTGATGTTATCAAATTAAAATGAGGTTATACTGAAACAAGGTAGACTTTTTTCCAATATGACTGGTGTCCCATAAGAAAAGGAGAAGAGACAGAGACTCAAGAGAGGAAACACCATATGATAATGGAAGCAGAGATTGAAGTGTAGTAGCTGTAAACCAAGGACCAGCAAAGATTGCAGGCAAACCACCACAAACCAGGAAGAAGCAAGGAAGGATTTACCCCTACAAATTTCAGAGGGAGCATGGGACATCCATCAGATTGATCCTGGGCTTTTAGCTTCCAGAACAGTGATAGAATAAATTTGTGTTGTTTTAAGCCACCCGGTTTGTGATATTTTGTTACAGCAGCTAAGAAACAAATATAAATATTTAGTATGAACTGGATGAAAAATAAAAATTTGCTGAAGAAATGATAAAAAATAGTGAAAAAAAGGAGAGAGTAACTCCAGTTTTCTTATAACAGCTGTAACTTACACCTGAAAACTAAACACTTTATTATAGTAAATATTTGTTTATTAAAAGAAGAATGGGGCACTTGGCCGGCTTAGTCAGAAGAGCATGTGACTCTCGATCCTGGGATCATAAATTTGAACCCTATGTTGGGTGTAGAGATTACTAAACAAAATAAGTAAATTTAAAAAAAAATGAAGAATAGATTTAATGAATAATGTGATATTCCTAATATCTGTCTCATATATAAATGGTTAGCTCACAAGTTATTCTGATAAACTAATGAATCAATATGTCCTCCAAAAGTTGTTTCCAAACTAAAGTGATATTCTTTCTAACAAATATACTATAAAACTTAATGTTATATAAAATGTATTTTGGTTGACAAAATGCATATCAAATATTAAGGCATTAATAGTCGCTCTTTTCATTTCTATATTTATTTTATAAGTCCTGGAAACAGTTTCCTGTTATCTGCTGAAGTCTGAATTTATTATTCTTGCTTTTACTTGTAAATAGGTACCTGAACATGATAAAAATTGGGAGCTGGTAGTACTAGAGACCATAGGATGACATGTGAAGTACAAAAATGGCAAATAAAGATGATTTGACTCCCTTGACCATATAAGAATCTCTTTAGGGCCCACATTTGAGAAAGCATGCTTTAAAGCAACATCTCTTTTTGACTGAGATGTTAGTTGTAAAGATGCACCCACAAGTAGTTGTTAATACCAATCTTTTCTGGATGAGATTAATTAGACTACTACATGTAAGCACTGATGAACTTCTGCCCAAAATAGTAATAATTTTAGTTGTCTCTTACACATACCCTGGCTCATAATAATAGAAGCATACTATCAGCAATGAAGAAATTAATATGCTTTGCTGTTTTCCATGCAGTTAATAAATACATCTAAATTATTTTATAATCTTAATAAAAGTTAGAAATATCATCAGTCATAAATTAATTTGAATGAAAGATTAAAAGACAATATTTTTTTAATTGGAAAAGGTCAGTTTTTCCTATACAGCCTTTGAAGATAAGTAATAACCTGAGATTCATAGATTAAATGGGTTAATGGTGTAAGATTGTATGTTACAAAATTGTCTGTAATGCCTTAAGTAAGTCTCACCAAATTTTTTTTTTAAGATTTTATTTATTTATTTGAGAGAGAGAGCACAAGCAGGGACAACTACAGAGGGAGAGAGAGAAGGAGGCTCCCTGCTGAGCAGGAAGCCTGACATGGGGCTTGGTCTTAGGACCCCAGGATCATGACCTGAGCTGAAGGCAGATGCTTACTGACTGAGCCACACAGGCAACCCATGTCTCACCAAATTTTAATGAGAGTAAATATAAAAGAATAATCCAGGGCAAAATGTTTGGGTTTTGTTTTGCTTCGAAGTAAAGGTTTTTAAATGGAATTGGGGATAAAATTAGCAACCTGTAGACTGAGTAATGGACATCAAAATAATTGATCTGTATGTTTTCCACATTTTTTCCACCTTCTGGTGATATAGCACCCCCAATTTGCTAAATGTTCCATCACCCTTTATTGTATGAATTTCTTAGTCCCTGAAAATACATGAGTTTACGACTTGTACAGAGCCTTCCATGTGTCACATTTAGCAAGACTGAGATGCCTTCCATGTGTCACATTTAGCAAGACTGAGATGCCTTCATCTGCTTTCACTCATGGTATTATATCTTTCTTCAAAGTTTGAAAGGATAGTCATTGCAGTAACAGTATTGTGAATTGAGAAAATAAAGGTTATATTTTTTAAAATAACTGTATATTGAAGCTGAATAAATCACACTCAAGAATACACTGAGAGAACATATCTGATGAGCTAGTGCCTATAAATAAGCAAGAATTGGAGGTTATCTCCTTACAAAATTTACAATAGATTTGAATCTTTTCTTGTTTGTTGCTATTCAGGTAACTCAGAATGGATGAGGATACTGGAATGCAGCTGGAGAGACTGCTAAATTTACTAAATGCAGACATGTAATATGTAAGGGATAAATTTGTTAAAGTGTATGATTCAAAAGTTTCCTCTTGCAAATATTTTATTCTTGGGATCAATATGCTAGAAATTGCCTTTGTTATTTTCTCAAACATGAAATTAAAGTCCAAAGAAATCCATTTTAATGTAATGTTGTTTAAAATATGTTGTTTACAGAAGCATTTGACTTGAAAGTATTGAATACCTTTTTTCTGAATCAATCAAAATGTTATCTCTGAACTTTGCCCAATTAGTTTATTAGTAATGGTTTATAACTTCCTGGCAGTCTTTTTCTTTTTATTTTTTTTCAAGTTTTTTATTTAAATTCCAGTTAGTCAACATACAGTGTAATATTAGTTTCAAGTGTAGAATCTAGCGATCCATCACTTACATACACCACTTGGTGCTCATCACAAGTATGCTCCTTAATCCCTATTATCTTTTTAACGCATCCTCCACCCACCTCCCTTCTGGTAACCCTCAGCTGCTTCTCTATAGTGAAGAGCCTGTTTCTTGGTTCCTGGTAGTCTTTTTCAAACCAAGATAAAGAATGGCAAGTTCTCAAGTATAAGACCACTTCTGAATTTTCTGATCTAAAGAACATATTTAAAGCACTATAGTCTTATGTTACTTTTTGCAATGCATTGCTTGAACCAGGAACATAGAGGATAAGATCATTGAACACAAATGATGATGATGACGATGGCAGGAGAAACATGGAATAACAGAACAATGATGCAGAGTCTATGGCTGTTGGCCCTACTGATAGATTGAGATGTCTCACTGGTCAGAGGTATTTGACATCATGTATCCAACATTTCATAACCAAAGACAGACCAGGGAATTTTCTTGGTACTGCACTCTTTCTCAATCTTTTCTTTTTTCTATCCTCTGTATTTTTTATACCATCTATAATTTTATATTCTTATTTTGTCGGTTTTGGAGAGAATAAAGAGATAAGGGAGATGTCTAATGTGAATACTGCAAGAAAAGAGGACGGCCACATAAAAAGAGAAAAAATTCCATAAATTGAACAAATTCAACAGAACTAACTTAGAGTCAGAAAAAACTTGAAGAAATTTAAGCAAACCTCTATCCCATATATGTACCTCAGTACAAACGACAATTTCTGGGATATTACAAAGCATATGTGTCTCTTTGTTCAGAATTGGGTTTGGTCAAATTTCATTTAATTCTTAAGAGATAGAGGAATCTTTGTTACAATTTGTATATTTATCTGCAACTATCTGAATTGATATCCATTGTTTTATAAAAGAAGCACATATCTGGATTTTTTGATATTTATAGGCACAAATTTTTTTTAATATTTTATTTATTTATTTGACACAGAGAGAGAGAGATCACAAGTAGGCAGAGAGGCAGGCAGAGAGAGAGGGGGAATCAGGCTCCCCGCTGAGCAGAGAGCCCGATGCGGGGCTCGATCCCAGGACCCTGGGATCATGACCTGAGCTGAAGGCAGAGGCTTTAATCCACTGAGCCATCCAGGTGCCCCTATTGACACAAATATTTAGAACATTTTCTAAATATTTGAAGCTTCATCACCTGTTACTAAATTAATTTAAAACAACCAACTATCATATAATTGATAATGAGAATCTCAGATATATTCATATTAAAATAAACTCAGATAATTTGTTGAAATTACTTTTGGTGGTTCTAATAACAAAGCTGAAGAAGAAGACCATAACTGGCCAATCTACATGAGTTCCCCGTGTAAAAACTAGTATTACTTTACAATTTTAGTTCCATTCATGAATTTTATTTTGTATGATGTGTTAAGACATTGTCTCATCTCAGTGGATGTGACAGTAGTTTTAATTCAGTCAAGAGAAAAAAAAAGGAAGAACTTTTACCAAACTTAAGAGATTCGAAATCATATATTTATATGCTATATTTGTCTACTCCATACTTAAATTTTTATGCGTCATAATATAGAGAACAGAAACTTTAGGAACTATCGAAACAGAGTCCATTAAAAAAATCCAAGAGCATAATAATCCCAGGAATATTTATTTTTAATTGAAGGAATAAGCTATGTAACATCTTCTCATCCATTAGCATCTTCAGAAAGTAAATGTAAACCTTTTCAGACACAATCATCTGTCTTAGAATATTTTAATACTATTCATGTTTTACCCTCTGAAAAACATCAAAGGATCACATTATCTGGAAGTAAGTAGAAATACAAAAGAGTCTAATAGCTTCCCTTGGTTTAAGGAAAAAAAAAAAAGCTATGTGGGGAATATATGAAAGATGAATACATAAAAGGTTAAATGAACATCTTATAAACAATTAGTCAAGTACTATTGAGTCGCCATATTCAAATGCAAAAAAGATATACAGGAAACAATGCATAAGCCTTTTATGGGGATTAATTTCATACTCAAAGTTGTTTGGTGAGGATATGATGAATCTAAGCTGGAAAAGTTCTTTAAAGTCTAGAAAAACCATTCGGTTGCCTTGGAGATGGAAGGACATTTGAGAAGATGACTCTGTGGGAAATGGTTTGTTACACATTCTTCAGGCTTGCAAAAATGCAGAACTAATCATTCTCTTGCTTCTCATGCACAAAGATAGAGGAGGAGAATTTTCCATGTATGTGTCCCTATCCTAAATAATTCCGACCATAATATTATGGGTGATTCTTTTGAGACTATTTTAGCATGAGCCATATTCACTAGGGTGTCCCCAGTGACTAGCAGAGTTGGGAGCACATAGTAGACCGTCAGTTAATATTTGGATGAATGCCTATAGAAAGGAGTTACTTCACAATAAAGTGAATGAAGTGAAAGAGTTGTTTTGTAGCTGAACAAATTAAACTGGGAAAGAAAGCGATAAGAGTAGGTTAAGATGCTGAAGCAATTCTTGAGAAAAACACAAACAAGGTGAATTGGGTACTTTGCTTTAATCATAGTCTGATAGCATCATAATCTACGTACCTATTGATTGATTATGTATTGTTTATTCAAAAAATACTTAAAAAGCATTTTTTTATGTGCTGGACATTCAGTAAATATTTCCCGAATTTGAATTTTAAACAAAATGGCAAAGGGTCAGGCTTTTGAAGATCTGGATTCTGATCCTGACAGTGTGAAATGATTTTGGTAAATCATGGAATTTAAATCTTTTAATTTAAACTTTAAAATAATATGTTTAAAAAAAATTAAAAAAATAAAGTAATATGTTTTACTTGCTACAACAAAATTATCCTAAAAACAGAAAATATTAAAATATAACATTTTCTCTTGTACACAATATTAGGATAATTCAGAATAAACTATGAGGAAATACTCTCCCATACATACACATACACACACATGCACGCACATTTATCATTATAAAAGTCAATTGGTAATGATTCATAATAATAATATTAATAAATCATATAATTTGAAATGATTATTTGTATAAAGCACCCATCATTTAAAAATGAATTGAAACATAGAACTTCGCATGCAAAAATTTTTTTGAAGAAGATTATCTTAGAACATCTTCCCCAGAAACAAATCTCAGGTTCAGTCCGATCCTGAGGGAAGCGCTAGAGCACAGATTTTACTGCAGAGCTGGTCTCACCTTGAGGCAAGAGGGCCAGCTTCTCTGCCCCTTCATCTACCTGGCCTTGTATTTTGGGAGGGAAGGTGGTGTAATATCTATGACAGAAGTGGAGGTGGGCGGGGACGAAGGTGAAATCTTTCCATATGAGGCATCTCTTATTGTCTGAAGGCATCGAGAGTATATACCAAAAATACATAGTGAAATTTAACCTCCTTTGGGCTCAAAAGAGCAAAGCAGATCTCAGCATTTCCTTTCAGTTCTGAATTATCCTGAGGGCAAGTCTCCTGTCAACAATCATCAGTGTGGTTGCTGTGTTTTGAACCAAATGAGTGAAATGTATGGAAGGTAGTTCTCTTGTCATAAGCAGGATTTACTTTTCAAGGAAAAAGTCCATTCAAAGCAAAGAATCTAAGAAAAGAGTTCAGAGAACATGCTGTTGAATCTCATGAATTCAAAGAAATAATCAGAATGTTTTAGATTATTTCAAAGATGAATAAAGTCTATTACATTAATAAATGTAATATGTTGTTAACTACAATTGATAGGAAAATTATTATTAGATAAAGCTAATATGTTAGAAAGGGTGTTAGTTCTAGAAATTTCATTACCTTAAAAGTGGAACCAGGATAATTTATTGAAACCTGCAAGTCTTGTCCATTCCTATGTGATATAATTGTTGGACTTAATTTTGCAAAACATTATGCTTCCAAACTGAAAATAATTTATAAATTATCTGAGAAATATCCCCAGATTTTATATTATATGATATGTAATGTTGACCCATGCAGTCTAATTTCTGCATATAAAATACACAGTGTGAAAAACGGAAATAATTTCAAAATAATTTAACTTTTTATGTGTATTTTATTCTCCATCAGGAGGCTCTGCAGACATCTCATTCTGCTTTTGCTTTTCCTTTTACTTAGAAAGCAGATACATCTGAGCCTCTCTCATTTCAATATCCCCCTACCCTGTCTTAACCTTCATGACTCATATTTAATCTTGTTACTTGTTCTTTGCTTATTCTCTCCCTACTCCTTATTTTATGCTCCAAACTTTAAAGTAACTACTTTGACAATATAAGAAAGTCTACAGAAAGAAGGGTATTAGTAGGAAGTAGATTTGAGGAGTGTTGAGCATTTCAAAATAGAATTCCATTTGAGGATGAGAGAGAGACTCAGAGCACTTATACCTTAATAAATATATGTGCCAGACAAACTTAATACTTTAAAATGAAGAATAAGTAAAACAGAACATTTGGTCAAATCATAAAATTAACGTAAACAATACTCAGAAGATGTTACTAAACTAATAATTTCTGACCATAAAAGATTAAGGGCCTCACATTCAATTTTTTAAACTATTTTTTTCTTTTATTCTGAGGGGAAAAGTATAGGGAGATCCCACATATATACCTTAAGAAAAGCATAAATATCCTGATATATATATGAGAAGCTAAAATTCCTGTTTTACATTGTAAAATATGATATATGGTTGTATATACATATGTGTCTGATATTTTTAAACTATTTTTTGAGAAGATGGACAATAAGCATAGAGAAATGAATATTTCTTTACACTATGTAAACACATATTTTAATTAGCCTAAAATCATTGACATTTTCTATTTTATTATTTGTGTTCTTAACTGATCAAGATAAAAGATATGAGCCGAAAATAATTATAGGAAGAAGATGAAGTGAAAAATTTTCCTTCATGCAGAAGACAGTGCAATATTAAGAAACTGGACTAGACTGTTAAAGTCTAAACTTATGATTTTATTTATGATTGAATATTCTAAAAATTATTGATGTTGGTTTCTTGTATGGTGATATAATAATTTTTCTCTTTTTATCCAGAGGAGATATGATATTTCTGAGGTTGGACTTTTCTGAGAAAGAGCTTGGAGATGTCTATCTTAGAATACAGGAAGTAGGAAATAACTTTTCTCCTCAGGACTTCTGGTAATGTGGTCTAAATAGAACTCTAGATATTTTTACATCCTCCTCGTGGTGGACATGAGTTGGTCCTGCTATGAAGAGATTCGTCAGAATCTGGATTCAACACACTGGGCCTGTAGGATATAAAAAAGAGAAAATTCTAGTAGTTTGGTTATAATGTTCACTTGGTTATCCGTAAGTATTCTGTTAAAAGTCTTGTTAAAAGCTGAAACCCTCTCTTCACTCTGCTATAGAGACATGTGGCAGAGCTTCCCCCACACTATCAATGGAATAAAAAAGAATGTGGAGAGAAATAGTGCCAACAAGGAAGCACCAACATCAACCTGAGGAACGCCATCAATCATATATAAGATATGATCACCAGACTAGGATCCAGATATCACAGAAACTGTGGTATGTGGCCAGAGAAAGAGCAGGAAAGATTCAGCTCCATGGAACTGTTACTAATATATATAAAGAGAAATCATGATGATAGGGAAGATCTGAATCTGTAGACTAAGCTGAAAGATATCTTGGATAATGTTTGTTTTGTCCATCACTGTAACTCAGTTACTAGAGTGATGCCATATGTATAAGAGAGATTAAATCCATATTTGTGAATTAATACTCAAGGAAATAAAAAATAATTGGGCCGTGAATAGAAATTTTACCCACGGCTGGTGAGGGAGAACAGCCATTAACTGCTATAAAGAAACTACAGTTTTCATATGATTCTTTGTTTCCTCTGCAGCTGAACACAATTCTGAATGAATAATATTGGATTCTGCCAAAGATTGCTTCAGCTAAATAAATAGATAATATAGTCTGTTGGAGATATTGACATATAAATAGAGACATTTCTATTTCATTGGAAATATAATCTTTTGTGGTGGCAAAGTCTATCATTTCACCTTCTGTGAAGTTATGATTATTATTCTAGATTTAAATATTGTGATCTGTCTCAGAAGATTTAGAACAATACTTCAGTCTAAACTATAGTCTGATGCCTTATCAAAAGGATGCCCCATTATAGATTAAATGTTTGTATTTCTCTTTTGTAGTGACAAAAGTGCCACTTCTAATCACAGGATGCATCATGGATAAGGAAATGTAGGGTTTCCCAAAGTCAGCTTAACAATTATGCAAGGAACCTAATTGACCTTGGAAATGGAATATAGCAAAAGCTTTTGTGTTTTTAGGTTCACAATGTAAACGGACCTTGTATTCAAGATTTGATCCCAGGAAATCTTGTGTTATTAGTGACTCTGGGATGCTATATTTAATGAAACTAGAACCAATTCTTTATCAGTGCTCTTCAGTTTAGTTGGCACTTCTATGAGATTTCACTGCATGTGATTTGAAAACTAACATCATAAACTCTAAGCTTGAGAACACATAGGAGGGAGAAGCTCGTTCAAATTTATCATTGAAGAAGCGGAATATTTTTTGCTTGAAGAAAATATGGTAGTTTAGACAAAGATTTGGCGGTGATGAGCATTATTTGTAGAACTGTTTGGGTCTTGTCTTTGGGACTCAAACTATGTGTCAATGGTCAATAGCATAGAGTATGGATGTATGCATGCATGTATATAGAGTATGTTATACTACACTCTGAATCAAATTCTCTCCATTCGATGAGAAGGCAAAAGGCTATGGGATTTGTAAATATTTGAAATTGGTAGTATTTCCTAATAAAATGGAATATAGGTTTCTAAGTAACTAAATAGATATATTGTCTTAATATATTAAATATTAAATAAATATTAATATATTAAATATCCTAAATTCAAGAATTTCCTTATATTTCTTGATGAATTTGGGCTTTAGTTTTATTTGAAGAATAAGATTCTCTTCAATTTAAATGTGAAAAGGGTTCATTCAATATATGATAAATTCCTATTTGCAAAATTAATCTTATATAAATGTACAATAATTTTAAAATAATGTGCATCACATAATTTACTGAAATTTATTTTCAAAGTAAAATGTATATCTGATAATTACATAAGTAGATGAACTATACAGTAAATTACAATATTCTATCTTTTGTGAAGGTAAAAGAGAAAAATCACAAAAATCAAAGTTATGCATTTACATCGCAAGTGAGGTTTAATTGTCATGTAATGTATCAGTGCAAATAATTAATGTGCTATTACTGATGAAAAATATATTTTACTATTGCTTCTATAATTATTCCATATGAAAAAACAATAGAGTTAATAAAATAGCAAGTTTCTTAAGTGTATGGATTTAAAGGGATGCTACAATTTCAGGTGATTGCAGCACTCACTATAACCTGTCAATGCAGCCCATCCTAATGATTCTGGTAAAGATTTGAAATTTAGTTCTCAAACTATCACTCTCGTAGATTAGCAACCTCATACATATTCATCATGACAGCACTTGAAGCTGTTTGCTAATTAAAAGATCAATTATTTTTGTGGTTCATCCTCTATGTCTCCCTACCATTGCCATGATTGACTAGTGGATGTCTGTTTTGTGTTATTTGTGTTTGCTTTTAAAAGTCGGAAGCATTCTCCTTCGGTCCATTATTTAATCAGTTGGACTCTGATAAGAACCTCTTACTTTCTCTGGGTTTTTCTTTGTGTGAAAAGATCTGAGATTGTGGAAAGTTAGAACACATTTGAACTCCCATTGTCATCCCACACTAGGAGCAAAACAATTTAGAAGAATATAATCAATTATAGATATGCTCAGCATAGGAGAAAAATTTTTTTTTAATAGAGTTGTCAAAGAAGAATCTACTTTAGCTTCATTTCCTAACGGCCTTTCTGTAGCTTTGCAATACAACTCAAAGTCTGGAATTGTGATGTCTCCAGCTTTGTTTTTCTTTTTCAGGATTTCTTTGATTTATTGGGTTCTTTTGTGGTTCCATACATATTTTGAGATTGTTTGTTCTAGGTCTGTGAAAAATGCTCATGGTGTTTTCATAAGGATTGCATTAAATGTGTAGATTGCTCTGGGTACTATAGGCATTTTACTTATTCTTCCAATCTGTAAGCATGGAATGTTTTTCATCTCTGTGTTATCTTCAATTTCTTTCATCCTTGTTTTATGGTTCAGAATACAAATATTTTACCTGTTTGGTTAGGTTTATTCCTAGGTATCTCATGGTTTTGGGTGCAATTGTAAATGGGATTGATTCCTTGATTTCTCTTTCTGCTGTTTCATTATCGGTGTATAGAGATGCAACAGATTTCTGTATGTTGATTTTATATCCTGCAACTTTATGGAATTTGGACATCAGTTCTAGCAATTTTTTGGTGGAGTCTTTTGGGTTTTCTGTATAAAGTATCATGCCTTCTGCAAATAGTGAAAGTTGGACTTTTTCCTTGCTGATTTGGCACCCACCTGATTGGGGTGAATGATTCTTTTACTATGCTGTTGGATTTAATTTGCTAGTATTTTATTGAGATTTTTTTTTTTCTTTTTTTGTGGCTGGGGGAGTGGCAGAAGGAGAAGGAGGGGAGAATCCTAAGCAGGCAACAAGCCCAGTGCAAAGTCCAGTTCAGGGCTTAATCTCAGGACCATGTGATCATGACCTGAGCCTAAATCAAGAGTTGGAGGCCTAACTGACTCAGCCACCCAGGTGCCCCTTATTGAGAATTTTTGCATCCATATTCATCAGGAATATTGGCCTGCAGTTCTCTTTCTTAGTGAAGTCTGTCTGGTTTTGGTATCAGGGTAATACTGGCCTCATGGAATGAATTTGGAAGTTTTCTCCTTTTGCCTTGTCTTTTGCCATATGCTCTGTGAGGAAAAACCTCTAAGTAATCTTAAAATAATAAGTAATAAAACTTACTGCAAGGAGCACATGAACAGCCTGTACATGATATACTCAAAAAGTTTTCTGTGTATGTGATGAAATTGAGGGGATTGAGTTTATATTGAAATATTTCATTTATATTCTAGCATATTATAAGTCTAACTTTCTTCCTATATGAGAACATACTGACTTTGGGTTTTTTTCCTTTGATAGGTATAGCAATAAAATATATTAAGTAAGGAAAACTGTTGTATGTTTTCTTAGTATTTTGTTATTCTGCAAATAAAACTGATAGGATTTCAGAATATAAAAAAGACTTTCTTAAAAACTTAAAAGAATCTCTGGCAGGTCCTCATTATATTTTGTAGAAGTGAAAGTAGAAACAACATTTTAAAGTATGCTTTGTTCGTAAATCTCAATGAATATTCTTGAAACTCTATTATGTCAGTTATAAAGATGGAAATCAAAATGACATGTCAAGTCAAATAATATAACATATTGATGAATGTTCTTACAAAAATAACTAATATATCACAATATGAAAGCTTTTCTTAATTATTTCATAAACATTTCCTTGATATTGATAATAGTAAATTTGAAATCCAATAAGATTAATGTCAGTAGAGTTTAGTTTATATTAATCTGAGGTTCAATAATTCATTTCAATAGATTAAAAATTGTTAGAAGGTGTAAAAATTTATGTTTTATGAAGCTGTGGAATTCACTCAACATATATTTTTTGAATGATTATTATGAATCGAGCACTTTTCTGAGTCTGAGACTATTTTATTCAGTTTTTGATAACTGCTGTAATATACTATGTAAAGTGCACCTTTGAGTTTCATTATGTTAAATTGAAAAGTCTTTTGTCTATCAGATGTTCAGGAATAATTCTCAGTGTTGGCATGGGTGCAGGGAAAAAAGTCTTTATAGCATGTTTGAGGTATAAATTGATTCCAAATTTGAAAATGAAATATGACAACATATATTCAAATATTTATAAATTGTTTATATCCCTTGGCATAGCACTTCCTTTATTAGAAATTTATCCTAAGCAAATAATCATAGGTATGTGTATATTTATATACAGAAGATATTCTGAATCATTATTTTTGATATTGACAAAATAGGTAATCTTAAAGTCTAATAATTGACTACCAGGCAAATAAAGATGAGTAATAGCAGAGTACTCTATAGCTGTTAAAAATCTATTTTTGATGTATTTCTGATGAGAACACTGAAGATATATGAAGAAGAAAATATTCCATATTGTTAAAAAATGCATATCTTTGCATAAAAATATGTTGTAAAAAGTAGAAGATAAACATCAAAATGTAACAGTATTCCTTTCTGAGTACTATTTAAATGTTTGTTATTTAAAATGTATTTGGAGTATTTTGGACAAATCAAATGCTCTATGATGAGTTTAAATTACTTTTGATATCTGATTTAACATCATGTGAAATAATATATAGAATTTAAATTGTGAAAAAAAGAATTTAAATTGTGTTGTTCAAGTTTAAAGAAAATTTGGTTACTACAGTTTATGATATAATAGTAGCTAACATTCATTGTAAATTTACTGTGGGCAAATAACTTCATTAATAAATTTTACAGGTTCATAATCTCATAAAATATGTCATGTTCTTATTCTTTTTTTTATAAATGAGAAATATAAGACTTAAAAATGTTAAATCAAATGTAATAATATTTTCTTTGTTTTAAATAAAGTCATTTTTAATAGAAAAAAACATGCCATATGTAAAAATTCCAACATTGTATTCCAATGAACAGTTGTATTTGTTTTTTTAGTAGTTATAATTTGACTTCTCAAATTGACCCCAGGCCAACTTTATCAACTGGTCAATAGTTACGTCTTATCTCCAAATTTCATGTTTCCAACTAACTTTTTTTTTTTTTTTAAGTAGGCTCTACACACAGTGTGGAGCCCAATGAAAGGCTAAAACTCACAACCCTGAGTTCAAGACCTGAACTGAAAACACGAATCAGACGTTCAACCGACTGATCCACCCAGGCACCATTCATTTACCAACTAACTTAAAATACTGATATAAAAACTACAATAATTGTTTCACATAGTCAGATTTACATAAATTCTAATTTTATATTCAGGCATGAAATGTCATCCTGTAATTTTTAACTAGATATCAATAAACCACATCTAGTCAAAATACTCAACTAAAATTCATCACTTTTCTTGTGCTATATTTATCTTGTTTATTTCAAGGATTTTTTTTTTCCAAACAGACATTACTTAAGAACCTGAAATCTCTGGATATAATTTTTAATCCAATATACTACAATATGTTTTAAATACTCTGATTTTTTAGCATCAAACTATTCTCTAACAAATTCAAAACTGAGTGTACAAGTTAAAATGGAGCTTCTAATCATTCTTATATTTAAACTCATTTATTCATTTTTACCCACGGATTCTTTTTCCCCCTCTCTCTCTCTTTCTTGTTTTATTTGAGTATAGTTGACATACAATGATATATTAGGTGTACAACTTTGTGATTTGACAAGTTCATACATTATGCTATGTTCACAAGTATAGCTACCATCTATCCCATTACATCGTTATTACAATATCATTGACTGTATTTCTTATGCTGTGCCTTTATGTCCTTGACTTATTCATTCTGTAACTAGAGGCCTGTCTCTTCCTCTTCCCCTCACCCATTTTGCCCATCCCCTCATTCCCCTTCTCCGCTCCTCTCTAGCAACCATCAGTTTCTGTATTTATGGGTTCTCTGTATTTATGGGTCTGATGCTTTCACTGTTGTTTATTTACTCATTTTTTTAAAGATCCCATTTATGAATGGAATCCTTTGGTATTTGTCTTTCTCAGTCTAACTTATTTCACTTAGTGTAATGCCCTCTAGGTTCATCCGTATATTTAAATTTAGCATTTAGCATCTCTTTAATGTCTCTTGCTAGACATTAATCTTTTTTTTTTTTTTTTTTTTTTACCCAAATGATCCTTCTTTATCTAAATTAATCTGGGGGAAAGAAGTTACCCTAATTGGTTTCAACACAGTATATAGCCATTAAGGGGTTAATATCAGTAAATGGACTTTTCCTGTGAAGGACTTTTTTCCCCGCTTAATAAAAATGAATAGCAACCAATGACCATTACTTCTGCAATATGGTTTTCAAAAGTCCCTGAGGAAATTAGGGATAGTTTTGAGAGTTTAATTTCACATTAAGGTAATCTTATAGACCATTTCCTTGCATTTTACAAGAAAGGAACTTAAAGTCTTATCAGGAATTGGTACAAAGTTCTTTTTAGAAATGGAAGATAATCTCATGTTTACTGTGGTATGTTGATGATGTCAGTGTTCTGGTGAACATCAGGGACCTTGACTATTTGAAAACTCCATCCTTGTCCTGTAACCCCCTCTACTTGTTTTTGATATGTGTGTTGCTTCAAATCTTGCTAAGATTACACCAAAGTTTGTTGGAAATGATATCATATAGTTAGATTTTTTTAAAAATATGATATTTGCCATTTATTAAAAATTCTTCATACTGGAAAAAATGAAGCGGGCATCCACCAGATAAAAGCCCGGTGGCTACTCAGTTCCTAAAAATGTCAGATTTGGAGGATATGTGAGCATAATCCATGATCTGTCCCATACCCTTCATCACCTTCCCAGAAATTGTTTTGGAATCCACAAGGAAATAGACTCTTATAGTCTGATGTAAATAAAACAATAATACACCTTTGAAAAGATATTCGATTGGGCATTTTTATTATAATGGGACTAATACAATTCATATAAAACAGAGGTTGACAAACTTTCTTCTGTAAAGGGAATGCTAGTAAATCTTTTAGACTTTGAGGACCATATGGTCTATATGGCATCTACTAAATTGTTGAAAACTATCTTTCTAAATATTACCAACACAAGGCAAAGCTGAGTTTATTACTTACCACTAGGAGAGGGAACACTTCTCTGAAGCTTTGGCAGTATCTCAGTTGGAGGGAGGTAAATTTGTTGAGAATTGGAAATTTTGTTTGTGGAAATTTTTTTTGTTTCAATGTGAGATCTTGATTGGATTAAGATCAGTAAGGATGATGTAACAGTCCAGGATTGGGAGAAGCAGTAGGGTAGAGTTCTGAAGTGAATAACTCAAAGAATCTTAAGGCCCAATCTGTTGTTTGATGCTTTCCATTGAAGAGTTGATGGGTCTTTCAGATCCTGTAATGAATAATCGAACTACTTGCCTGGGTGTAAGGATCCTAGAAAATCAAATGTATGCTAATAAAGATTGTGGAATAAAAACACATATTAGTTACTGTAGACAAAAGGTGTCTTTTGCATTCTTAATGTCCAGGCTAGATGTAGGGTAGACAGTTTTGGTTCTCAGAACTCTGAGATGGAACACAAAGCAGTCACAGATAATGAATTATCAAATAAGAGGAGCCATGTGCTAATAAAACTTTATATATAGAAACTAAAGTTTGAATCTTTTATAATCCTCAAGTCACAAAATTTTATTCTTCCCTTGATTATCTGCAAACATTTAAAAACGTAAAAAAAAAAAAAAATTCTTAGCTTGTAGGCCATACGCCAGGCAACTAGATGGAGGTCCATAGTTTGCTCTAACGTAATTTAGAGGGTCACAGTGAGTATGGTATATATGGAGTAGAACATTAAAACAATATTTTTTAAGTTTAATTTCACTTTTAGAGACTATGACATAAAATTTTTCTGCTTTGGAAGAAGAAAGAAATGTTCATCTCTTGATTGCAGGGGGTTGAATTTTTTCAGAGGTTACTTTTGCTTTCTATAGTCATTTACAAACACTATAAACATAGGACCACTTAAAGATTATTGCTCAGTTTGGCCATTTTCAGACCACTCATATAGTCCAAATTTGCAACAGTGTGTACAGGCTTCTGATTATAAATCACTCAAGGAGATACTTATTTTGCAAAGTGAAATAAATCCTGAGACCAGGAGCATCTCTTCCATTTGTGTAGCTGGGATAAGAGCACAAGTGTAGGTCTCTGCTTCCCAGTCCACTTTTCTTTTCCAACTTTACAGTTGTGTTCCATGCAAACAAGGACTCTGATACCATCACTGGTACAACAAAACAGTGCAGCACGTATGTGTTAAGATCCGTAAGCCCCAACCTACCTGCCATCCTGCTGCCTTTGGCCACGTCTCAAGCCTAGGAGTACATGTACCTATGGTTACTCTGCCTTATGAGAGTGGGATCAGAAAAGAGGCTTAGGAAAGGCACTGCATACAGCCTTATGGCTGTTGTGCAGAGAATTCTGGGAGCCTGATATCCAGCATGTAATCTGTAAGCGACATGGATTCTGGATTGGAAGTCCATCATACAGCTGAAAGTGGAAGCCCCGATTTCCTGCTCAAACCACTTTTGATATTCACATTATAAAAGTTATGGAACCATTCTTTTGTCAGAGTCTCAGTTTGTCTTTTCTCTTTCCCATCTGATTTTCAGCTCCAGAGATGTTTTATTGGAAGTAAAGTAATAACAACTTTAACTCAACATTTTCGTCTTTGGCAGCAGATTATCTTTAATATTGATTATATTTCTAAATAATTAAATATAATAACTTATTTTCAAAACTTCCATGTCTAGTTTCAGTTTAATAATATTTATCGTCAGTGTCTTCATACTAGTTGTGTCTTCCTACTAGAGGAAATTAGATTGTAGTATATTTTTTATAAGGGTAAAATTGGCTTTATTATCATTTCCAGTTTACACGGATTAATGTTTTATTTTATTTTTCTCATAAAGATTGAAATTCCAAGTTTGTCTGGTTGATGTAGCAAAGGTAATTATACCAAGAATATACTGCTCAGAAAAAAATAGCTTCACAATAACTCCCAGTTAACATATTTTTATGTCTCTACTTCACAGCAAGGAACTCTTTTCATTTTAGAGTTTGTAGTGGCTCTGTGAAAGCATGTGAATTTCACTGGAATAAAGAATTCATTCGCATGCATATTGAAAAATAAAGATAAGCTTTATAAAACAGCTGGAAATATACAGTTATATGTAGATATAGCAACTGTTTGTTGGCACCCTATATTCTGAAAGCATACATATATTTTAAAAACCGAACAAAAGGCAAACAAACTTGAAGCCCAAGTGCAAATATATAGAATTTTTACTTTAGGAATCAGTTTTAAATTATGGATGTAAAATTTAAAACAAAATGAACCATAGGGGTTTAGGAGAACATATCTTAAATACAGCAAATTATTGAAGTGTTGTTTACCTTGATATCTTAATAAGAGGCCTAAGAAGAGCAAGAAAAAAGTCAAGCCTCAATAAAAGATGCTATAATTGAGATGCAAAACTGACTGGGGAAAAAAAAAAAAGGAAGACGTTTTACTTTTAGAAATATTAGTACTCTTTCATTATTCTACGTTCTTATATTAACTGAAAAATTAATAAGTACTTAAGTTAAGAGACTATGAGAATATTCTAAGCAGTATGCTTTCTTTATCTACTATGGAATTGACTTTGTATGGCCTGCAACTGGGGAAATTTTCATAAATAATTGTGGTTCATCATTTAAGGATATTTGAATCTCTTTCTGAAATTTATTTGATGTGGCTCTAATAATACAGTAATATATGAGTCACATTTGTTCAATTAATAACTACTAGCTATAAACTCTTCCTGTTTTTATAACCATTAAAAATGTCATTTTGGTCTGCTCTTCCTTCATCACTTCCGATTGTGAGGGGTGTCTCTCTAACATAAATAAATCTTAAAAAAAATAAATAGATCTTGTAATTCATTAAGACCCAGGACTGGTGTATTTTCTACATGTTTGACTAAAAAGGGCAGCGTAGGGATGCAAGTAATACAAAAAAACATTTTCAAATAAATTTGTTTTCTCTATTTTTCTCTACAATAGTGGATAAAAATGGAGTTGGAAGGAAAATAGAGTATAGAATACTCCCCATTTTTTTTTTAATTTTAAATTTAAGTACATCAAATATCCACTCTCCATGAAAGGAATAAATATAACATTTTAGCCAAAAGTCATTGCTAAGTAATAAGGTAGTTTGTTTTCAAAGATCCAATAAATGACATAACTGAGGTTGGGATACGTTTAAGAGTTTGGATATAGCAAGTGAGTATAAATGCTCAGTTTACTTGTTACACTTACAGTTTATTCAGCTAATGTGTACCATCGGTCACTGAAAACATCACTGGAATGTACTAAACCAGGGAAAATTTTCCAAATATTGTACGTAAATTGTGCTTCTCTTCCCCATTCTTCTCCCCCAAATCATAGGTTGAAGTCTCACCTGCAAGGCATCTGTATTTGTACTTGGTGCCATTATGACATAATTAAGGTTAAAGGGGACCATAAAGGTGGGGCTTTAATTCAATAGGACTAGTGTCCTTATAAGAAAAGGAGGAAATATCATGAGTGAGAGCACATAGAGGATAAGACATGTGAGGACACAGGAAGAAGGTTGTCATCTGCAAGTCAAAGAAAGAGAAATCTTCCTAGAAACCAACCCTTCCACTTCCTTGATCTTGAACTTCCAGCCTCCGGAATTGTGAACAAATATACTTCTGTGGTCTGTCATGGCAACCTGAGCATACTAACACACAAAGTCATATTGGCTCTTTGATTTGTACATTTTGCTCTTTGGGGAAATAGATAGTAGCTTCCAATTCTAGATTGTTCACTTTCTTCTGCATTCATATCTAGCTCCTAGTATATGCAGCTCTACATTTAAAATATTCTTTACCTGTACAAAATATGTTATAACTAAGTTTTATATGTATCACTTAAAATTAATAATTTTGTCTTAGGTCTTGCAAACAATAACAGGTTTCTAAAAGTAATTGCTTTTTCTTTAACATCACTTTACTCAATAAATATGTATGTAAACTCAATAGATAAATTTGTTTAAAAAGACTTGAAGGAATTTTAAAAGGCCACAGTGTGTAATGTCTTTATTTTTTAATTATTTAAACATTAGATGGTATGTTTAAATTGTCTGGGTAAGAGTGCTTGCCTTTATAAAATGGAGGAAATCAATTTGACTCCACTTAAATGCAAATGTTTTCTCTACAGTGGTTGCAGGTCAGATTTTTTTTTTTTTTAATTTTGGTCTTTTGTATCTATTAAACTTTGCTTTTTACAAGGATAGAAAAGCAATTAGTTAAGGTCATTTTGCCAAAGTTTTCCATATGCTTCTTACTTTCATTGACAAAAGCTAATTTAATAAGTTATATTTCACTATTATATTGAGGACCAGAAATGCTGAATTCTAAGTCACATAACTGCTGGCAGGATTCCTTCTTAATATTACTTCCTCAACATAAGGTCATATACTCGTACTCTTGTGTCCAACTGCCTGATTCTCCAGAGCATTGAAATGAAAATGAGTCTTTCTTCAGTTCATTGGGATCTGAATCAAACTCAATGAAGTAATCTTCCTGTTTCAGGAATTTATAGCTAAAGAAGTTCCTAGAAAATATTTTGTGTTACTGAAGACATAGTCATAACTAAAATTTTCTCCAGAATACCCAATAAAAAAGTCTTCCAAGAGTGTAATTTTTTTCTTAGAGACCACATGTCAGCTATGTTCTCTCAAAAATTCAGCACATCACTCATCCTTTAGGGTACCTGGACATCTTATTATCAATGATCCTTTAAGAAAAGTAATAGAAACAACTTACACATTGAGTAATAATATTCTTCTCAAATAAAAGACCTTAAAAAGTTATAGAGGAAATTAGTGTGAGATTTGAGTTCTAGTATTTGAAATGGTTTCTTATTTTACATTTATATAGTTAGATTGCACACTGAACTAAGCAAACATAAATCAAACTATTTGCAAAACAAAAAGGTATTTTGATTTTTAACACAGACAATATAAGTATACTTTTAAAATTACTAAGGCAACAAAAAATTGAAGATCAGATACAGTTTACCTGTATCTGTATCTATTTGTAACAGAAATACTTACCAAAGTTTAATTTGCAAATTAATTTTGTGGTCTAGTACTGCTGTAGAGATCCAATCCCCTCTAATGCTGTATATATTATAAGAATATATGAAAAATAATGTAGATATGAATTTACTGAATTTATTAATTTGGATACTGCTCTGAAAAGGTGATAAATTCTATATTTCACCACCTTGGTGGGTGCAGATTATGTGAAAAATCTGACAAGGAAAATGACTGGTTATCTTCCAAGAACTAAAAGTGGTAGGAATAAACTCAGTGAAGGAGAGGAGAGGCTGGTAAGGAGTGAATTCAGAAAGGAAACCAAACACAAAACCAAGGTCACAAAAGCCATCTTCAAATTGGGTTTTATTTGGGTCGCAGTGAAACCTATAAAAGGTTATGATAATAATTCAACTACTGGGTATTTGCCCAAAGAAAATGAAAACACTAATTTGAAAAGATATATGCACCCTGATTTTTATTGCAGCATTATTTATAGTAGCCAAAATATGGAAGCAACCTAGGTGTCCAATATTAGACAAATGGATAAGGAAGATGTGAGATAGATAGATAGATAGATAGATAGATAGATAGATAGATAGATATACAGCCATAAAACAAAGATGAATTCTTGCAATTTGAGACAACATGGATAGACCTAGAAAGTATTATGCTAAATAAAATAAGTCAGACTGAGAAAGACAAATGCCATATGGTTCCACTCATAAGTGGAATATAAAGAAAAAAATGAATAAACAAGCAAAAAAAAAAAAGAAAATTCAAGCAAAAAGCAGAATTCTGTAGACCTATAAATACAGAGAACAAACTGATGCTTGCCAGAGGGGAGTGGGATGGGAGTGGATAGAAGGGTGAAGGGAAAAGGGACATACAGGCTTCTAGTTATGGGTTGAAAAAGTCACAGGAATAAAAATCCCTGCATAGGAATATAGTCAATGATTCATAATGACAATGTAACAGGACAGATGGTAGCTACAGTGAGGTGAATATAGCATAATATACAAGCTTCTCAAATCACTAAGTTGTACACCTGAAACTAATGTAACATTGGATGTCAACTACATTCAAACAAAAAAAATAATTTAAACAAACAAATATCTATTTTTTTAAACAAACAAATTTCATTAAAAATAAATGAGTACAGGGGAGCCTGGGTGGCTCAATGGGTTAAAGCCTCTGCCTTCGGCTCAGGTCACAATCTCAGGGTCCTGGGATCAAGCCCCGCATAGGGCTCTCTGCTCACCAGGGAGCCTGCTTCCTCCTCTCTCTCTGCCTGCCTCTCTGCCTACTTGTGATCTCTCGCTCTCTGTCAAATAAATAAATAAAATCTTTAAAAACTAAATAAATAAATAAGTACATAAATAATCTCTGACTCTCTGACTTCCTCCACCTGATTTTCATATCCTTGTAACAATTCTGCTCAAACACCCAACATTTGCCTCTTCATAGGCAAATTTACAACAAACTTAGAACAAAATGATACATATGTTTTCACTGATACTGCAACTCATTCTTATCATCCTTATCTAATGTCTCTACACCAAGTCTGTATGAACATTTTTCTTCTAAGATTGGCAATGACCTACATTTTACCAATTTCAAATAATGCACTTTGGTAATAAACTTTCTAGAACTCTTGGGAGCATATGAAATAGTTAATGCTTCTCAACATCTCAAAACACTTTTATCTGGCAGTTTCTGGGACACTGAATATTCCAGACTTTCCCTCTGACAGGCTGAAGTTTTGTTGTTGTTGATGAATTCACTCAGGAACAGTTTTCATTCCTTTCATTCTCTATAGATCTCATCTCTGCCCTTTGCTTTAAATATCACTTAAATATTGACTCACAAATTTATATCTCACATGCAATCTCTCTGCTAGGCCATAGATACATTTATCCAACTGCTCTCTTCTCAATTTCACTCTGAATCTTTTCCACTCAGCTCTCCAGAGAGTAGAGAGCCTAATTGTTTATAAAGTATTCATCGTATCTTGTAACTCCAGTCCTTTTAAATCTTCTATAGCTTTCACTGCAACTCCAATAAAACCCAATTTGAAGATGACTTTTGTGACCTTATTCTTGTGTTTGGTTTCCTCTCTGAATTCACTCCTTACAAGCCTCTCCTCTCCTTCACTGAGTCTATCCTTACCAGCTTCCTTTTAGTTCTTGGAAGAAAACCAGTCCTTTTCTATGTCAGACTTTTCTTATATGCTGTCCTCTCTGCCTTAAATGCCTCCCCTCACTCTTCTTATAGTGTAAAATCCATTTTTAGGTTGTTGTTTCTCATCTCTCTGAAGCGAAGCTTTTCTCCTCACAAGCTGTTCACTGCCTTTATATTACATATCACATCGTTAACTGCATAAATTGTAGTTCATATTCAGATGTTAGTTGCCGGTTTCCCCATTAGGCTGTAATCTAAGTTCTCAGAAAGCAAGCACTGTGTCTTTGTTTCCAGGTGTTCTCCTTGGTGCCTGATGTATAATGGGCACACAATTAATGTTAGTCCAGTGAGAGAATGATATGGGAGAAATAACCAAAAGTGTTGAAACTGAAGAATGTAAAACAAATTTCCTTTACTGGGCAACAATATGGAAATACATCACTTGATTTTTTAAGAAGAGTTTAACCAATGTCATCACTATAAGATACCTTAGAGAGGAGTTGGATATTTAAGGGAAGGCTAAACACTACTATAATTTAATTACTGATTTATTCTCAAATATTTATAAAGCATCCACTCTGATGTGTTGGAGATAATACTATAAACAGAACAAAGATCCTGCCCTTAATATAATATAAAATACACTGAAGTATGTCCTTATTTAAATAGTGCATTATAAAGTTGCTATATGGAAATGTTTTTACAATCCCACAGAGAATCATGTAAATTTGTCTAATATAGATGAAAGGATCCAAGTTAAAGATATTCAAAAGAAACAGTAGATACATATGATGGGCAAATAGACAAAGAGTTCTTGTGTGGAAGAAAGATGCAGAAAGGCCCAGAAACATGAGAAATCATGATAGACTGGGAGAGCATTGAATAATCTTGTTTTGGTTTGGTAAAGTATAGGCTTTGTATGTATGTATATGAGTGGCGTGTGTGTGTGTGTGTGTGTGTGTGTGTGTGTGTGTGTGTGCTGAAACAGTGGTTGATGGTGACTGAACGTGTTTCCTGGGGATCCTGAAATGGCTTGTGAGCCATGTGAAAGTGCTTGGACTTTGTTCCATATACAATTTGGCAAAGCATACATATGTTTTAAACTTCCTCACCTTAATGTAGTTTAATCATTTTTAAAGATTTTATTTATTTATTTGACAGAGAGAGATCACAAGTAGGCAGAGAGGCAGGCAGAGAGAGAAGGGGAAGCAGGCTCCCTGTTGAGCAGAGAGCCGGATGCAGGGCTCTATCCCAGGACCCTGAAATCATGACCTGAGCTGAAGGCAGAGGCTTCAACCCACTGAGTCACCCACTCGCCCCTAGTTTAATCATTAAAAACAAACAAGTAAACAAAAACTCTTACCCATAGTTTTTCAGATATAGACGAGCTTAGAGATCTGATTTACTTTAAAAATAAAATCATTACCTAGAAATAAATGCTCCCACATAGTCTAATAAGTTACATCCCCTAATATACCTGGGATTCACCCAAAAGCAGAGACTGAATCAAAGGCTAGTAGATTAGTTTATTAGGAAATTTTATGTAGTAAGAATGAGAGACAAGAGAACCAAATCACTGTATATAAGGAATTATTGAGTTAGTCACTTTCAGGGTCCCAGGGCTCAGTCTCACAGAAAAGTCAGAGAAGCATTACACAACTCAAAACTATTTTTTTAAAGATTTTATTTATTTATTTGTGTGTGAGAACGAGGGAGAGCACAAGCGCTGTGGGCAGCAGAGAGAGAGGGAGAAGCAGGCTCCCCGCTGAGCAAGGATCCAGATGCCGGGCTCCATCCTAGGATCCCAGGATCATGACCTGAGCCTAAAGCAGACGCTGAACCAACTGAGTCACCAAGGTGTTCCTCAAAAGTATTTTTGCCCAGGGGACAAAAAACTTTTATCCATTGGTTTCTGTCCACACCTTAGTCAAGTGCGATTCCTTAGGGGTTAACACTTCTGCACGTGGGGGTTGCACATGCCAGGGCACTAAAAGATTTCTGTAGATGTTCCACAGGGTAGCATCAGGGAAACTCTCAGGACAGGAGGTAAAATGTTGGGTGCAGTCCTCAGAAAAGGGAATGTCAAGTCTACTACAAGCAACCGCTCAAAGCTGCTGAGAACTGTTTGCTAGAGCAGTGGCCTTAAGGAGGTCTCCTGTGCTCCCACATACTGAGAGTCATCTTAAAAGGTAACTTTTAAAGGCCTCTTTGTTTCCATACTAGATGAATGTCTGGTAGAAATTGCACAGATAAGACAATTTAGTGACTAAAGTTTTTACTCTTCTGCCCATTGTTGACAGGGCCTCACATGCAACACACATTCTGTCTTGTAGGCAAGCTCTGTCACAACAATTTGGATACAGATTGCAACTTGCTGGCAAGGTGAAATTCATGCTGTCTTTTCCCAGCTCAGGACTAACCTTGGCCTTACTGAGGAGGTTGGCTGCAAAATTCTGTGTCCCTGAAGCGTGTTTCCGGGGTTGACCTCAACAGAGGGTCTTTCTGGCAGGACATGAGCAATTCTGTTTCTCCCCTCTTTCCTCAAATGCATTTTCATTTTAATCTATTTGCAGGAATCATTCAACATGTCTGCCAGTCGGTGTTTAAGAAAATGTTTGTCAAGATCTTTAAAGTTATTACCTTTTTTCTTCCTTTTCATTTGGAAGGAAAAGGACAATTTTTTTTTGGAATATGAAAAAGAGAAAGGATTCATGTGGAAGGGTAATTCCTGTGAGAGCTGATGAGACTAATCCTCCTTGAATGTTCATGACTCCTTATAACAAGGACTGAACCTGTTCTATTTTCAAATGGATTTTTTTTTAAATAGCCTATTCATTTTTTAAATAGCCAGTTGGATGGCAATTTAGATGCTTGTAACTTTCTTGATTTTCAAGCTTATAGTGAACCCCATTTATCCTTTGAAACATTACTTCCACATTGCATGTCAGAGAGAGAGAGGAAAAAACACAACACCAAAGATTTAGTAAAAAGTAAAGTAAATTTGCCTCCACTGTTTACAGATTGAAAATAAAATTGAACAGTAGGTGGTCTGATTATGTATTTTTATTTCCAGGATCAACAACAGTATTCTGTTGTAGATACGGGATATTGTTACAACTAGAAAAATACAATAGCAACAGTGAAAAAAATAGTAACTGTCCTTTGCTCTCTAGAAAGCATGCCAAGTCAGAGGACAGCTGCTGGGAAAGATCTTACTTTAAGATTATTTCACTTATTAAAGAAATCCCATAAAATTGGTGACATCTAATGCACTAAGTGCTGCACTGTTCATGCCATTTGAGAAATTGTGCAAAAAAACAGCAAGTGCCTTTTACACTCAACTACCATTCAACTACTGCCAAACCATCAGTTGTGTGTTATTTATATCTTCTAATGCGATAGATTTAATGCAGTGCTATTCTAGGTATTTCTGGAGCTCATGCCATATTCAGTGTAACACACTATTTTTTCCCCTCCTTTTTTCTATTTCTCAGGAAGGATCAAAAGCACAACAAGTGGATTCAAAGAAGAGCTTTTTGAATGTCTCACCTTAAAACCTTGTTACTCCCACAGTGGATAACCTCCGATTTCACTTCACTGCCATGGTAGCAAAAATTGAGTCTTTTTATATTCTTCAAAGGAATTCTAACAGCCCTCTTTTTAACTTTGATTCTTTGTGTTTGTACTTAGTTTTAGAGTTAGGAAAGAACAGAAATCCTCTAATATTCGGCAGAAAGCCCACACTAAAGCTTATAAGTAAATTTGATTAGTTTAATGCTATATTTTGATAAATAATAGGAATAAAATTTTTTAGTAGAAATACTTGGTCATTTTATACATAAATTTGAAAAGGATCGTATCTTCATGAGAATCCATCTATAAGATTTTTAGAAATTGAATACTGAGTGGATCAAGTGAAAGAAAATTCTCTAAATCACGGGTTTATACAACGACCTCCACTACTTACACAAGTGAGCTACATTCCAGCCAGTGACTCTGCTCTATGCTGTCACATCTATTCTGTGACTGCACCACCCCTCCTTCCTCTAGCAGTTTTCTTTAAGGCTAAGTAGACATCACACTAACCTATATAAGTTCACTGTCACTGGAAAGAGATAAGCTGTGTATAAAAATCCCTGAATACGATGACTACATGGCCATTCTTTGCTTTGTTCTGGTCATCAACTGAGTTGAATAATTTAGGAACCAAAATAAATATTGTTTTAGATATGCATTGTCCCTTCTTTTATAAGCTTATGGGCTGAATGAATGTTTCTTTTAAGCTTGCACTTTCAAGTGTTCAACATTGTATCCAGGATAAAATTTTCTTTGGGCATGCTATTTAAATTCTCTGAATCTGTCCCTTCATTCGTAAAATTCGTGGGGGAATGTGTCTGACACCACCTCCACAGACTAGTTTGAGTTTGGTGAATGAGTATATTTCATGTCCTTGGTATATATCTTGCTCTTTGGTAAGCAGTCAATAATTGAAAGCTACTACTCATACTTATTTCCACTCATTGTTTCTCTGGTTTATTCATCATTTTAAGCTGCTGTAGTTTTCAATATAAAAGATGTTGCCTTTCTGCCAATCTCACATTTTTTAAACGTATGTATAATTTTTTGAAATACTTGTAATTTGAGAGGAAAAATCATGCACATTTTCACAGTAGTTATTTGATAGCAGTGTTTAAATAAGGCATTTGTTTCCTGCTAGTGGGAATAATATCTACTGCTATTCTCTCCTGCTTTTATGTCACTCCCTTTGTAGAACTTATTCTTTAATGTTTTGTGGTACTTTTTTTCTCTGCTCACTGTTTGAGCTTATTCCACTTGAGTTACCCATACAGGCCACCTTATTTCTTCTGCTTATTTTAACTGACAACTATTTTGAAGTGTCATTTTTATGTCAGCAGAGATCTCCATTCTAGAATTCAAGTTTTGAACACTCTATCTGAAATTAGAACATTAAGAATAGTTTTGATACAAGTGTTTATAAATACTTCTGCAGGAAGTCACTCATGTTGGTGGTTATCAACTAAGAATCTTGCAGGTGTGGCAACCAATTTAGAATTCCACATCTTCAAATAGTCAAAGTTTTTAAGTACTGCCACGTATTTTATTACCTTAAAAATTAAAAAGCTACCACTTTTAATATAGCCTGAATGTTTTGAGTAGGATTGCTATTTCAATTTATTTGGGGACTGGAAACAAAAATAATTGTGTTTCTTTGTTTGTTTTTCACCAACGGAAGAGAATTGGAGCAATTATGAAAACACAGCTTTATTACATGGCAGGACTGAAGAGTTCTGTGTGAAATTACTGAAATTAGACTATAGATTGGAGCCTAGATTTTGTGCAGAGGCAGCGATGGTGTATAAACTGGAGCATTAATACTGTTATTGATGCTATTTCACAAGGGTGACACAAATAAGCATCATCTACCTCTTTGTTTATCATCAAAACTCATGAGATAATATATAGAAAATATGCATAAGAGCAATAAATTGAATATTTTTGTTCAATATTTGAAAAATTTCAGCAGCAAATACATGAGTAGTACAACACTTAAATCACTTCATTAATTAGTTTTATGTGATAAACTATTTGATTTTTAAATTTCCTTTTAATAGCATTGTTATGCTTGCCAGAGAATGTTGTTACTTTTTATTACTTTATATTTCATAGATATCTTCATATTTCACAATTTGAATGTTTTCAATTATATGCTAAAAGTCAAGCAAATATTTAATGTCCAAGTTAAACTTCATTGCCTTTATGGATACATTTTATTGACTCCTAGCCCTTAATCAATTTAAACACTAATCCAAATTGATAAACTTGCTTACAAAATCTAGAGAGATTCTTAAAATCCTATTTAATTTTACACACAGAAAAATATTTTCACATGGTATAATTAAAACATACCAAGATGCTTTATAATTTTAGAACTATAAATTTGAACTAAATAATTTCTCTGCTGCAATAGAATTATGTTTTGACTGCAGAGAAGAAAGATACTAAAAAAGACATCATACAAAGCAGAATGAAGTAAAAATTATTGTTGATATTCCAACAAAAACACAGTGAATATAAAGACAAAAAGGATGAGTTATTTTGGCCAAGAAATATGGCACATGAGTTGGACTGAAAAGATGGACAAGATATTGTTTTTGTGGAACAGTAGTACAGTTGGTATTATGCTTTATGAAGTCAAATGGTGGAAGAGTGAATAAACAATATAGATATGAGGAGAAATGGAAGTGAGAACATTGAAGGCAGTGTTTAATAAGTAATTATGAATTCTTTTTTTTTTAAAGATTTTATTTATTTATTTGACAGAGAGAGAGATCACAAGCAGGCAGAGAGGCAGGCAGAGAGAGAGAGGGAAGCAGGTTCCCTGCTGAGCAGAGAGCCCGATGCGGGGCTTGATCTCAGGACCCTGAGTTCGTGACCTGAGCTGAAGGCAGAGGCTTTAACCCACTGAGCCACCCAGGTGCCCCAAGTAATCATGAATTCTTTAGCAAAATAATTAATTAGAAATGTGGATGAAAAAGAATGGGGGCACAGTTGAGTGGCTCAGTTGAGCGTCCCACTCTTGATTTTGGCTCAGGTCCTGATCTCAGGGTTCTGAGATCTAGCTGGAGTGTGGGGCTCCGTGCTCAGCAGGGAGTCTGCTTTTCCCTATTCTCCCCTTCTGTCCTTCCCCTTCACCTCTCTCTCTCTTTCTCAAATAAGTAAAATATTTTTAAAAAAGAAGCAAAGAAGAAGGTTGGATGTTATTAATAGCAATCATATTGCATAATGCAGAAGGTGGGTTTATAATTCATTTTTTTTTCTTAGTATTGATTTCCTTTACAGGTGACTTGCATTTGACCCTGTCAAAGATACTTAATTCATATGGTACCAGTCATGTCAATGTGCCTACTTAAGATGACAATCCCTAGAAACATGTACTTCATCTTTAGGTTTTATATCTTGGTGTCTAGCATTTGTGCCCATCTGTTTCCATGGCATACTGCCTACTCAAGGATTGGTAAGACCTTTGGCAGCAGTGGCAACAGCCTGAGGTGCCAGGTAATACTGAGTTTAAGAAAGGCGTCTTGCAGAATTTTCCTTCTGACATCTGTGAAATTGGAAGAGTGCAGGGAAGTCTCTTTTCTGACAGACTTGCCACCCTGGCTCCACATGTCTCTGTACATTTAGTGACACCTGTTCATGATGATGTGCCAAAAGATTAAAAAATACTAAAAAAAAAAAAATAGAAAGAAAGAAAAATAAAAGCTAACTTTTCTCAATTTATGGTCCTGTCAACATATCCAGGTTTTCAGATCGGTGCTATAGTCGTTTAGTGAGTAAGAGAATTCACATAAATTATACATTTTCTATATCTTATAGATGTGTATTTATATAGTGTGTATCTTAAAAATTTTCTCATATCTTATATCTTGTATGTATTTTGTTCACCAACCCATAGCAAAAGACATACACTAAAAAGAGAAAAAAAACCTGAGATACAGATATATTCTCAATTTCTAGAAGATACTCTTATAGTGAATTAATGAGAATAAATTAGATGTTAATTATGAAAAGGAGATATAATGGGTAAGCCCAAGGACAGATTTTGGGTTTTTTTGTTTATTTTGTTTGGTTGAGCTAATAATATTTATTAAAGTAGTTCTCACTCATTATGTAAGTCAATTTTTGGTAAATATTATTTTTCTTTGGCATTGCGTTCTAACTTATCTTTTTTAAATTTTGGGTAAATATTCTTTTTTTTTCCCAAATGCTTTTATTTTATTTTTTCAGCGTTACAAGATTCATTGTTCATGTACCACACCCAGTGCTCCATGCAATACGTGCCCTCCTCAATACCCACCACCAGGCTCGCCCAACCCCGCACCCCCACCCCTCCAAAACCCTCAGTCTGTTGCTCAGAGTTCACAGTCTCTAAATATTCTTAATAAAAGAGGAATAATAGCTGTTCCCATGTTGAGAAAATCACACACACACATACACACACACACAACACAATATCCTTGAAGAAATTTCATATTTTCAGAATTAGAAAAATAACACTAATATAATTAAACAAATAACGTTTACTATACACATTATGGCAAAAACATAAGAATAATTTATTTTGAGAGCTTTAATAGTTTAATAATAGCATCTTTAAGTCTTTTTAGTTTTAAATCTCATCATATGAATGAGGAAATGGAGGTGCAGAGAGGTAAAAAGATGTTAGAACAGAAACAAAATCTTATTTCTCTCTTCCTGTAAATATGCATCTCCTAAAAATGTTTTTCCCTTTTTCCTTTTAGTTTGATATCCTGTCATTGGTAGGTGATGGGAGATTCATATAAAAATAAATTTTCTTGTGGCGCCTGGGTTGCTCAGTGGGTTAAGCCTCTACCTTCGGCTCAGGTCATGATCTCAGGGTCCTGGGTCGAGTCCCACATTGGGCTCTCTGCTCAGCAGGGAGCCTGCTTCTCCCTCTCCCTGCCTCTCTGCCTACTTGTGATCTCTGTCAAATAAATAAATAAAATCTTTTTTTTTTTCTTTCCTCTGGGATGCTTGAGTGGCTCAGGTGATCTGAGTCTTGGTTTCAGCTCAGGTCATGATCTTGGGATCCTGAGATCCAGCCTGAGTTATGCTCTGCATTGAGAGTGGAGCCTACTTGAGATTCTCCTCCTCCCTCCCCCCTGTCCTTCCTCTCCCTCCCTGTCACTCTCTAAAAAATATAAATAAATAAATAAATAAATAAATAAATAAATAAATAAATAAAATTTCTTCCATAAGAGCTCAATATTCGTCAATTGCCTATACATAATTTCTTCTTAGTTGTGTTACTTAGGAGATCAGAAACTCACATTTAAAAATTATTTTGAATATCATAGAAAAATAACTTTTAGTCATTTTAGATAATTAAGAGTATAGCATATCAAACATTTCAGACAGATCAATATTACACAATTATCATGAAATACTTTAGGTGATGAACTATGTTTAAGCATATAGCTAATCATTGGTCAGCTTCACTTTTTCTGTACTTATATACATGTTAAATATGGGCTTAATTTAGTACCCATTTTATTTTCATTTGCTTCAAAATATTAAATCTATTATTTGTTTTTACATTTTCTGTACTTTGGTTTTACATCTGACATATAATTTTATGAATTTTCTCAAAAACATTTTTTTCTCTGGAAAAACATTTTCTCACTGAAAATTATGTAAATAAGTTAGGAAGTTTAAACTAAAAATACCTTTTATTCTTTTTCTTTTTTAAATATTTTATTTTATTTATTTGTCAGAGAGAGAGAGAGGAGAGCACAAGCAGGGAAAGCAGCAGGCAGAGGGAGAAGCAGGCTCCTCCTGAGCAAGGAGCCTGATGCAGGACTCAATCCCAGGACCCTGGGATCATGTCCTGAGCCAAAGACAGGAGCTTTACTGATTGAGCCACGTAGGCATCCCAAAAATACCTTTTATTCTTAAGATATTATTTAGCTGCATGTTCTATTATAATAATATTAATAATTAGGGAAATACTTCATTGAATACTATGTTTCTAATATAAATACTATTTTGTCTTGCTGAAATCCATTAAGTAAAACAAAATATACTATTGAGAGAATGTTCACAATGGCATTTCAAAATGCTAAGGATGAGCTTTCTATCAGTTGCATGTTTCAAGGGATTGTTAATGTCATGGAGTGAACTGACAAGTCCAAGGGCAAAATTTATCACCCTTTGAAGTTCAAAATGTCAATGGGGTGTTGTTTTTAGCCTATGTTTTAAATCTGACGAATTTTTGCAAGGTCCCTATGTAGGTGGTAAACTTGTATTTAAACAGACCATTAATTAGGGGAAATCTAATTCAATGTCATTAATTGCACAGTGTTTTCAAATCTTTTTAAAACTCAGAGATGAATTTATTCTTCATTCCATCATTCCTTAAATAACTTCTGAGTGCTTACAGAATTCCTCACTTTATGCTAAGATCCAGGAATACAAAGACGAATACAATGAGATCTCAACCTTTAAGGAGCTTCTGGCTTGGTAGGCAAGGCAGATGTATTAAGTAATATTTACTATAATGGTATACTGTAGATATAGATTATAAATATGGATTTATCCTGCATCCAGTAATCCAGTAGAGATCTCACAAACGTTTTCTTTCTTTCTTTCTTTCTTTCTTTCTTTCTTTCTTTCTTTCTTTCTTTCTTTCTTTCTTTAACGATTTTATTTATTTATTTGACAGAGAGAGAGAGAGATCACAAGTAGGCAGAGAGGCAGGCAGAGGGAGAGGGGGAAGCAGGCTCCCTGCTGAGCAGAGAGCCTGATCCGGGGTTCGATCCCAGGACATTGAGATCATGACCTGAGCGGAAGGCAGAGGCTTTAACCCACTGAGCCACCCAGGCACCCCCTCACAAAGGTTTTAAATTAAGCGAAATATTAGACAACATTTCTGTTGTACATGGATAGTACTAGTGAGAGCTGGATGATGGTTGAAGTGATTTATTGGCAGTGGAGTAACAGTAATAAACAGAAATAAACAGTAACTCTTTGAAAATTTTTGGATAGTCTGTCTTATTTAGGTTGCCTTTTAAGTAAGTAAAGCTTTAGGTAAACCTTAAGTGAAAATTGAAAGTGAAAAGAGAAGAAAATTGATATTTGAGTGGAATATAAGTTTTAAAGTCACAAAAAATGAGTTAGATGCCATATAACCCAATATCCTTATTTTGTAGGTGATAAACAGAGACCTAGAAAGGTGAAGAGAAATGTATATTACAAAAGGCTTAAGTAGGACCAAGCCATCATTTACATCCAGGTAGTAATTTGAATCCAGGTAGAATTCTCATTTCTCACAAATCATCCTAGTAGCTCATTCTAGTCATATGTACATAATCTGTAATCACGGAAGAAATGCAATCATAAACCTCCTTAAGACAGAATATAGAGTAAAAAAATATCATAATGGGGTAGATCTTTAATTGCATCTAATTTGGGGTTTCAATTAAAAATGAAAGTATATTAGTTATTTAAGGACTTCAGTGCTGAGTTCAAAAGGAAGCTATGTGGACCATTGTTGAAATTATACTATGTATAGTCAATTAAGAAGAATGAATAAAATTTCTTGATCATTTTTGATGTAGAAATAAAGTCCACTCATTAAGAACAAGCAGAGAGTACTTATTCAGAGCTTGCTTTATCAAGGAAGCCAGCCACCATCACTTGTATGTGCAGACTCAGGCAGAGGAGTGGAAAGGTCTGGAGGAGAAAAACAAAAATGAGGGAAGCTGGCAGTTACTGACTAAGTACTCTCCATTCTGGTCAAATTCTTACAGAAATCAAGTGGGGTCCCTGGCTGGTCGATGAATCAGAGTTCTGTTTCCATATAAGATCTGACCATTGTCCAATTTTATCTTCAATCTCTTACAGGTAAATACCACAAAAGACATAAGTAGATAATGGTATTACTCTTTTTTTTTTTTTTTTTTGAGGCTACGGTATACCTCTTCTGAGATTTGAATATTTTTACATCATCAGAAATTAAGACAGGCTAACGGCTGAAAATATCTTTCAAATATCTTAAACATTTCCTTTAAAAAAATTGTTTTATCCTGGGGCCTCTGGGTGGTTCAGTCATTAGGGATTAGCCTTAGGTTCAGGTCAAGATCCCAGGGTCCTGGGACAGAGCCAAGTATTAGGCCCCCTGCTCAATGGGAAGCCTGCTTCTGCCTCTCCCACACCCCCTGCTTGTGTTCCCTCTCTCACTGTGCCTTTTTCTGTCAAATAAATAAAAAATCTTTTAAAAAATTGTAATATCTTATTTTGTGAGCCTTGGTTATCTCCTTGGAAAATGCATTCACTATTGGCTTGCTCTTGCTCTTGTCCATATGTTTACATTGCTTTATCAAAGCTATTACTATTAAAAAAATTATCAGTATTTAAGGAAAAATAAACAAATGGATAGATGTGACTTATTTTTCCTTTTCTAATTAAATCGAATATTCTTAGGAATTTTTGTCTCGTTTTCTCACTAAATTTTCCATCTTTTCTTCAAGGTCACTCATATTGCTTAAGCCACATTTTTAACAAATACTTTTAGCTAAAAATGATTCCCTCCTATATTCCATATGAGGTAAACCAGATATAAAATGATGGATTTCATAACTTGAAAGCTATATCTGTAAAATTTATAGATACATCTTTCATTTCAAATAAAGTGAGAGATGATAACCTTAATTCAACATTTAAAATTTCCTTTTTTCCCCCTTAATCTCAATGTACTCTCTTAAAGACAGGAGAAAGAATGGTCTCTTTGTATTCAGTGATGCATAGGAGGAACACACAGGCAATAACTGTTGAAAAATTATTACATTCAAAATCCCTTATCACCTTACCATGCTTTAATTTAGCTTTTTAATTTAAATTATTTTCTATGTTCAAAATATGTCTTGATTAATATTAAACACAAAGTTTAACATATAATCTATTTTGGATTGCTTTCAGGTAATGTGTGAAAACATGGCTTTACAAAGTCAAATAACCGATTCCACATGCACCAAATTTAAACTACCATGTAGATTATTCATGTCGAAAAATGCTTTTTGTCTTATTTATATATTTCATTCAGAAACACTTTTGTCATTTTATCTAGATAATCTTGTCTCTGATCTCCTTCTCTTTGGTTATACTCCATAACCTTAGTTAGTGTTATAAAACCATTGAGGTTAATTTACTTTGAGTGGAATGTTTTGACATAAATTGGTTTTGCTTCAAGTGAAACAAAATTTTTCTCATGAAATATAAATGACTTTGATTTATAACCAAATGCCTGCTTGATACTTTCAGCTTAACACTTTCTAAGCTTAATTTATTTCTTCTGATCCATCTCCTCACTGACAAGCCTCTAGAGCAAAGTACTTAAACCCCCTAATAGTCTTGTCATAAGACATTTAAGGTAAATTTCTTAACCTCTAGTTCAAACTCACTTTGCATATCACTCTTCTTAGGAGAATGAGAACCATAAGTCCTGGCAATATCTGGATAGATGCTAATTCATAACACATTTCTGAATTATCTGTCCTCACACATTACAAGTTATTTTCAGTAAAGGATCCACCAGTATGAAGCACATTTGTTCTCAAGGTTAAAAACAGAAAGCTTGTTTTATCTGTGCTGAATGTTGCACTTAAGACTTATCTTAGGAAACTGCTGCTGTCCTAATGTGGACTGAAATTTTCACTTTCTCCACTATTAGTACTGGGGAGTCAGCACCCTGTCCCCCCCCATCAAGATCTAGTTAGGTGATGCCAAAGGTGTCTTTAATATCTGGTGTTTGAGACTGGGTTTAGAACTCCCTATTTTAAAGTGATGTTTGATGGGCAAGGGTCTTCGGACGCTATGTAGTTCTTAGAGGCCAGAGTTAGCTTGATAGTGTTACTATTCCTTTAGAATGATGTCTCTATATTTACCACTTTCACACAATAATCAATGAGATTTTTTTTCTTAAAAATTAATATTGTCTAATATATTTATGTGTTTATTCTATCATGCACACATCTAATCCTTCAAATAACATTCAGTATGTTTGTGCCAGAGATCAACACAGGTACTGGGAAGACTAGAGAAATAGTAAGATATTCATTTCTAAAGCAAACCCTCTATTTTAAATAAAAGAAATTAAGATATACAAACCAGACATTTTACACAACTTAGTACATTTTTCTAGTCATCAAAATCCAGAAATATAGTACATTTTTCTAGTCATCAAAATCCGGAAATATAAAACAGAAGTAATTATATGCTCAGCTGTGTTTTTGTCTAACAAACACAAATATGGACTATTCTTTAAGAAAACAAATACATTTGTTTCCTTGAGATTCAGTTAAGTAAAAAAGATAAAGATATTTTAAAAATAAGTTATCCTTGGAATAAGGGTTTGGGGGAGGTTCTTCCAACCTGTCTGGGCCCAGCGCCTTTGGGTTCAGCTGACACCACCACTGCCCCAGCTCAGAACGAAGTGCCAATTCTCTGGAGCCTTAATAAACTGCATTTTGTAAATAAATAAATAAATAGATAAATAGATAAATAAATAAATATATTTAAGTACACAGTATCAAATTTTGAGGATCAGATTGGAGTACCTGGGAAAAGAGTTTTGCTAATTTCAAACTATTGTTTTTAAAGATTTGAGTGTTATCCCTGTAATTTAAATCCTAAACTGTTATTCGATGCAAATATATCATAGCAAATTAAGTAGAAATTCATAATGTATTTTAACCATATAGTTTAATCTATTAATGCATATTTTGCATTGGTTTGCATATATTCTTTTAAGTGAGCTCCAATCCAAAGTATGAAATAGCCTTTAGATGTCATTTTCCATGGCGTTAAGTATATGTAATTATTGATATATAATGAGTATTTGAAAGAGCATTCCTGAGGAACAGAATGCTAAGGAGATAGTAATTAACTAAACAGAATATACTAAACCTTCTAAAATGTATTTTTACAACCTCTACAAAAAATAAAAAGTGTTACTATTCTGAAAACTCTAATAGCGTCAATTAAAAGAATAAACGTTCACCTCATTATATTTTCAAAAGTAGTGAGGAAATCCTAGATTGAGCCTTGGGGAACAAAATATATTAACAGGCATGAAGAATGTTTCATTTCTGATGCTGTTTTCAAATGACAGCATAATATGTTATGGATCATTTGATTTTTTTGTATGAAAATGCTATTCAGCACCCAAAAAGGCATATGCTGCTAACGGCATGTGTTGCCGCCCCTTTTATGACAGCTGGCAACAAGAAAATGCCAGTCAAAACACAAAATGTCAAGCAGAAATTCTCCCAATAAAAGTAGTAGTTTGTAAAAATCATTCATAAATAAGCTTCATTAAATAGTTTTCATTAATTCCAAACATCGTTAATCAAAAGCAGTTTCTGAAGTAACTGAAAATTGTAACCTAGACGAGCAGAAGGAACTCTGAAAACCTAGCTGTGGTCCCTTGCTGGTTCTTATAAGATTAAGTTTGCTTCTTTTCATCAACTCTGAGAATTTCACATATTCAAGCCCTATTTTAATTACACTAACTAGTGAGAATTCAGCCTTTTGAGAGCTTTTCAGCAAACATAAATGAACAATATTAAAAACTGTACATGTTATTCTTATTGTCCTATATTAAAAAAAAAAACTGTGGCTTTACGTTTATTCTCTCAGGTTGCTTTCATGTAGATTTTTTAGAGTAAATATTTATTTACTTACATATATTCACTGAATTGTTTATAGCTTTAGTGAGCCAAATTTCTTTCTTTTTTCTTTTTCTTTTTTTTGCCTCACAAAGAAGACTGGGTTAATTTATGAAGATTCATGGCTGCTTTGGAAATTTCTCATGTTTGAGGACCAAGGCAACAGAGAATTCCACCTGGTAAGGGAAGATTATTGCTATTTTTTACTTCTTCCTCTGCATCTCTTTTCCCAACTCATTTAATTAAAAAGAACAGGGAAGTTGAAAAGGGAAGCACTAAAATGAGCCAAGAAATAATGTTATGATATTAGCTAACCAGGATAATATATATTCTAGTCATCAGCATCTTCTCTAGGGAGGGAAGAATACTCTTTTAGAGGTTTTGAGCCCTTTGGCAAAGACTGTTAAATGCAGCTTATGAGATATGATGACCCCATCCTGGTGGCCCTGAACTTCTGACAGAGATTTTTTATTTGAATTGATTAAATATGGATTCACTCTCAACTTCTGCCTCTACATATACGTGAATGTGTTTATGTATATGTAATATTTTTACACATATAAATAATCTTTATTTTAATATTATTTCTATATTTATATGATGTTATTGATATATGTATTGTAATATATTATTTATTATCTAGAATTATTATGATATACACATATATTTGATATATATCTATATACATTACTTTAAATATATACATTTTACACATACGTATACATATTTTGGAGAAAATATCAGAGGTTAAAAGGTTAAGATCGGTTAGCCTCAACTAGGTTTTCTTAAAATGCATTTATGATTTATGAGGCAGTATATAAAACAAAAATAATAATATTTAGACATAAAAAGACTCTAGTAAAAAATGAAACGAAAAATGACATTGAATAAAAATAGGGTGACAGCTTTTGGGGTTAGTATTTGGCCATGCCGGTGTTACTTCCTGGACACATTGTAGCTTTTTTTTCTGGTTCTCTCTAGTGATGGGGCTCTCTCTTGAGGCCTGGCTTCTGGACTGGTGTGCAATTTCTTCTGCCATATTTTATCAGCCAAAGCAACTTACAAGGCCAGTCCGGATTCCACTGACAGGGAAATAGGCTTTGCCTTTAAAGTAAGGAAAATATGCTGTCAGGAGGTAAAAGATGAAGATACAGGAAGGAGGATTGTAGTCCTATTTGCAATCAAGCACCAAAGATTAATTCTCCCTTCTATGTCCTTTTATGAAACAGTGAAGGAATGTTCTCTAAAGTCCATACTGCATGAAAAAGGGTTAGAGAACTGTATGAAATGTTTATTTTTATAAAAAAAGAGACTTCTGAAATTAATCCTATCAATTTTTCTAACAGGAAAATTTTAAGAATGTGAAATACTGTTAAAATATAGGGTTTTTTTTCCCTTGCTATATAGCAGTTGTGAATATTTCATACATTAATTGAAGTGATTTTTCAGATTATAAAAGCAAATGTCATGAAATATAGAATAAAATATTTTATTATAAATGAATGACAAAGATAATAAATAAATATGAGTCCAATATTTATGCAAGATGTCAATTCTAAATGCTTATTTTATTTTAGTGGAGTGCAATAAAATATATAACAAATTGAGTATTACTTCATTTATCTAAATAGCATCATAAATGTACATGACACTACAATGATCAGTGTTAGACAAATAGCGATTCCTGTTCATAGAAATTATGAGTATATATAAATATCCCTGATAGAGAAGAAGTAAATATATATTTTAATGGAAGTATGAGTCTGAATTTTCAGATTTTTTAAGTGGTTGAAGTGGAAATATCATGAATAGCAATGAATATGTCATGCATTGGTATAACTAGGTGAACCACATGTTTATATATTTTCCAATATTCTATTATGAAAAATATCAATCTTACAGAAAATGAGAAGATCGAGAGTAAATATTTCTTATATACCATTCACCTACAAGTCACCAATTGTTCACACTTGCCACATTGATTCACCTCTTCCTCTCTCTGTCTTGCATATCCCTCTCTTTCCTTTTCCTTTCCTCCCTCTTTTTTCCTTACTGAAACATTAGAAATCCTTTAGCACTGAACTCCTAAGAATAAGGGCAATCTGCTACATGGCTATAATAGCATTATACACATAAGGAAGTTAATTAGCATTGACATCATAATATTGTCTAATCACACAGTTCATTTTTTAAATTTCTCAATTGTCCCCACAGTTTCCATTATGGCTATTTCCCATTCAACCCAGATGCTATAAAAAGTCACACATTGCATTTTCTTGTCATTATCTTCAGTTTTTTTAAATCTAGAAGAGCTCACTCCAACCACCGCCCCTTTTTTTTTTATCTTGTACAATATTGATGCTAAACTGTTCAGGCCAGTTGGCTTATAGAAATTCCAACAATTTAGCTGTGCTTGATTGTTGTGGTTGAACAGACTTAAGATAAAAAATTTTAGTAAATGGGGGTGCCTGGGTGGCTCAGTGGGTAAAGCCTCTGCCTTTGGCTCAGGTCCTTATCTCAGGGTCCTGGGATCGAGCCCCGCATCAGGCTCTCTGCTCAGCAGGGAGCCTGCTTCCCCCTCTCCCTCTGCCTGCCTCTCTGCCTACTTGTGATCTCTCTCTTTCCATCAAATAAATAAATAAAATCTTTAAAAAAAATTTAGTAGAATAAAGTGATTTGTATTTGATCTAGTGTGCTCCTCATTATGTCACACCATAATCATGAAAGGTTATTTATTTATTTTTTTTACCGATATTGGAGATGCTAATTTTCACTATTTGCTCAAGGAAGAACCTTCTACTATCTCGCCACTCTAAGAAAATCATTTATTTCTTTTTTGAAATAATAAGTACATGATGAAATGGCATTATCAGGCAGTGCGAATATTATTCTCCCAAACCTTTGTATATATTGATTGTAGAATCAATTCTCGAAGGAATGTAAAAGAATGATTTCCTAAGTCTAATTTATATTTTTTCTCTAAATAAGAGTGTTCCTTCATTCTTCCTAATTTTGTGAATTATTATGGACCTCTTGATTTTTTTTGTTTCAATAAAATATAGTGTCATTATTATTCTTTAAAACGCTCAAATTGTATTTCGTCATGGTGCTCTTTGCACTGGGAACTGTATCCTTCTGACATAACTTCAGCAGTGTTGGAGCTTTTCCTTACTTTTTGGTTTAACAAAATGTTAATGGTCACATTTTTTATTTATTCCACTCCTGATGTAGAATCAGCTATTTCTTCATGAGTCCATTTTAGGTGGGAATAGGGCTATTCTATACCACTGGTCCCCAGCTTTTCAAAGCTATATATGCATGGATACATGCACACACACACACAATTGCCCCTATATGATATTCAAAGAGGCCCTATGGTGTCAACACTTCCAACAACCTGCTTGGAAAATGCTTTCATGTGTACATCATTTTATATTTTTAATATGCTTTTTACAATACTATTATCTTGGAGGTAGCAAGAAAGAAGAGATGTATTGTCACATCATAGAATAAGTTCACCGTAGTGTTGCATCTGATTAGAAAATGTACAATTACTTTTTTATAAAATAATAGCACATGGAGAAATTTTAGTTCACCCTGAGGTAAGAGTGTGCTTCTGACTTTCACACTTGATCGAATGCAAATTTTTAATATCTCTCAAAGCACATATTTTTCTATTGTTCTGCTGTGGATATGACATACAGATATTCAACATTTTTGTACTACCTTTTTACTTTTAAAATGTCTTTTTTTTAGATTTTATTTATTTGAGAGAGAGAGATCACAAGAGGGGGTGCAGCAGAGGGAGCAGGAGAGGGAGCAGGAGAGGGAGCAAGAGAGGGAGCATGAAGGACTCAATCCCAGGACCCGGGATCATGACCTGAGCCAAAGGCAGGCACTTTAACAGACTGAGCTACTAAGGTGAACCACTTTTTAAAATGTTTTAATTTGAAACAATCTCAAACTAAAGAAATGTTAAATGAAAAATATAGAGGGGTTCTTTTTTCCTAAGTTTTTTTGAGAGTAAGTTGCTGATGTCATGTCCTAATACCTCAAATAAATAAGTGCATTTCCTACAAGAAAGAATATTCTCTTACATAACCACAACATACTCATCAATGTCAAGAAGTTAACACTGATATATTATTACAATCTGAATTTCAGAGTCATTTCAAGTTTAATCCATTACCCTAATAATGTCCTTCATAGGAAACAAATGCTATCTAGAATGTGTTGAATTTAGTTAAAATCTTTCTTTATTTCCCTGTATCTAGAGTAGTTGTGCGGTCTCTTTCCTTGACTTTTATGACACTGGCAATTTTGACTATTGCAAGCCAATTATTTTGAAGAATGTCACTAAACTTGAAGCTGTCTGCTGTTACCCCATGTTAGCAAAAAGTGTCAGAGAAAAGATGCTGTGTTCTCCTTGCATCTCACCAACTGGCTTATGATTTCACCTTGTCCTAGTATTGGCGATGTTAACTTTGATCCCTCAGTTTAGGTGGGATCTTTCAGAAGTCTTCCCCATTGCAAAGTTACTCTTTCATCTCTTTGCAATTAAAAAGCAATCTGTACAAAGGTGCTTTGAGATTCTATGCATGAGCTCCTCACTAGCGTCCTCTACTCCATTCCCTGCTTGGGCTCTGGTATGTTGTGCTGGCTCATAGTCACTAACCTTCCAACAGAACCTTCTTATCGGTCTGGGCCCTACCTTTACATTTTTTGTTTGGTTGTTTAAGGCTACCTCCACATTAACTATGAGATGTCCTTTTCACTTTTATCTATTCTTATAAGGTTTACCTTCATACGTATTTTGTGATTGTTTCAGTTCTTGCTCTCTCTGGAGTACTGTAACATACAATAAAGCATAGTCATTTATTAGAATTTGATCAAAACTGAATAAATAGTAAGAGAAATAGTTAGTTGAATCTTTATTTATTGCATGCATTATTTGTGCCAGATCCTGGTTGATGGTATCAAAAATGAAGAGACATGGATTTTCTCCTTGAAGTGTATAGAATCTAGAGCTGGTGACATAGAAACTAATAAAGTCAATTTAATATGGTTAATGGAAAAGTTCTGATACATAGAAGATGTTATGTAAGATTTAAAAAAAAGATAATTTAGGGGTGCCTGGGTGGCTCAGTTGATTAAGCATCTGCCTTTGGCTCAGGTTCTGATCCCTGGGCCCTGGGACTGAGCCCTGCATTGGGCTCTCTGCTCAGTGGGGAGTGTGCTTTTCCATCTCCCTCTGCATTTCTCCTCTGCTCTTCCCCTCTGCTCCTGTTGTCTCTCTCTCTCTCTCAAATAAGTAATCTTTAAAAAATAAAAAAAGGATAATTTAGCCCAAATTTAAGAATAAGGTAGGCTTCCAACTGAAATATCTGAGATATACCTTGAATATCTAATATTTCACAACCCATTTCTGGTATTTTGTGTTCCAGTTAGACTTAGTATCATCATCTTTACTCATTTCCATGTAATCAGTATTATAACACTGAAGCTTAGTCCCTTCATCCCATCTTAAGGTATAATGTTTTCTTAGATTCACAGTACTGAAATGCCAGCTGTTGGAAGGTATTTGCTACACATTTAATATATATTCAGCAATATAGCATCAATAGGAAACACATATATTAATCAAAATAGAACACCATCCTAAATGATTGTTGATCACTTTTTCTCATGTAGTCCAAACTGGTTATGGTAAAAATCCTCATTTTGTGGGAAAAAAACTCACAATAGACTAAATTTTGTCAACTATACTCATGGAGATACAGACATGTCCCAGATATGTAATACTTGGATGGAATAAGTTTTGAGTTTGCTGAGTGAGAATTTTGACCAATGGAAACCTAGATGTTCATCAGTGATAAAAGACAGATTAACAGGAAAAAAAAAAAGTAAGTTTCATAACAGGTATATCTTCCATATACAGGAAAGCTAAGTAACTCCCTAAAATGGCCCAAGAGGGTAGGTGGGAGGTGGAAGCAAGATGGAAGGGATTATGGGAGGTTACCAGGAAAAGTACAGTAAACAAAAGCAAGACTTTTGTGCAAACTTAAGTATTGTCTTCTCCATTGATAAGAGTTTCTAAAGATTTAGAGTCACCCTTCTCTTACTGGTATAGAGACGGAGACACCTTTACAAATGGAAATTTCCCTTCTAACTGTAAACGTCTCTTCCAAAAGGGTAACTTCTACTCAGTTTCTCCTATGTCTGCTGTTTCTTAAAAATAATTGGTTCAAAGAAAAATCAATATGCCAAAAAGACATATTTTGGGGTGGCATATTCCACGCCCCTTCACCGATTTCCACAAGCACATACCATCAGCTCTTGCCCAAAGCCGCATCACCTTATCAAAGGTTAGGCTTATAATGCTATTCATTTGTTGACCACATGAAATTTACATATTTGTCACCTACCTTTTTTATACTATTTTTTTTCTAGGAGAAATCTAAAAAATTAAAATTGTAACTTTATCATTACAGAGTATCGATGCTACTGTTTCTTAAATATAACAAAATATGCAGAAAGATCATGTAGTCTTTGTCATTTTGAAACACATTCCTTGATGTTATCAAGCACGTTTACCCACACTTCGATTTCTGCAGTGTTGTTTTAGTTTAAGGTAAACTATATATTTATAAGTAAGAATATTGAAACATTTTAGGAAACAAGCTCAGAAAACTGACAAGCCATTTGAAAGAAAGGGGATCAACATAGATACAACCACCAATTTTCTAGATGAGTAGCTGCATCTGATGAAGTTGAGAGAAGACCTAGATAAGAATTCCTAGTTTCTAGATATGTAGCAGTCTTATTATTATCAGTTCTGGTAGCATAAATATAGAAGACAACAGAAGAATTGATTTTTCTTCACTTTTTGAGCATTTTGTCAAGTCTGATGATAGACCAGTCAGTTCTGAGAATGAATTAAGATTTATTTTTCATGATAAGTTAATTAATTCATTGGCCCAGACCGTATTTGAACCAAATGTCATATTTAATTACAATAAAACCATTGTGGTCGTTCTACTCCACAAATCTTAACACTATTCATTATTATACAGATGAAAATAAACCTGCAAACAGCATTATTTATATTTAGTTCTTTATAATCACCAAAAAGTCTACTTAAATATTAAATATAAAAGGCAATTATCATACAGATGAAGTTGAATGTGATGCTTAAAAATGTACATGTTCAATTGAATCCTAAGAAAGACATATCAAGTATTCTCAGTGACATAATACCTGGTTCTCCAAAGAAATTTTTTTTTTAATTTTTTTTAAAGATCTTATTTATTTGACAGAGAGAGAGATCACAAGCAGGCAGAGAGAGGGGGAAGCAGACTCCCCACTGAGCAGAGAGCCCGATGCGGGGCTCAATCCCAGGACCCTGAGACCATGACCTGAGCTGAAGGCAGAGGCTTTAACCCACTGAGCCACCCAGGCGCCCCTCCGAAGAAATTTTTTTCAGAATAGTCAGGCTGAATTAACTTTCACTTTGAGTTTGTCTTAAACTCAGTGAGTACTTGCTTTTCTTTCTTAAGCTGTGTAAGTGAGTTCCAATCTTCTGTCAACAAATCAACAACAGAGCTGTTCACCGACTAGCTTGAGCAGTGACCTGCAAAGCAAACGCAAATGTAGATTATTCCCAGTTACAACATCCATTTATAATCTCAGTTTATTGACACTGTTGAGGGAATTTGTTTCACTTTTTTATCATTCCTGAAATTTCTAAAAGGGCATATTCATCAGATAAGAAGGCCTTGAGCAGAATTATATACACATGAAGGTAGAGTTCATAGGCATAAGATTTACTCAGCCATCAAAAGTATACCTACATAGAAACTTTGCTCAAACAACTATTAATTACTTGAAATGGGGCTTAAGAAACCCACTTTCAGGTCATATTTCAATAGGAAACATCTTCTGACCTATGATTGTGTCAAAAAAAAATTGTACTACATAGAGTTAAACCAGCAACAAGACTATATTCAATACTATTGCAACAGAAGTCAAGACTACTATAATAGGATAGAGAGATTAAATTCACCTTTGCTAAAACAAAAAGCAGACAAGTTTTTAAGCACTTGGGTGAGTTACTAGCAAAGTACTGGGACACATTAGTGGGGAGATTACTCAATGTGATAACATGATCCATAGCCTTCTGGTAGAAGTTAGGCTCCTTATCCTCCTACAGAGACTGGGAGAATAGAGGCAAGATGATTACATTTTAAAGGGATGGTTCCCACATCCTTGAGAAAGACATTTCTGGATTATAAAATTGGAGAGACCCTTTTAAAAAGATGTACAATTCAAAGGTGCAGTCAAAGAATTCACAATTTTAAGTTTTCTAATCCTCTAAGAAAAGGGAAGTCATGGATCCATAATCAGGAACAAACCTGCCTGAAGTTCAATCAAGCTGAGGGAACCAGTAAGATCATCTTGGTCAATGGATGATTATCACACACTGGTTACCAGAAAATGATAGCACTTGACAATGATTTATTTTATGTCATATCAGTCCATATTCAAGTGAAACAACTATTAAGCTGTTATTTTTATTTTTTTCTCTCTCTCCAGGGCAAAGTTTCTATTTCAAGTAGCATTATTTTACCAAGCAAACAAGCAAACAAACACAAAACAGTAGTCAATGCACGAAACTTTACCTCTGTAAGTTTATTTTCTTTGTTCAATTTATATTTTTTCAAATACATCTCAGGAAATATAACAACAGTTTTAAATATTCTGTAGTTGATCTTGAACATATAATAAATACAACAGAGATTATAGAGGGAATATCAAAAAAAGGCCTCAGAAATAAAAACTATCAAATCACAGATCAGGTCTGTTTCTTTTCATCATATTAACCATGGCAGTCCATTGCATTATTTTCAGGAAAGCATTTTGCTGCATTTGAAATTAGGTGTTCATTAATGTAGTAGGTTAGATATTTTTATTCTGAAGTACCTTTCAAGGAAAAAAAAAATCAAGATGAACCTTGATTTACTAAGCATTTTACTACTGCAGGGCTTTATCAGATGTGCTCTCTCCAATGAAGCATATTTTAGCAAAAAGTGATTTCATCAGTCTTTTTTTTAATTACATCTAATGAGAATGGTTAGTTAAAAAGACTTACAGATTAAGATTTTTTCCAAAGATAACTTTCTATGTTTGTTTCAAGTTTAAAATCTCTAATATATTCATTAAAATATATTGTGTTCCTGCTCTGTGCAAAAATATTGGCAATAAAAATCCTGTGAAGTTAGATATTTTTATGATGTTTATTTTCAAGTAAAAAATAAGTTTTACATAAGTTAAGTAACTCACTCATGCTCACTTACCTGTGAAATGATGGAACCAGTCACTTTCTTTCTTTTTTTCTTTCTTTTTAAGATTTTATTTATATACTTGACGAGAGAGAGCACAAGCAGGGGGAGCTGCAGTCAGAGGGAGAGGGAGAAGCAGACTTCCCACCCGGAACCAGGAGCCCAACATGGGGCAGGGCTTGATCCCAGGACCCCAGATCATGAGGGGAAGGCAGGTGCTTAACTGACTGAGCCACCCAGGCGCCCTGAGCCATTGCGCTCTCATGAAGAGATAGGATTCCAGAATCCAAGTGCTTCACCCCACAGGCCAAGTTGTCCCTACAACTAATGCTGGTGGGATTTGGGCATTTGATATTATAACAGAAAGTGCCAGAAGAAAAAGTCAAGGGAGTATAAATAATTAGAACTCTTTGACAGTGCACTTGAGACCAGTGGAAAATTCAATAAAGTCAAAATACATTGTCTGCAAAGATAATCAAATTAATCTTTTAAAATGAAACCCTACTTCATTCTTATTGTTAACCTAAAAATCAAAATAACCAGTTGTTTGTTTGTTGTTTGGCAAAATAAGTTTATTAGGGAATAACAAAGAAAGTGAAATTCAGGACAAGCAAACTATGGGAAAAAAACCATAGGCAAGTACAAAAAACAAAGGGAAGGTCAGCTTTTATCAGGTTTGAGCAAACTATGAAGAGTTGTCTTGAACAAAAGCTCACAAGAACAAGAGTTTGAGGCTGTGCTGGTTAGTGCAAGCGGCGGTCGGTGCATTGGTGTTGTACAGGGAGTGATATTTTTTCTTCCTGCTGGTTCTGTAGGCTCCGATGAGTGGTAACATGCATGGAAGCTTCCCCTTCAGGGCTTCCTGACTCCATTTTAAATGAAATTTTCTCGCTTATTTTCATAATATGATGACTGAGACTGAATAATGGGTTTGTAGCTTTGTTTTTTTCTCTTTGCTAATAAAATATAAAATAAAATAAGGTATTTGATTAAGCCAGGCAGGGAATCTTTGATCATTAACTGAATCAAATGAAGAATAAAACTTGATACTGGATAAATCTGAAAATCATCAAAATATATATGCATTATTATGTTATATTATACTCTGATATCCATTTGTTAGAAAGAATGATGGCTATCGTTTCTTTAACTCTCTGAAATAACCTGAATATTTTAGTGAAACAATGAAAAGATCAAATCGAAATAAAAATATGCTGCAGGATTACTTCAGTTCATATAATAAATGTTTTAATGAAAATAGAAATTAATTCTGAAACTCAAATCCTGTTTTATATGCATGGGAGAAAAGTGCAATTCAAATCAAGCCTCTCATGAATATGTTTTTAATAAAAAAAGTCTCTAATATTTCCATTTTGTTTGTGAATCTGAACTTCTGAATACCAAGTTTTCTTCCAAAGATCTAGTTGTATTTAAGAAAAGAAGAGAAGTGTAGAACCAATTTTTAAATGACCTTGAAACACTATAGTTGGCAAAATCCCCACCCAAGTGTAAAATAAACTTAGCTTCCAATTAAAATGTTACAAGTTGGTACTAAATCTAACCAACAATTTGAAACCTTCAGTAACACAAAAGTTGTCACCGTTTTTTAAAAAGGTGGTAGACAATGCCTCACTAAAAAAGAAATGTTAAAAAGTAACTACCCTAAGAGCAAAAGAATTCAAAGATAGAAACAATGAAGAAATAAAGTGTACAGAATGAAAATGTGTTGTTAGCATGTTCCATTATTTAATGATACATTAAAAGGTAGAGGGAGAAAGACCTGAGCTATATTGAAATTTATGATTCCCTTAAGTGTATGATAATTATTCCTTAATTATGATGACATATTTTAAGGTAAAATAATGTTAGTTTAGAAAGTTTCTTCTTTTTGTGAGAAATATTACATTATATTATTCAACTTGAAATTCTTCACATGCTTCTGACATTTATTGAATTTCAGAAGGTTTTTTGGTAACATTTCTTAAGAAAATAATCTGAAGTTTTTCTGCATACTCAGGTGATATTATCTATGTCAAAAGAACATTCACATCAATAGAATTAATTAAATATCACTTCCCAGCTTCCTAACAATGGCAATATCCAACCTGGCAGTTGAGGTTCTCCCATAGCCTAATAGTTTCAGTCTCAAATGTGGAGAGTTTTATCATCCAAGAAATGTTTTTAGACTTACTACAAGTTCTTAATATAATAGATTTATCAGTACTTTGGCAAGTTTTCTGTTTAAAAACATATATTAAGAGTCAGTGGTATTCAGAATCCTTCTTTTTCATGAGATAACCAGAATTATGGTCATGATCAACAAAAAAAGCCAATAGTAGTTATAATGGAGATGATTTCATAATGAAGGTTTGGCATGAATAACCTCATGTTTAATCAGTGGGAGAGAAAGAAGGTTATATTTATGCTATAATATGAGTAGATATATTTCCCTCTTCTCAATTTTTGTATTTTAAAAAGCACATTTACTTCTTAATATGAAAAAGCAAGCAAACAAACAAACAAAAACAACTTTGCTGGTGTGTTTCTTCTGAGCTTCTTCTACCTGTCAAAGAAAGAGTTATCACACTGAGAGCAGCACCTTCTGCTAGGATGTGTGTCAATCAGCATTTTAAAGAGGGTGAATGGAGACCACTGACTGCACCTATTTTAAATAAAGCATTTCTCTGAATAAAAATCATTGTTTATCCCAGCTTTATTAAAAACAGTCTCATTTTTTTCTATCACTGATAATAAAACAGGTGTAAGCATTTTAACAGTCTGAATTATTATTATTTTTTATAATACAGAGTCAGTAGAGTTGGAGTAAAATGAAAAAGAGGAAATCATGAAATGAGGCAGAGAATGACCATACTGAAATTTACATATCATGGTAAAGTGTCTTGAGTTTATTTTACATAATGAGGTCTTTTGATTACTTTAAAGCTTGGAATGCTATTGTCTGATTTAAATCTGTAAGAGTTTGATCTGTTTGCTATGTAGGGATGGGATCAAGTGAAGACAGCAGGAGAGACTAGTTAGAAGACTATTTGATTAAGCTGTGCAGGAAGTGATGGTGTCTTCAACTACAGAAATGTCAGTGAAAGGAGGAAGAATTTTACATAGCATGAACAGGATTTGTAGGCAGGTTAGGAAGAGAAGACAGAAACAAGACAAAGAGAAATGAGATACAACTCACACGTTATTGATGAGAGCAATTAGTGTATACACATTTCATATACCAAAATGGGGGAACCGCAAAGGCAAAGATTGGAAGAAATGGGCTAAGGATCAAAATGTTATTTTGATATATTGAATTTGACATGCTATTAGAGATTCTTATGGAGTTATGTAGTAAGCAGTAGAATTCAGAAGGTAGATCTGAATCCGAGATAAAAATATCAGTTTCCATATCTTTGGTTAAAAGTAAAGCTTAATACACTATAGAGTACCTTGTAAGTTAGTGTAAGAATTGTGCCTTTCCCCCCGAATGATGAGAGGAGCCATTATCAAGTTTCAAGAATGAATGTAATATGATTGGGATTGTCTCTCCACTCCTACATTTACAATTGAAGGGCAGCAAGTATGGAAGCTGGGAGACTAGTCAGGAGAAAAAGATGTCAGTGTTGGTGGCTGACAGATCTAATATGGGCTGTGAGAGACGGAGAGGTGAAGAAGAAGACTCCAGTTGTGAGTCTGAGCCACCCACAGTGATAGAATTTTATCACTTTCTGAGAGGGAGAATATTGCAAAAAGAGCTTAATTTTGGATATAGTAAGTTCAAAAAGCCTAATGGATATCCAGATGAAATATGAAAGAGACAAATAGTATATAAATATGAGATGCAGAAATGAAGGGCAGACTAGAGATTTATTTGAGAATCATCAGCCTACAGATTTTTTTTTTTTTAAAGCATGAGACAGGAGGAAATTCTCAAGGGAGTGAGCACAAATTGAGAAGAGGAAAGAACCATGAACTCAGCCCATCAGCAATACAATATTTGCGGAGTGGAGTAATAATGAAAGCCAGGGAAGGAACTAAGAAAAAGTAACCAAAATTCTGTGGGAAACAAGGAGTGTTGATTAGTTTAAACAGAACAGACATCTGCCAGAGTGAGAACCTTACCTAGTAACAACCAGAGTGATCTTTCTGCAAGTTGCACAGGTATCTCAAATGTTTAATACTATTTTTATCATTGTGTACTGCAAAATTGTGTGTCTTCTATTTTAGCAAATGCTTTCATGTGTCCCCAGGTATTCCAGTCAGAAATCTTAGAATCAGGGTGCCTGGGTGCCTCAGTAGGCTAAAGCGTCTGCCTTCAGCTCAGGTCATGATCCTGGGATCCTGGGATAGAGCCCCACGTCGGGCTCCCTGCTCAGTGGAGAGCCTGCTTCTCCCTCTCTCTCTGCCTGCCGCTCTGCCTACTTGTGTGCTCTCTCTACCTCTCTGCCAAATAAATAAATAAAATCTAAAAAAAAAAATAAAAGAAAGAAATCTTAAAATCATCCTATTCCTTATCTTCTGAACTTCTCAGGTGCAGTTAGTCTGCTCCAAGCTTCCTATTCCTGAACAATCTCTCCCATTACAGAATGGATCGAGTTATCGCTTCTCATCTGTACTGCATTAATCTTAAAATTATTGTTTTTTTCTCTACATTTTGTATGTATAGGCTTGTCATAGCTAAATCTACTCCAATGTTTGTTTATATCCAACTTTTGAGAATGGGATTGCAGGGTATTATGGCATAGCCTTCACAACTATGTTCTCTTTCTTGATCTCTGCTCAATACATTCTCTCTTTTGTCTATGTAAATTTGATCATGGTTCTCCCCTCTAATGGGCCCTCATTATTTTACAGCATAAATGTTAACTTTAATTGGGCTTTCAGTGTCTTCTGCCATCTGCCCCTGGCTTACCTTTCTGATCTCTTGACATTTTCTTACATTATACGATTAACATTGTTAATTATTTTGTGGTTTCCTAAATGCATGATACTCTTTCCAATCTATATGCTTTTGAATGCACAACCCTGCTATATAGACTGACCTTCATGTGGACTCATTTTTCAAGATTTATTTCAAATGTCAATGAGTTATGAAGAATATCTTGAAATTCATAGGCAAAATTAGGTTCTCCCCTAATCCCCAAATTGCTAATGACACATTTTGGATGGTTAAAAAACACTTGGTCAACTTCCTCAATTTGGGTTATTTGAGAAAAAAGGTAATGCTATTTTTTACCTTCAAATCCCTAAAATATGGTCAGGAACATAGTAAGCACTAAGTACATCTTGAGAAAGGAAGGAAATGAGAGAAGAGGGAGTTATCCAGGAAAGGAAAGGAGGAAATTCTCTATGAGTTATTCAAATTCACTTAAATTAAATTGGATGTGCAAATGAAATTTATGATTTTGTGTTTACCAGACCTCCATCTGTAATGTGGATTTTCATGTTCTCTGCTTCTTTTATGACTTTTTATTGACTAACTGGATACTACATTGTTTGGAATTTATTTAAAGCTATGCCAGTGGTATATTATGGGAGAGGAAAATTTTTTTCTCTACTTTTTTATGTTCTTTTAGTTATTCCATTAGTTAAATTGGCATCAGGAAGATTAACAGGGGAAAACTTATTTATTTATTTGTTTGCTTGTTTATTTTTTGAGTGGGGGAACAAACTTAATTTCATATGTACATTGTCCTACAAAGTGTTGAGAGTTTCAAAGACAATCGGGCAATTGAGGCATATATGCCATCCTGAGCTAAGGAGTATAGCATAAGGGTCTGGAGCTTAAAAAAAAAAAAAAAAAAAAAAAAGGCAGACAATTACAGGCGGATGAAAAGACCAAACAGTCTCTGTGAGCTCCAGTAGCTTACCAAACTTAGCCTAATGTCTTTGCAGTTATCTCTGGTGATAGCTCTATTCCTAGACGAGGCTCTCTATCTAAATTCTTTGAGGCAATTAAAGTAAGGTGGGCAATGGCTCTTACTGAGTCTTTTCAGACTTGATTGTCTTCAGCTCAAAATTATCCATATGCCAAGGTACCACATTTTGGGGAGGTTTGCTGTGAACCCCATATATATTTGTATTTGTGTGTATTTATGTGTATATCAGTCTGAACTGGAATGTCTGCTATTTGTTCTAATCAGGGAATTAGACAGTCTCAGGAGAGTCATCAACAATTTAGTCAGAAAGTTCATAGTCCGAAGGGGTGGTGTTATAAGTATTTCAATTATCATTACCACCAAAGCTTTGCTAATTTTATAGTAAATATTAGAAATCAGTTTTGACTTATGATATCAGAAGCCTATTAATTATCATAACAAATTTTAGAAATAGACTATCATTGGTAAAAATTATTGGTGTTCAGGGCATGTGGATTGGCCACATTTTTTTAGAGACAATTTTTAGTCTTGCATATAGGGAAACTAAGGGTCTGGATCCTTAGGGATGGTTCATAGGATTTATTTCAAAATGTTTTCTGGGGGCGCCTGGGTGGCTCAGTGGGTTAAAGCCTCTGCCTTCTGCTCAGGTCATGATCTCAGGGTCCTGGGATCGAGCCCCACATCAGGCTCTCCGCTCAGCAGGGAGCCTGCTTCCCCCCCCCCCCCACCTGCCTCTCTGCCGGCTTGTGATCTCTCTCTCTCTCTGTCAAATAAATAAATAAATAAAATCTTTAAAAAAAGAAGTTTTCTGTGTCCAGCTCTCAATTCATTGGATTCTGGTTGCCTCATTCTGTTAACTAAATCCTGCCTTTAAGATATTATTGTATCTGACATAAGTAACCTTTTCATGAAAAGTGTGTTAGGAGAAGATGAAACAATGGATAGATAGAATTTCATCCTTTTACTGGACAAGCGAGAGCATCCTTCTTCCTAGTAAATATTTGCTTAATAAATGTTCTTTTATGCAGCAGAATTTAGTTGGTGATGAGATTTTGGGAAAGTGACTAATTCTCATCCAGTGTTAAGTTTGGCAGCCGCCATTATTAAGAGTTGTCGAGACCAAATTGGCTTGAGTCAGCCTGAAATACTGAGCTCATGCGAAAGTTCCTGAGCAAAATCTCTGTGTGGTATGGTGCTGGATGAGCAGAAAGGGAGATGACGGAACTTGGAGACGAAGTGTTTGACAGTCACTGACTCTGTTGATGAAGACAAGTGTGCTTGCCAAGGAGTTCTTTTACAAATGTGCTGAGGTGTTTCGTAGCAGACAAAAAAAACGTTCAAAGTGTAGGCAAGATAGAAAACCCTTCAATATAATGAGAATGAATCCCTTCTATATGATGAAGCTCCATATCCCCTCCTCTGTCTCAATAGACCATAGAGAAAAATTGTTCAAAGAAACAGAGACTTGAACATCCAAAGATTAATTATTCCTGGTCTAGATCTTTTCCATCTCTTAACTTCTCTCAAACTTAGTCATGATAGCCTGTAATAAAAAGATATATATATTTATTCCAGTTGCTTATTTGATATAACCTGTCTCCAAAGAGATTGCAAACTCAAGTTTAAGGGCTGGGATATATAGAGGACTCTTGACAAGGAAGTGGAGTTAAAGAATATGATAATAAACTGACCTTCTTTCTCTTAGCCCCTGTGAAGAGGGTGTCTTTTCAGAATAAAATGCAATGATCTCCTAAGGAAGCATGATCTGTCCTAGGAATTCCACATTTGCATGAGCCAGATGCCTTGATGAAACTTAGCTTGTTTCCTGACGTACTGTAAATCTTCCCTTTTCACCAATCTCCAGTCACAATTCCCTCAGCATTACACTCAGTGTGACTGGTGTTGTTTTAGACTGCCCTAAGAATTATTTACTTCTCTCCACTTAAGGACTCCCAGTTGTCTCCCCAAAACAAAATATACAAACAAACAAACAAACAAACAAACAGAAAACCCGGCAAAATCTTCATTAATTATGACATAAGAAAATGACGAGTGAAATTGAATATTATGACTCTGTCATCTTACACAGTTGTTGGTGTTCTGGTGTTCCCAGTGTTCCCTAAACAGATATAGATAAGTTATTACATCTGTTCATTAACATAGCACCACAGTTGGTTTTTGTCACAGCTTTGAATTCTAACACAGTATGATTAACATACAAATGCTACAGAGCATGACTAGACTACACATAAATTAATGGTAATACACAACGTTGAAAAATTCTTGTCTACTCCAATGTAACCTCTATGGAGGCAGAACAATATGTCCATTGCTACAGAAGACAGAAAAATGCTTGTCCCCCAAGATGTTCACATTCTAATCACAGGAATATGGAATATCTTACCTTACATGGATAGAGAAACTTTGCCGATGTGAGTAAGATTAATGGCATTGAGATGGGAGATTACCCAAGTGTGCCCCTTCTAATCACATGTGTCCTTAAAAGTAGAAAACCATTTCAGGCCGTGGTCAGTGAGAGAGAGATGTGACTCCCGAGAAAAGGCCGGAAATACATTATTTTGATGGCTTTAAAGAGGTAGTAAAGGGACCAAGACATGAAGGTGGCTTTTAGAAGCTGAAAAAGACAAGAAAACATATTCTTCCCTGAAGCCTCTAGGGGGAAAAAAAAATTCAGGCCTACTGACACCTTGATAGCTGGTGAGACTATCTTAGGCTCCTGACAATCAGGACTGTAAAATAATAAACTTGTGTTGTTTTAAATGACTAAATTTATGGTAGTTTGCTTGTTACACAAGTAACAGAAAAGTAAGACAACTGCTTAGCAAAAAAATGGAAAATTAGTAACTGTGGAATGAACGAGTGAATGAAACCCTCATGCAACTATGTAGAATTCCTCAGTATTATAAAGCACAATTTAATGTTTAGTGCACTAGAACTTTTCATTTCAATTCTCTAATGAACTTTATGTAATTGTATTTAACTCATTTATGGTAGTTATCCAACATTTTAATTATAATTTTATTTAATTAAATTTTCTCTTATATTCTTCACTAAAAAATCTGTTATATTTTGGTTTACTGAATGGATGAATAAGTATTACTTGCATCTGAATTATGCTCATCACAACTTCGGGAGGTCCTATAGAGCTGAATACTCCTATAATAATGTCTTGTATTTTTTAAATATACATATATACGTATGATCGACCACTAGAAATTAGTTTTCTAAGCACAGAACACGTTTTGCCTGATTATTTGACAAGTATATATATTCTTATGCCTCCATCAGGACACAGTACTGGATACATCAAAGGGAATCACTAAATGCTTATTGTAAAATTGATTAAAACTATATTTAAGTTCCATAGTCATGCACTTTAATCTCTCCTTTGTATGTGAAATCAACTCCTTGGCCTCTCGCATATTTTGCTATATTCATATGACCAAACTCCAACTCTGTTTAAATCCAAATCTGTACCTAAACTTCCTCCCACAACCAGTCTCACTGTATATTCATGTTTATTTATCTCAAACAGGCTGTTACCATGGCTTGGTAAGCATATCCTGTTCTTTAGTGCATTCATTCCTCCAATTTCTTAAGCATGTGTTCATAATTTCTCTCCTCTCCCCAACTATTCAACATCTCATTCTTTTTCTTTACTTTCACCTGGCCACTGTACTTCCTACTTTAATGAAGAAATTAAAATAACTGGAAAAGAACATCCACCCAATTACACTTGTGCCCATATACCTACAAAAACAATCTCTTCCTATGGATGAAAATCAGCCAAGGCTAAACCTTCATTTTAAACTTAAAAAAAATAATAAGAAAGAAAAAAAGATTTATTTATTTACTTTAGAGAGAGAGAGAGAGCGTGCGCACAAGGAGGGGGCAGTGGGAGAGGGAGAAAGAGAATCTCAAGCAGACTCTGTGCCAAGCATGGAGCCCAATGAGGGGTTCAATCTTTCGACCCCAAAAACATGACCTGAGCTGCAACCAAGAGTTGGAGGCTTAACCTACTGAGCAACCCAGGTGCCCCTCTCTACTTAACTTTTTAAACATTTTATTTGAGTTGTCTGTCATCTACATTCTCTATCCCCAATTATAATGAAATTAACTGGGGTGCAGGGATTTTTTTTCTTTTGTTCTCTTCTGTTAACCCCTGATACTGAAAGCTTTGATTCTCAATAAATCTTGGATGAGGCTCGCCTGGGTGGCTCAGTCAGTTAAGCATCTGACTCTTGATTTTGGCTCAGATCATGATCTGGGGAAGTGAGATTGAGCCTTGTGTAGGGCTCTGAGCTCGATGGGGGGTCTGCTTGAGATTCTCTCTCTCCCTCTTCTCCTCCCCCTGATCTCTCTGTTTCTCTCTCTAAAATAAATAAATTAATTAAAAAATAAATCTTGGATGAAAGGATGAATAAGTCACCATAAGGAAAAATGACATGCAAACTTTATTAATCACTTTCCAACATGTTGTTGACAAAAGGCACCAGAGTAAAAATTATGGTTTCAACTCTTTTATAATGTCAGATACATAGTAGATATAGTACTTCGAAGAGGAAGTTGAACTTCTCTCAGTCTTAATATCTTCATATTTAAAATGGAGAAAATTAACTTTCCAATATTCCCTTTATTTGAATACAATACAAGGGAAAATATGTTATTACCATAGCATAGAAAAATTAATCTTAGTTAATCTTTTTTTTTTAAGTTTTTATTTATTTATTTATTTGAGAGAGAACATGAGAGGGGAGAAGGTCAGAGGGAGAAGCAGACTCCCTGCGGAGCCAGGAGCCCAATGCGGGACTCAATCCCAGGACTCCAGGATCATGACCTAAGCCGAAGGCAGTCGCCTAACCAACTGAGCCACCCAGGTGCCCCTTAGTTAATCTTCTTGACAGTCCCATTACTTTGGTAGGTCAGCTATTTTAATTTGAAGCAAAAAAAAATAATAATAATTCAAGACATAGAGAATAATTATCACCATCACTGCATATGGAGTACTTATGGGAAAGGCACTGGGAAGGTCTCTTTACACTTAACATAAGAGATGTATACATTTCCAGTCAGGATACCTCTCTACTCAGCCTGGCCCCACCACTGGCAGAGGGGAGCTCAGAGACAAAGATGAAATACTGACTACCTGTGTAGGGTCTTCCTAGTCTCCAGTTTTCCTTGAATAAAATTATCTTCTCCATCCAATAGTTGTGCTCAGAAATAAACTACCAAATGACTAACATCACAAAGTCACTGTGATTGTAAAATCAGACCTCTGTCCTACTTACTTAAGCAAAATTGATAAAGTAAACTCAGAAGGGCCTTCACATGACATTTGCCCCTTATTCCTGCCTCCTTCCCACATACCTCTGTATCAATTTCCTTCACAAATCTGTAAGGAAGTTCAGGACAGCACCGTATCTTATTCATTCTTGTTTTTTGGTCCAGGAATCCCCTGCTTTTCGAAAGTTCCCATCAGGCCACTTTGCTTTTACCAAAGACCCACATTAATACCTGTTTTTCACTAACTGAAGGAAATGCAAAGAGGATTTTCACTTTTATATTAAAAAAAAGGCAAAAGGCATAAATAGCATTCAGAGTTTGTTTTGCTGCAATCTGTTTTAGGGGCAGCACACACCCTGAGAAGCAGGAGTGGTCCACCCAGCTCCTTCCCCAGGAACTACACTCAGCATCTCAGCATCAAGCCACTGTATCTGTGTGTCTGTGAGCATCTACGCTTTGTCTTGATTTATTGTGTGCATCCGTTAGCAAGATGTGTCCTAAGGTATTAGGAAAGCCTAAGAGGTTTTTTGTTTTTGTTTTTATTTTTGTTTCTGTTTTGTTTTTCTGAGTCTGGGAATGGTCAAAAATGTTTCCATATAAATTGATGATAATTGCTTCTTCACTTTACTCCATTTCCAGCTTACAAAAGATTTCATAGGAATGCTCTACTTTCAGAGAGTGGGGGAAACCTGTATTTGGAAAACAGCCTAGAACATAATAGGCATTGATTCATGTTTGCTGAATGAATGAGTGTTTCCTGCATCTGAGTATGCTCATCACAATTTCAGGAGGCCAAATAGAGCTGAATATACTCTGCCCTATACTAATGTCCTATAATTTCATATAGTTTTAAAATGTTCATAAGATTTTCAAAGTTTCCATTTTTTTCTTTCTACAAATTATATTCACTTCTATATTTAATGCAAAAAATCATCACTTTTTTGTTTTAATAATGTAAACATTACAATGTTCTCTATAAATAAACTGTAATTATAATGAGTGTTTTTTTAGAAAAGATATGATACTTTAACCAGCATATTCATTTTCCTATAGAAGATGAATGTGAGTTTAAATACTATTTTTGAATATGGCTACAAATTCTACACTTATTTGTATATCCAAATTATAAGTAGTAACATTCTAGATGCAGAATGAACAAACCCTTTTTTAAAATTTTAAGGAGAAAGGAAAAGAGCTTTATTTGAGTCCAAGACAGCTGGCTGAGATACACAATCTTCACAGAGAGGAGAGTGCTCCAGGGAAGGAACATTTGGTGCATATATGTTTTTTTACATAAAGAGTTACAAATCATCATGACAAAGAACATCCTAGAAAGTTACAGAATTTATCTTATGTTTTTAGTATGTATGAGCAAGGCCACTATGACTTTAATCTTATGGAAACTAGGAGGGTTTTTGTTTGTTTTTCTTATCTTAATGTTTGAAATGCTCCTTTTTGGTTGCTTTTTTTTTTTTTTTTTTTTAACAAAACAGACATACATGGGGCACCTGGGTGGCTGGATTAAGCAGCCGCCTTCAGCTCAGGTCATGATCCCAGGCTCCTGGGATTGAGCCCCACATCAGGCTCCCTGCTCAGCGGAGAGCCTGCTTCTCCCTCTCCCACTCCCCTGCTTGTGTTCCCTCTCTCATTGTCTCTCTCTGTCAAATAAATAAATAAAATCTTTAAAAAAAAAAATTCCTTAAAAAAAAAAAAAAAACATACAATGTGTGCTCTGGGTGGAAATAGAGCCCATGCTTTGAGGTCTTGCTGACTCATTTTGACCTTGGTCAATATTAAATAAAGTATAACTTCCTTGGGACCCCAGGAACAGGGCCCATAAACATTAAGTTTTGAAAATTTCCTTTATCGACACAGGGATAAAAACATACTTTTGTTAGGATAAATATTTATTTCCTTATGGAAGAAACTGTATTTTTTAGAAAGAATAATTAAACAAGAACTTAAATGTCTACAAAGCATGTTGGAATGTTGTTCTGAGATACCTCCTATTTGCTGAATTATGTTGGTTTGTAACAACTTTTTTGATTCCATCTTAAAATAAGAAGCCCATTTTCAATCCTTATAACAACCAAAAGAGATATATACAATTATCCCTATTATGCCCACAAGGAAACAGACTCAATGAATTATTTTTTTCTCCCTAAGGTTGTATTCCACTCCAGTGTGTTGAAGACAAGATTCAAATCCCAGTTTACCAAACCCAAATCAAACTCTAAATCATTGTAACGTTCTGTCTACTTAAAACTTAGCGGGGAGCCTGCTTCCCTCTCTCCCTCTGTCTGCCTCCCTGCCTACTTGTGCCCTCTCTCTCTCTCTCAAATAAATAAATAAAATCTTTAAAAAATATCAAAAAAAATAATAATCCTGTGTATTTAGTCACAACGTATTAAAATATCATATAAATCACTTTCATAAAAAACTTCTGAAAAGCATGCTTCTGATTACATTTCATGGCTCTGGGTATTCTGAGATTATTGTTTGCTTTTCAATCTTATTTTAGTTGGATGTTACATTAAAGTATCTGAATGCTGAATTCCAATCTTTTTTTCAGGATCAAAAGGCAAAGTGTTATTGAAGTAATGCAATTCTATCATTGCAAATTGTTGGGATAAAATATATTTATATACATTTAGCATATTTAGTAATATATTTAGTATGTGTAGAAACCTTAGTTTCCATGAAAATACAAGCTGTCAGATTATCAACTGGGTCCTCCAAGTGGATTAAAGGCAGTGTATAATGTTGGAATGTATGTTGTAAGGGCCTTAATCAATTACATTTCAGAATAGGTGTTAGCAATGAATTAGTAAAGAGAATTCTAAACTTGGAAGTTATATTCTCAGATTCATGTTTCAGCTCTGTCATTTATGAGGTCTTTGAATTTTCGGAAGATAGTTTTCTTTTTCTGGGCCTAGAGAATTTGTTTATTTGCTTGCTTGTTTTTATTTATCTGTTTGTTTTTCATCTGTCAAAGGAGCTGTCTTGAGCTTGTGATCTAGAAGTTCCTTTCTGCCGATAGTCCCTGACATCACAATGTTGTACTGAAAACATTCTGCTAGGTCAATATTAGTAAAGCCGAATGAATATAAATGTTCTGTTCATTCTCCATGCACACTCTGGAAATCATGAGTAATGAATACTAAACTCACATTTCTTATTTATGTATTTCTTGATCTCATTTTGTGGATATTCCCTTTGCAATAGCCTCTGGGCACATTTACAGGATTTAATAAGAAGAGAGACGATATCTGCAATCTTAATTGTATAGCAGAATGATAAACTCACAGACAGAAAGCTTGTCTTGTAAATTTAATTTCCTCTAAGCTTGTTAGGAAGACTATACTAGAGGATATAACAGCTCTCATCTCAAGTCATTGTATTACATGAACTTTTCAATCCCCATGTCAACTAGTATTAATACATTTAAAGGCACATTGCCTATTTTAGAGGAAGAGATATATATTTTAGTTTGATTTAAGATACTTCTGTCTGGTTTATATCTGCCATGGATCTATTTGAGCTCTGTCCATTAAACAGATTTTAATAAGTTGAGTTTAGATAATGTCTACTTGCCATTAGTATTTGCATTCCTGAGGCCGTGATAGATAATTCAATTTTCCATTACTTAAAAGCAATTGCTTTGTCCCATAACTAGGTTTACTGCACGTGGAGAAAAACCTTAAGCATTCTAACTGCTTCTTAATCTCAGTGTAGATAATTATATTTTCATTTTATTTTAAATGATGTTTGGTCATTTATTTCATAGATATCCATATTGCAATCATCACTGGGACGATGTCTGCTTAGAATATAATAGTTGATTAACATAAGAACAAAAATGAAAATATTTCTGTTAATAACATCAATATTTTCTATACTTGTAGAAGTCCAGAAAAGGCAAATAAAACCATTGAGGTAAGATAGTCTGTGTAAGGATAGAGTGAAAATAAACGAAAGCAAACTCAGTTGTGAGAAACATTATCATGGGAAAAGTAGTAGCCTGTTTTTATAGAAACATTTTCATTTAACTTCTGCCCAAACTCAATGTGGTGAGTTATATACTGTATATTTACTTAAAAGTATAAATTATATACTTTTATGATTAAGAAACTAAAAACTGGGGGCACCTGTATGGCTCAGTTTTTAAGCTTCTGGTTTTGGCTCAGGTCGTGATCCTAGGGTGTGGGATCAAACCCTGCATTGGGCTCCCCATTCAATGAGGAGAGTGCTTCTCCCTCTCCCTCTGCCTGCTGCTCCCTCTACTTGTGCCCACTCTCTCTCTCTCTCTCTGTCAAATAAATAAATAAGTAAAACTTAAAAAAAAAAAAAAGAAAAACTAAAATCTGGGAAATTAAGTTGTATGAGTTGTATGCTCAAAGTCAAAAGCTAGTTAGCTGTTGAAAATGCTAACCGATACTCAGTTGTGACACTGGTACTTCCAATATACCACACATGTTTTGCTATGTTTCCTGTTGCAAAGCGAAGCCCATGTTCTTTCCCACAGAATCTGGGCTCTGTCTTCCTGGTCAGTGAATGTGATGGTCTTCCATTTTCTGGTTCCAGATCTCAAGAGATTGACCACTGTCACTTTCTGCTCTTAGAACACTTGTTCTCGGATATCTGAGCCATTATTTAAAATTCCAGTTACTCTGCTAGAGAAACCATTTAGAAAATTTCTGAGACCTAAGAGAAAGAAGTACCTAAATGATACCAGCCTTCGTCCAATCTCTACAAAGTAGCATACAGAGTGCCCAGTCTTCAGCTGTGTGTGACACAATGATTCAGTGAATGCCGTGTGGATGGAAAAATCATATAGCTGAGCTCTGCCTGAATTTCTAGCTCCCCCAAATCTGAACTAGAATAAAATAGTATTTATACCACTAAGTTTTTGATATTTTGTGAAGCAGGTATCGATAAATAGAACAGACACCAGAGCCCATGTTCATTCCAAGATAAACTGTGTACTTGTGAAAGAAAAAAAAATTATAATAATTTTTCTAATTAAAAGGAAGTTTGAAAGGAACTATTGCCATTTATAAAATTAGAAAAATATAGTGGAATGAATATAAATTCTACAAAATTCCAAATTATAAAATTGCAGAGAGCTATTTCATCTTAAAAAATGAAGAACTTTAAAAAAAGGTATTAAACATATGGTGAGATAAACAAAAAATGAGAATGCTATACATTCTATATATTTTGCGAAGCTATGGAAGTTCAAGCACAAGATAAGCAATTTGAAAGCAACATAAAGGGAAACTACCATATTATCCTAAGAGATTTTAGCACCGCTTTTAGATGCACATTGCTGTCTAAATTTATCTCACAAAATGTAGTATATCAAGTAATCATTAACTATTTATTGAGGAAAGCTTGAAATTAAGACACATAACTGACAAGCCTGGAAGATCAGTTAGCTCATAGACTACCTCCATAGTATCATAGATACTACTCATATCTAGTGTGCACCGCTTCTAAATAAATCTTCCAAAAGGTCAGTTCTGATCATGTCATCATCCTGCTCAAAAACCTTCTATGATTCTCCTTTGGTTGTAGAAGAAAAAGAAAATATTTGGTTGCCCATGGATTATTTTATATAACTTTTCTCCTTTAATTGTTCTAAAATGAATTCTTGCCTTTTCTTTCTCCTTACACACACACACACACACACATACTACACAATATTAGAGAAGATACATGATATCCACACTAATAACTTTCATTAATATCATAAAAAAGGGGAAAATAATATGAGAAACGCCCAGTAGTCTATGGTCCTTAAGAATAACTGAATTATGCCAGACAGGTATTGTGATTAACCCACATGTTAGCAATGGAAGAAATTTCTTTACTAAATCCTGGATCTGCTGAAGGGGAAGAACTAGATTTTCTACTTTTTGGCTATCATGTATAAAACTGCAATGGCTTTCATGTATGGTTTTTTTTTTTCTTTTTCATTTTTTTTTTTTTCTTTAAAGACTTAATTTGTTTGAAAGAGAGAGAGAGAGAACACAAGTAAGCGGGGTAGGGGCACAGGGAGAGAAAGAATCCTTAGGAAGACTCCCTGCTGAGCATGGAGCCCAAAGCAGGACTCCATCCCAGGACCCAGAGGTCATGAACTGAGCCAAAATCAAGAGTTGGCTGCTTAACCAATGAGCCACCCAGCCACTCCCAGGTTTTTGTGTGAACATAAAATTTCATGTATCTGTATTAAATGGCCAAAGTTGTAGTTTTGGGGTTGCATGGTACTTACATATTTTGTGTGTGTGTGTGTGTATCATTGTTGTTTCTTTAAAAAACTGCCCAAGTATTTTCCAGAATATCTATCCATTTTATATTCCACTAGTAATATATTTCGTTTTTTCCTACCCTTTCTAACATTTGATATTGTCACTATTTTTTTTAATTTTAGCCATTCTAATAGATGTGAGGTGATACTATCGTTTTAATTTTCATTTGTGTATTATCTTCAGTGAAGTGTTTCTTCATGTCTTTTGTTCACTTTCTAATAATATTGTTTGTTTTCGGTTTTGTTGTTGAGGGTTTGTTTTTAGTTCTTTATATACTTTAGATACTTGCCTTTTGTCAGATATGTGGTTTGCAAGTATTTTCTCCCAGTATGTAATTTTTTCAATCCTTTTAACAGAGCCTTTCACAGGGCAAGTCCAGTTTACCAATGTTTCCTTTTATATATTGTGCTTTTAAGTCAGTCAAAGAATTCTCTGCCTGGTCCTAGATCCCAAAGATTTTCTCCTATTTTTTGTTTTGTTCTGTTTTGTTTTCTAAACATCTTATAGTTTTGAAAATTACACTTAAGACTGTGATTCACTTTGAGTTAAATTTCATATGAGGTATGAAACTTAATTTATGTGACTCCCCCCACCCCCTTCAGTGAATGTCAAATTGCTACAGTACCATTTCTTGAAAAGTATATTGTTCTTCCATTGGTGATGGGGATGGGTGTCCAAGACCCTACTTGGTCTTGACTAACATTGGTTGGGGAAGGGAATTAAGAGAGAAGGAGAGTTTACAGTCTGGCAAGAATGACAGTCCTGGCTTCTTATGTAGTCATCTCTAACACCACTCCAGTGGAAAAATTAGGTTGCTTCATTCTGGTCCATAAACGTTCTCTATTTGGCCTTTGTGATTATGGGTAGAAGTGGGGTCAGATATTTTTCTGTGCTGTTAGGTTGTAGCAAGCCAGTTATTTTATCAAACTTTTCCGACTTGAAAGGCTCTGTCATTTCCTGATTCTTTGGCTAGAGTTCAGGCTGTTGGGATTTTTCTCTTGTCTGCACGCATTAATGCAGAAAAATCTAGAAAAATCTAAAAATATATATATAACAATCCTCGATAAATAGACACCAATACTTCAGAATAAATAAAATAAAGCACAGGAATTTACACTATATAAAAATAAAAACCCACTGCATGTCACAATATATAAAACCAAAATCAATAAGCATAACATACAAAGATGATCAGTTATGCAGATTATGGACAAAGGAATACTGACAATATGATACCAAGAGTTCTTAGAAATTATTTGGGAAAAATGGTCAAATAGAATAACATGTTCAAAAAATATGAATAAATATATAGAAACTATAAAATCCAAAAGCCAAATGAACACATGGAAAGATTTTCAAGTTCCACTTATGGTAAAAATATATTATTCAAATAATCAATCATAAACAATTTATGATACAGACCCTATTACTTTCCAGGATGGTATAATCTATTAAAGTAAAATATAAATCGTGGAGCCTGGGTGGCTCAGTGGGTTAAGGCCTCTGCCTTCGGCTCAGGTCATGATCTCAGGGAACTGGGATCGAGCCCTGCATCGGACTCTCTGCTCAGCGGTGAGCCTGCTTCCTCCTCTCTCTCTGCCTGCCTCTCTGCCTACTTGTGATCTCTCTCTCTGTCAAATAAATAAATAAAATCTTAAAAAAAATAAATATAACTATATATCTCTTCAATTGGCAATATCCCTAATGAATATGGTTGACATCAAGTTTTATGTTATAAAAAGACAATAAACTCTATATAAATTATATACTTACAAGTGTAACATAGAATATATGTATAACAGAGAATATATGTACATATATGATTCATATACAGTTGATTTTCATTATCTGTGGATTCATCCACTCACTAAAATTTATTTTAACCTAAAATCAATACTCAGCTTCCACAGTCATTTAAAAACATATGCAAAAAAGAAAAAGAAAAAAAACATATGCAAAGCGGTGGAAAATTTGAGTTTCCCAACATACAAGTTCCTTATTGGTGGCAAACAAAGTGATGCTCAGCCTCATGTACAGCTCAGCTTTCAGTTTTTCTTTTTCTTTTTTTTTTTTTTCTGGCTTATTTAGTGCCATATTTTTTGCATCTTTTGTGCTTTTTTTTTAAGACATTTATTTATTTTGAGAGAGAGCGGGAAACCATGCACACGAGTTGGGGGAGGGACAGAGGACAAGCATTTGATTCAAGCAGACTCCTTGCTGGGCACGGAGCCCCTCACATTGCAGGCCTTGATCCCAGGACCCATGAGATTATGATCTGAGCTGAAAACAAGAATCAGATGCTTAACTGACTGAGCCCCCCAATGTGAACCTGTGCTTTTTTTTGTTCCTTTTATTGTGATTTCACTGTTTAAAATGGCACCCAAGTGTAGTACCAAAAGTGTAAGGTTTCCAAAATGCAAGATGGTTGTGATGTGCTTTACAGAGTATGTTAGATAGGCTTTTTTCAGATACAAAGTATGGTGCTGTTGGTCATGAATTCAATGTTAATGAATTTAACAAATTATATTAAACAAAATGTCTTCAAACATACCAAAAACAAGGTTATGGGTTGATTAGTTGACAAAAATGCTAACAGAGACTCCTAGGAACCTAATGCTGCATTTCACCTAGGAGTGATGTTCCTTATTCACTAACTTAAGTGATATCTCAAGGGTGATAGATAACGACCAACAGACAAAAATGACACAAAATTGGAAGGGGTAGAAAATGGTAAATATATTGAAATGTTCTTCAAATTAAACATTCTAAAGAACATATTTGCCATATAAATGACTATATTGAAAATTGAAGTATTGAAATATAAAGAAAACTGCTAGAGATGAAGATATGAATATGTATACTTATGTATATATGTATGTATATATGCTTATGTTTTTATTTGGAAAATATCATATATATTAAATATAACATATTTATATTATATAATTATTATAGTATAATTATATGAATTATATAATAATTTACATATTTTTCACAAAAACCAAGCAAATACATCCCATGTTAATTTCTCTATTAACTAGCTTGATGACCAGTCTCAAACCATTTCATTTTTATGAGATTCGGTTTCTTCAAGTGCATAATTAGGGGATTTATCTAGTTAACATCACTTTTCCATGGTCCTTGAAATTATAACAATTGTACAGAATGTCTTATAAAAGATTATCAGCTAAACCAAAAGGGATTTTAACCATCGTTGTCATAAATTTTCCTCATTAATAAATTTTAGTTCTTATTGAATTTTTTCAAACATTTTAGTTAAATTGCCTATAAACACTCTTAACTCCTATTTTTGTTTCTCAAAAGAAAAATGGAACTGTTTATTATGCCCATATATCTCCACAGGAAAAAGTAAATTCTGGTATGTATTTATAATCTAAATGGCAAAAGGGTGTACACATACAAGGAAAAAAACCACACAAACAAAAATTTGATACACCTAGAAGAACAATTCCCTGACTATTTACTAAGTTACTGTTCCTTTTTCTGCTGCACATTTTTTCAGTAGAACATTTAACCAGACATGAAATTCATGCAATGGCTGCAGTTGAAACAAGCAGAGTATCTTGGTGTTCCAATTTTCTGTGGGTTTTCTAGTTCAAACTTCTTTATCCTGAGGTTCCTGGAGTTGTTCTGGTGCTTCCATTAGACTGAAATCCCATTTTCTTTCCATAAAAGTGCCTTTTCTACTAAAAATGGTTTTAGTGGGTTTTGATAATTTGCAACAAAGTGTTGTGATTAACACAAGAATCAATAAATATTCTGTACTTTGTTTTTACAAATTTTATTTTTCTAGCTTCTGTGTCTGCTCTGTTAGAAATTATTTATGTAATATAAATTATTTGGTTTAAAATCTTCTGTTTCCAAAACCAAGATTAATGTGTTTTATTACTTGAAATCTTGTTTCAGATATCTTACATGGATTTACGTCATATAAAAGTGATAATCATCTGTGATAATCATTCAGCACCAGCAAAGAGAAGTACATATATAATTCATATTTGTAAAGTTATTTATAATTTATAATGCAGCATACAATCTAATGCTTAATTTATCATACAACATATATTTTTTCATAATTTATGATATAACATATAATGCATGCATACAATGTTTAGATGTTGTTCACTCAATTTTTAAAACCACAAACTGTAATGTCTAATACACTTAGACTTGAATAAGACATCATTCAGAAATTCCCAATTAAAATAAATCTTTTATTGTTTTATATCATGGCTATAATGAAGAATCTGGATTTTGTATTTCTATGAGAGAGCATAACAATGGAATCTCTCTGCTGACATGTACAATGTCTTGCTGTTTCTTGGAAGGCAAACACTGCCCTCAACTAAACAGTTAAAGTACAATTCTGTTTTGATGGTGAATGTAAAGAAAATAAAATATTAAATTTATGATCAGGTTCTGAAAAATTATATTTCTTGTTCTTAGGATTTTCAAAATTGAAAAATTAATTTAATCATATCACTAACAGATGACTTGATTTCTCAGATATATTTTTATTGACTCTTACATGTTTTAGTACTGATATCAATCAGACTTCACTATCTTATTAATTACTTTACTTTCTGCCATGTGATAACATGCTTGCTTTAAGTGAATCAAAACAATATTTTATTATTTGGCAAGATACCAGACTTCTGATTTGGACTTGTTCTTTGTGAAATTAGTTATACTTAATAAAACATGATAGCTAAATCACTCAATGTATTAAATATTTATAATCAAGATTTGGAAAAAAAAAAAAAAACATGGAAGTCAATGGATATAAAATACAATTAGCCTTCCTTTAGCCTCTAGCCATAATACTTCTATTGGCAGTTGGCTTTAAGTCCTCATCTATATATTTATTTAAAAAAAATCCGAGCAGTTGTTATATGCTTGCCAAGATGCAAGGGTGTAGAATTAACTGCAGCACATACAAACATGAATAACATGTGCACATATTATTCTAAGGATTTTCAAAAAAGTTTATGGTTTACCTGATAAGACATAGGCATGTAAATTTAAAAGTTCATTAAAACTGTAATTCAAGTGTAGCTGGGCTCTCATGCAACTGTCGTGTTTTCTTTCTTTTTTTTTTTTTTTCAATCTATACTTGGGAAAGTAAGCCTTATTAAGTAATCTATTCTTGTTAAGATTAGATGACTAGAAAATAACCTTAAAAGATCAGTCAGAATTATAAATCCTATTGAAACATCAAGGAATTCAAGGAAAACTATTTTCTTTGTCCATCATGTGATAGCACAATATTTATAAAAGGTGTTTAAATAGATACATAGACAGATAAATAATTTCTGTTCTTAATCAAGTGGTGGTCTCTGGCCACCAGCTACATCACTACATTACCTTCTACCTTACTCTTTCCCTGTCCATAAATAGCATCTTAAGTTGCTCTTCCTTCCTAAATAATTCAGTACTGTCTCTTTGCTTGCATATGCGTTGGAGCAAAACAAAAGTTGTATACTTAATGGCAAAACCCAGGATTCTAGGAAAGCTTTCAATTGATTATGCACTGTGTCCTAAGTATCTCAAGGGTGATATCACCTCCAACATATTCTTTTATTATGGGGATGGGGTCGAAGAATAGTGAAAATTTCAATGCTAAAAAAAATAATGTGTACTCTTAATGTGTACTCAGTACATCATATTTGCTGAAAAAAAGTTTGAGTTGGACACATTATAGAGTTGTATATGGAGGACACATTTAGCTGCATGTAGAGCTGAGATTATTTCCCAGCAAAGAATGTGACATTTGAATTGCGAGTCAGTATTTACCCTTGCTAGTTGACTGAAAACTCTTTAAGGCATTATCCATATTTCATTCACTTTTATATTACGTCCTATCATAACACTTACAAAATAAAATGGGTGTTACAACATTTGTGTGGATGAAAGGAAAGAGAAATAACTGTACTCTCAGGGGCCTCTTTTCAATTGTCTTGTCGGATTTGATTGTTTATTATTTAATTGCTCGCTTAAAGTTACTTGCTTTGACATGATGTATTTTTGGGTGCATTCAGGGAGTGCCTCAGTAAAAAGTTAAGAGAGAACTCTTCATGGGCCTCTGGTGTTTCTCCATCTCTTCTGACAAAAACATGGTATTATCAATCTCTTACTGTGGTAACAGCAAGACTTGCAGCTCAAAAAAAGCATACATTTATTATCACTAATTTCCTATGGATCAGAAATCCAGACACAATTTAGCTGAGTCTTCTGCTCAGGGTTTCACAAAACTGTTATCAAGATTGGCTAGGCATCACTCTCCTGGGGAATCAGCTGGGAATAATTCTGCTTCCTGGCTCACTCAGGCTGTTAACAGATTTCATTTATCTGTAGCCATATGAATGAGGGCCCCAGCTTCTTGCTGGCTATAGTTTGGAGGTTCTCCTCAGACATCAATAGCTACTCACCACATGGCCTTCTTCACAAATCATCCATAACATCCATAAGATGATCTTCAAGGCCAATAGAAAAGTTTTTCTTCTGGCACATGCTATCAAGATGGAGTCATATATATATATATATATATATATATATATATATATATATATGTATATATATATGTTATGCGTCATGTTGCATGTAAGATACAATATACAATAAAATGTATAATTCTATATAATATAACCTATATAATGTATAATATGTAATAGATGTATATGAACATATTAAACATCATTTAATAAATAACATATGATGTATAATATATAACATACACCTTGTGTGTGTGTGTGCTGTGTATGCTGTAATAAAATCAAAGAAGTGATATCCCATTACTTTTGCCGCATTATATGGGTCAGCAGAAAGTCACAGACCCAGCTCAGCTCAGAAGAAGGGGATTACGATCACCTTAAGGTATGTTTGTCACAGATTATAACAACTTTTTTCCAGACTATTCTTTGTAAAAGACATTTGAATAGCAAACAGCCTTGGAAGAAGAAGTAGTGTTTTCCTAAAGGACAGAGGGCAGGTTTGTTTCCTGAGCAAGATAAACACAATACATTGCTTCAAGGCACTGGTTGGACAGAATTGCTTTGGCTCTTTTAAAATATTATGGTCTCTTAAACTCAGTGTCCCTCAACTGTGACAAACTCATGGCATGCATGACATGACCTGGGCCAGTCTGTATTGCAGGCATGGGATTTGAGGTGTGTGTCAGGATTATCCTCAGCTTTGATGACTTGCTAAGACTCACAGGACTCAGAAGTTGTTATACTCATGGTTATAGTTTATTATAGTTAATGGATACAGGGTAGAATCAACAAAGAGAAAAGACCCCAGGGGCAAAATCTGGAGAGAAACAGGCCCAAACTTCTAAGCACAAGGTCTGGAGGAAACCAGTCTGTCCCCTCCTCATGGAGTCACAGAGAACACACTAGTTCTTCCAGAAACAGTATGTGACAATACAGGAAAAGCGTTGCCAACCAGGGAGATTCATATGAGTTTGGATGTACAGAGTTTAAATTGAGGGTTAGTCATGGAGGTGGACAGTACCTGGGTGACCACCCTCAGTTACTCAAACTGCAGGCCCTTGGATAAAGAGCAGATGTTCACCATAAATCACATTGCTAAGCACCAATTACCTGGACAGACTACTACAGCATTTCCCGAGGCCTCAAGTCTACAGAAACACTTAGAACACTTAGAACATTCCAAGAGCTCAGTTTCCAGCAGGGATCCTGAAATAGTTTTTTCTCGGGAATGTACAGAGATTGAACAACCAAGGTCTGCTGAGTTAATCCTCCCTCCTCATGGGGCAAAAGGAACCAATGTTAACATGAAGCTCACACTGTCTGTTGTGTGACACTGTGATGAACAGAATCCTTTGTCTCAGAGGCAGGGTTCTCTTGTCTTTTGGCAACATCTACACAACTGCTACAACTGAACATGTCCTTTTACAAGCAAGGAAAAATCCAGACCCTTCACAGCTCTTGATGGACAGTCACACAATCCTGAATAAATACTGCATAAGGTAGACTCAGTGTTACTCATCTCACGTGTAGAGTAGCCCCAAGTAGTTTTGCTTCATCAATTGAACCATTATGCAAAAATGTAAGTTAATTTAAAAAGTTTTTTTTTTCAAGTAAGGCATTTAATTGAAGTATAGCTAGTAAAGTAACATGTATTATTTTGCATTTATAATTGTAAATGAAAGTACGTTCTTGTATTTCAGTATTTTATTTCCAGTTATACAGTATATAAATGGTAGATTCTATTATATAATGTGTATTGCATCTAGCTATTTAGTAGAATTTTATTTAGCTTGTCATTTCATTGAACTATAAAACAATAGATGCAAATTATACTATGTACAAGATAATATATTTGTATGTTTAATTAAGAATACCCATTGCAGAAAAAAATAATTGCCTTTGGACATTTTGTAAATTTTGTTAGTTCCTTTTCTTTTCCTGAAGAGAGAGTTTCCTTCTGTCCTTAAAGATGAAACAATATATCATAAATCTTAAGAAATAAATATTTAACTTAATTGGACCCTGATATCATAGGACTTTTTCCTCTCCACTTCCTAGTAACCCTGTCAAAATGTCTAGTTCAGGGGCGGGGGAGGGATCATCTCTTATATTGATAGGATACATTGACCCATAGATCTCTTACATATCTGCAAGTCTTTGGAACATGACTCTAAATACTCTTTTACATGGATTATCTTTTCACATATATTTGTATTGTAAATAGCCTTGAAAGATATAACAATTGCTTTTAGAACAAAAGGCAGGTATGCTTACTGACCATTACAAAACATTCCGGTCCCCTAAACTTAGAATACTTCTCCTTTAACAAACCCATGGCATGTGCAAGTCTCTCCTGGCCCTCTTGTATAACCCTGTAGAAACTGGAAATTGAAGAACAAATGCAAAAAATAAAAATAAAAAAAGTGCTGATATCCTCCTGGCTAATGCTATTGCTGTCATGAATAAAATCTTCTCAGTCTATATTCTGCAACATCCTTAAAACTGTAGGCTAACTTGTTAGATTGCAAGTAGGTAAAATCTTATACTCTTCTCAGTGTATAAGTGGTCTTCACACTTACTCTGTCTTATGACAGGTCATGCTACTCAACACATAGAATCTCAGTAGCAACAATAGCACTTGAAGTTAACAAAGCAGAGTAACTTCTTAGCCCTGTAATATTTGACTTTAAACTAACTAAACATATTTACATAGGTAAAGATAGGAAATACCAACCCTAAGAGATGGGGAAAGAGGGCTTATCAGAAATGAACAAAAGAAGAAAGCCACTTTGGGAGATAAAGCAAGCTGCATCCAAAGAGATACTTTTGATGGGAGAGTTTAATCCAGGCAAACGAATCAACAGGTCAAATGAGCACGAATGTCTGTCCTGAGGAGATTAGGCATAATAAAACATGTTTTTACAGGTTATCGAGTTCATGAATCGGTTGACTCAGTCTGCCCATTAGCTGCCTATGGCCCTCAAAATCCATCTTCTCCTTACCGCCTTCTTCTAAAAGACTGAACATCTTACAGCCAAGGGTTATCCTGTGATACAGTTAGGAACAATGAGATGCACACTGAATTACCTGTCAAAGGAGTCCCCTATTATAAAAAGACATGTCTCAATAAAAGGTCTTTTGTTATTAATATTTCCCTGATTTTCATGCTTGGAAAAAGAAAATGAATCATAGTAGAAATATTTGAAGATAAACTTACAAGTTTTGAATTAAAGAGCAAGAAAATTTAAAAAGACTTAAGTCATTACTGTTACCCTTGAGCATCTGTTACATGAGAAAACTAGATCCAAGTGAAATTCTGATACACAAGAACAAATTAAATAATGGGGAAATAACAGAGGTTTCTTCTTTTTATTTTGCCTATTGAAAGTATTAGATCTACCATAGTTTGTTTTTGTGTATATCCAAACCCAAGACGACAAAAACATACACACAAAATAAAAAGCCAAAACAGTATTAAGGTGTTGTACAGTAATTCAATTTGAGTACATTTAGTAAGAAAATATGTTCTAAGATCTTCAATATTTTTATTTCTCCAAAGATTATTCTGGCTTGCTTAAACTATTGGACCTGGATTTGTGAATCTCAAACTGGGCTCTCTTGGTGTGAAAATCTTAATTATTGAACTATATAAATGAGTGTCTATTTTCTGCTTATTAACTTATTGGCTGTGTTAGTTTATTTTATGAAGAAAAATGCTGGTCAGAAGATACAGGATTTGGTCTATTTCATGTTTATATACCTCATTCTGTAATAATTAATACATGTATGAATTTGCTGAGGTTGCCATGACAAAATACCACAGACTGTGTGGTTTCAACTACAAAAATTTATTTTCTCACGGTTCTGGAGGCTAGAAGCCCAAGATCAAGGTGTCAACAGGTTTGTTTTCATCTGAGGCCTCTTTTCTTGGCAAACAGAAGGCTGCTTTCTAATGGTGTCCTCACACAGCCTTTCTTCATGCACACACACCCTGAAGTCTCTTCTTCTTCTTCTTTTTAAATTAATTTATTTATTTTAGGGAGAGAGAGAGCATGTGGGGGCAGAGTAGAAGGAGAGAGAGAATCTCAAGCAGACCCTGTGCTCAGCACCAAATCTAAAGCAGGGCTCAATTCCAGGACATGACCTGAGCTGAAAGTAAGAGTCCAGGGCTCAGCCAACTGAGCCACCCAGACGCCATGAAGTACCTTCTTTTTATAAGCAAACTAGTCCAATTGGATTAGGAACCACCTCTAATGGCCTCATTCTAATTTGTTCCCTTCTTTAAAGACTTTATCTCCAAGACAGTCATATTCTCAGGTTTGGGGTTTAGAGTCCTAGCACATGAATTTTGAGTTAATAACTATATATATATATATATATATATATCAAATTCTTCTAGAGATAGTAATTCTTTCATTTTTCTTAGGTCTTATCAACTCTGAATAAAAGCAAAGATAAAAACACAGTGCCTGAAAAATTGCAGTTCAAACCATGAACTGTGATGAATTCACCGGGGAAATATCCACATTGTGATTCCCTGATGTTTAGTTAGCAAGCCAGAATGCCCTTAAAAGCACCCAAATCATTCTACTTCTTGTATTAAAATTCTAGTGTACAGATTTTTAAAAAAAAACATATAAAAGTTTCAAGTTATGGTGTGCCTTTGAGCAAGAAGTACTATTCCAATCACCCTAAATAAACAAAGCAATTAACTTTCTACAATTTTGTTTCTCCTAGTTTCAAATTAGGTTCATTTACATTTTGTCTTCTACTAATGCGCATTCATTTCAGTCCTTTGCATAGTTCAGCAACAAAGAATAGAAGCAATACAGCAATATATAAACTAGCTTATAAAATCATTTTTATTTTCACAAGACATCATGTGAACATTGAATGAGCAGTTGGTAGTTAGAGTTCATCAGACAATATTTGTTTCTTTGGTCTGCTTGAATATGCTCTTTTTTTTCTGAGGTAAATAATCTATACATAAAATCCCTTCCTCTAACAATTCAATTGGTCACCTGAAACCTGAGGAGAAAGAAAAATGCATTCAATGAAAGTAAGCTGTAAATGTAGTCCAGTCCCAAAGGTTTATTATTATTATTTTAGTTTTTTAAAGATTATACTTATTTGTTTCGAGAGAGAGAGAAAGAGAGAGCAAGTATGGGGAGGGGCAAAGGCAGCGGGAGAGAGAAAATCTCAAGAAGACTCCATGCTGAGCATGGAGCCTGACATGGGACTTGATCTCACTATCCCCAAATCATAACCTGAGATGAAATCAACAGTCTGGCACTTGCAGAGGGGCACCTGGGTGGCTCAGTCATTTAAGCATCTGCCTTCAGCTCAGGAGTCTCACACGGGGATCCCTGCTTGGTAGGGTGTCTGGGGTGTCTGCACCTCCCTCCCCCTGTTTGTGCTCTCTCTCTCTCTTACTCTCTCTCAAATAAATAAGTGAAATCTTTAAAAAATTATATGTTTTTATTGTAGCAGATATCATAGAAGTTTTGTGGGTGTTTGTTTTTGTTTTTTCCCCCTTAAGGTCATAATACTAGGGAAAAGAATTTTAGATGAAAACATAGAGAGATATGGATTGAATTTTTGAAGCAGTGTCTTTAGTTAGTCAAAATGTCAGAAATTATTTATGAATTTATGACTTTATATATGCCTTTATTTTTTATCTCTAAGACTGAGATATAAGTAAGCAACCATGAGACTAAGTATTGACCTCTTTGCACAGAACAGAATGTGTACCTATACTATGAAAATATTGAGAGTGACTCTATTGTTTAAAAGGGCCAAAAAATAAACTGAGTTAATCCTGAATAGCTCTTTTTTTAATCGAAGGTGTCTTGTTATGAATATTGGATTATTCTAAAATTATAACTAATGTAACATATCTCTGTCCTTTAGTGAGGAAACAGAGCAGCCTTAAACACAAATACCTACACATATCTTTGAATCAAGAATCAGAAAACACTATTCTAGTCCTGATTCTGTCATTTACCTAGTTTGAGAAATTTGTTAAATAAAAAATCAATAAAATCTAAAAACCAAGAAGCAAAATAATCTGGTCCTTAATAATCACATTTTTAAAATAATGAAATATAACCTCTTATCTCAAAAATCCTTTTCAAATTCAAAATCTATTACTGCCAAGAAGGAACTTCCAGAGCAAACAGGACATGAAAATAAATAGCTTTAACTTTTTTCCCTCCAACCCTCCAATTTCCTACCAGATTCTTCCACTGGGTGAAACTTGTTGGGGAGGAAAAATTTTTATGTATCCTCTAAGTCTCTTCTAGCTGGACTGAGTTAAATGGACATGAGACAAATTAACAGGAGAAAATAAAATTTAACTACATAGGTAATTTCTTTCTCCTCTATAAAGATACAAGAGGCTTCCCAACAGTCAGGCAATGGAGGCTTATATGCCATCCTGAGCAAAGGAGAAGGGGATGGCTTTCTGGGACTTTAACAGGTGGAAGACAATTCATAGGGAGATGGGAAAAACAAATGTTTAGTAAAAAAATAAAAAAAAAAAGTTTGTCATGCCATATAGAGACAATAGGACATGGAGAGGAATTTTAACAAACAGACTTGGCTAAATTCCTTCCCATATACCACCCCTAGTTCATATTATAATGTAGTTATTTATGATAGTAACTGGAGCAGGTCCTGGAGCAGGTCCTCTATCTAAATTCTTTTTAGGCTATAAGTGGGAAGGTCAAAATTCATCCTGAGTCCTTTGGTCTTTAATTATTCTCAGCTCTAAATAATCTCTATGTGAAAGTGGCATATTTTGGGGTGGCCTGCCCTTGGCCCTACAGCCCCAATTTGCAGTCATCTGCAGAATGTCCTGGTAAAGCTATCTATGGGGGTCAACCTCCCTGGATGCAAAGTAAGTGGTTAAAATATAAATGATAAATCTGAGGTGGGAGAGAAAGAGGGATGCAGATGATGAAGCACTTGTGTAATTGGCAAAACCAAAGTCTTAGTAAATCCCACTCTCTACCTATTCCTCACCTGCTTTATGCACCTGAATTTGGCTGGAGGAAAACCTTAAAAAAATACAATGAATAGAAACACTTAAATTAATGAGGTCTATCTTCTGTGAACCCTTATTGTGGAAGGAAATCATACTCTTTTTAATCCATCAGTTCACCTATATGCATGCCTGAGAGTTTTTTCCAGACTTCTCTTTTCCTTTTACATTTTCAATATCTCCTCTCCCATCTTCATTCTTATCTGATGACTTTGCTTCATACTTCCATGAAGGATTACAGGGTTCAGAAAATAATTTCTATAGACTTCTACCACTTCATTCACCTTTCAGTATCTGTAGTCATCTACTGTGCCTTTCACCTTAACTACCTTAACTTGGTGAACCATTGTATCTCTTATCATTATCTATAGCCAATCTTTCTGCTTTTGGGTTAGATCTCACCTGATCATATGTACTTAAAACCTTTGCTCCAGAAATTCTCCCTTATCCCTTATACATTGTCAACATTTACTCCCCAGTAGATCGTTATTATCAGCATATAAAAAATGTTATTTTATTTAATAGTTATGTAAACTTTCAGCAGGATTTGATATAATCACTCATTCTATGTGTAGCAAAGAATTTGACTTTATCCAAAGAGAGGTCTGGCTTTTGTCCATTCGTCAGGGGAGATAACCGTAAACCCTTGGCATTTCCTGAATGATAAGAATGTCTTTATTTTTCTTGATGGGCTCTGGTACTACACCTGATAATTTATGCTAACAAGGTGATTAGTTGGGGGCCCATGATATCAGCTGAATCTCCAGGGAATGGGAGACTGGAGACTGAGTTCAACCATGTGGAAAAACAAACAATCAATCATTCCTACAATGATTCACCAATAAAAAGTCTTGGACACTGAAGCTCTGTGAACTTCCCTGGTTAGAAATACTCTTTGTATATTGTTACACATCAATGTCAGGAAAGCAAGTTGTCCTGAGGACAATGGGAATTTCACATGTGGAAACCTCCCAGACTCTGCCCAATGTACATCTCTCCTTGACTGATTTTAATGTATACCTTCCCTGTAATAAAGCATGACTGTATGTAATAGCTTTCAGTGAATTCTGTGAATCCTTCTAGTGAATTATTGCAACTGACTGTGGTTTGGGGACCACCCCTTGTCCCCGATTTATAATCAGTGTTAGAAGTGATGACAGTTTTTAGGGACTGTTCCCTTAGACCTTGCAGTTTGGCTAATTCTGGGCATGCTTCTTTGACAGTACATTCTTCACTTCACATCCAAGACACCAGGTTTTAATGGTTCCCCTCCTATTGTGTTGTTCACTCCAGTCCAGTCTCCTTCTCAGTTTTTTTCTCCTCTCCCTTACACTCTAATATTGTAGTATTCTCAGGCTAATTATTTTTCCCCCTCTCCTCCTTTCCATGTATAATATCTCTTTCATGATGTGATCCAGTCTTAAGAGATTAAATATCATCTATTTGCCAATGTACTAATGATATATCTTCAGGCTGTCCTCTCCCCTTAAACCAAGACTGATATGTCATGGCTTAATTAACACATCTACCTAGAAATCTGACAGATTTTGAAATTTAACACTTCCATATGAACATCAGATCTCTACTTCCCTAACTACACCTCATACCCTAAATTACTTATTTATGATCTTCTTCGACTAAGTAGATGTTAAGACAACATTTGAGTTACTCTAGTAAAAAATACGAAGTATGAGGTTATATTGAACTCTGCCTATTCTTTCATGCTAAAATTGTCAGAAGAGACTTTATCCTCAAAATATATTCAGGATCTGATAGTTTTTTACTACATTCAGTGCTACCAAGTCATCATCTCTTTTCTTGGTCACTGTGAAAATAGAGTACTTTTCAATGGGTACTTTCTTTGACTGTAATTAGCCTAATCACAAGAATGGAGTCAGAGTAATTTTTTGAAAGAAAAATCAGGTCATGTCCTTCCTCTGCTCAAAACCTACTAATGGCCTCCCATTTCACTTAGAGAAAAATCAGTCTGTACAAAGACCAACATCTGCTACATGATATGCTAACTATTTACTCTCAGATCTCATGAGTGACTAATACTTCCATCACATTGTCCTCCTTGTTTTAATGCTCATTGAAAATGATAAGTCTACTTTCACCTTAGCCACTGCACATTGCCAGAGACACACTTCTCCCTCATATTCAGAAGGCTAATCCCTTGTCTGTTTTCGTTTTTTGTCAAAAGTCAACTTTTCATAACTAATCTTTTTAATCTACTTAAAAATGTATCTGTTTCCCATGGCTGTGGATATGAATGTCCCTCATCATTGATTACATTTTATGCCCTCTTCTAAAGCACTTATCATCTTGCAAAATATTATGTGATTTATTTATAGTTTATTGTCTGTATCTTCCATTAGAATTCTAGCTCCAGGATGTAAGGGTCCTTGTATAGTTAGCTTTTGATAAATTACATATAAATATAACCAAAGTCAATGCTCTTCTCTTGTCATGGTCACAAGCATGAAAATTCAAGTTTATTACTTACTGTCCTCTATCTTAGAATATCTGCTTCCCCCAGCTCAATGCAACTTTGAGTGTGAAAACAGAGCCTCTTATACAATCAATTTCTGACTTCAGGTTTTTTACTTTTTTTAAATTTCCTTTTTCTTTTCCTATTTTTTCCCTCTTTTTTTAAACAACACTGTAAAGTTCCAAATTATGGGAATAAATCTGCACTGTAAGATGCAAGAATACCTTCTTTAGAAAATCTAAATTTGTTCCATCTATTTCTGCACATGGATACATCCCAGCCTAATTTTATATATCTCTCTCTCAGGAATTTACTTTTAAAGAGCAAAAAGAAAATAGCAAATTCCAACATTCTGAATTTTCCTAACATTTGCCTCAGTGTTTTAGCTTTATTCACATTTGGTCTGCCCTCTTGGGCTAACAGACATAGTAGAATTTACTCGTCTTTACCAATATGTGTGGTTTCTTCCCCTTCAGTTTATTTTTAAAATTATACATCCCACCTCCAGAAATTAAACATTGCCATGTGATTTTTCAGTTTTAAATGAAAATTAATCAAATTTGACTTAAGTCATACTTACAGGTAGAAAAGCTATTGAATAATACCCATTTCTCCTTTCCTGCATTAAGATGAAATTACCCCCAAATCTATGTGGTGTGGAATGTGGAAAACAGCTGCTTAAAACCAAATATGAACTTTGCTCCAATAATAAACACTTATTGTATTGAAATACTGAGATTTTGGTGTTTTTGTTTTGTAGCATAACTTAGTCAATCCCTATTGAAACAGTTGGAAACAATTTAACTAAAAATTTTGCCAAGACATTAAAGATTTCTAGCTTTCCAAGCTATAACCATTGTATCTTCACTGACCCCCTTCCCGAGAAAGAATAAAAACATTTTAGATTCCTTCTTAAGTAGCACAAACTGTTTATTTCATCTGTTGTTTTGGGTTAATTTCTAAAAAATACCTCCTTTTATGCTCTAATATTCCAGACAGGAAAATAAATTATATGATCACTCTACCCATAATAGAAGATAAAACTCCTGTTGTCAATTCTGAATTGTAGCAGAAAGGAAGAAGAAAATCAGAGAAGAACATGACTTCATTCCCTTAGAGGTATTTCCCATAAGATAAACAGAAAACCTCTTATGATGTCCTGTTGGCAAAATCTTAATCACATCACCCTACTAAGATACAAGATGAGCTGAGAACCACAATTTTTATTCTAATTGAGCTTGTACTAGGGTAAATTATTGTGTGTTCTATTGATAAGAATAGGAGAACAGATATTGGCAGGAAATAAACTTCTCAACTCTAAAAATCAATAGACCAAATTTGATGAAAATTATTTTTTTAAGATTTTATTTATTTGTCAGAGAGAGAGACACACACACACACAGAGCACAAGCAGGCAGAGTGGCAGGCAGAGGTAGAGAGAAGCAGGCTCCCTGCTGAGCAAGGAGCCGGATGCAGGACTTGATCAGAGGACCCTGGGATCATGACCTGAGCCGAAGGCAGCCACTTAACCAACTGAGCCACCCAGTCGTCCCTGATGAAAATTATTCTATCTAACTTGTAGGTGTATCATTTATATATGTCTCAAAGCACTGAACTATGGGTGTTGTCTTTTAGTGTAAAATTCAAAAGCTTTCTTTGATTAGACTAAATGTTCCTTGAGGTTATGGAATACATTCTTTCCTCCGGCATGTTTGTATATGTCCTAGAACAAATTCTTATAGATTTACTCATTAATATAAAAAGTATGCATGTAGTATTTTACCATGAATTATTTGGAAAATTTAAATTTAGTGCAACAATTATTTTTGAGACTCTAATAAATTTGCAAAATATCTTTACGGCAATTGTGGACAATATAAAACAAAAAGCTTATGCCTTGTTTATTGTTTCCTATTTTCTTCTTTACAGACAAATCTCTAAATATCTGGAAATGTAAATGGGAAAAGAAAAGTTCTTTAGTGTGGGAAAATGCTGTTAGAATAAGTTAAGGTCAACATTTTCCCCTAATGTGTACATCATATTTTATAAGTTAGCTTTAAATTTTAATGAAAAGATACATAATAATAGCTTAGCTCCCAATAAATATCTATGATTATTTATATTTCTAGGATGATCTTTACTTTTGTTTAACTGAAGTTCAGAAATCTATTAACAAAAGAAGTATATTTTATTTTGTTGTAAGAGACACATCTAATTCAATAATCTTCTGGATGCATTCTATATTTCCAACCAATCCACTAAAAATACAATGATTTGTATAAGTAGGAGAGAAATAAATTGTTAGAAATTTTTGCTTCAAATTATGTTAAAAAAAGCGTATTATGCACATTTTCAAATCTTTTGACTAAGGAAACAAGTACTATAGTTTTGGAATAGAGAGCAGATATTATGATAAATGATTTGAAGTGCTCAAGGAACCAATTCTGGATTTAGATAGACTGCTTGGTGTCATTTCTAAGCTTTGTCCTTTGTGACCTTGTCCACAGAGTGACTATTCGGTACCACGTATAAAACTTAGCTTTCCTTCTTGATTGAGAAAGGGTTACTGATTGAGTAGTAAAAGTATAAAAGTGTGAAGGTGTATAAAAAATCCAGCATGAAGTCTTTAATAAATACTTGCTATTACTATTATTATATCAATAACCTAGAAAAAGATCATTATAACTAATGCAAATTCTATTAGGAAACATACATAAACCCTTGAACATTATCTGCAAAATCACTGAAATAGCTTTGTCCTACTAAGCAGACATATGAGGGCACTCACTTATGCAAGCAATGGTAATTAACCAAGCATTCCAATTCTATTATAGAGTCTTACATCCCTCATCAGAAATACTGGAGGAGGATATGCTCTCTTGATTTCTGAAAAAAGACATTCATCCTATGCTTACTTCAGAAGATTGATTGGGTGTGGATGCTTCATTTCCTTTAGAAGAGATCAAATTAGCAATTAACTCATTCACAGGTAGAAACAGCCTGAGTTTAGTGAAGCTTTATAAGGTCTTACCTGGTGAAAAATTAGTAATTGCCACAATAATAGATGAGGCTAAATAAAGAATTTGCCCTGAAGCAGGAAAAACATGATTATGAATATGTACTTTTAACAAAAATTAGTATGGCATTGTTGTTTTATATGTTTTAAAATTATGTTTGAAAGTACATTGGCTTCTAAGATATAATTCTAATATATAATTAAACACATATAGAAAGGAAGTTGTCATTTCAGCCTATTAGTGTTGAAAGAAATGCAGCTTTTATTGTCATGTGATAAGAAAATTGCATTGTAAGTTTCATTATTAGTCAAAACAACTCTCAGATATAAAAAAAAGACAGAAGAAAAAGAAAGAAAAAAGGAAAGCTTCTGAAGTTGACAAGAACTAAATAGAGTGAATTGCTCTGTGATGAAAATTGAAGGCAGGTAAGTATTTATAAAATGAAATATTTTTTTCAATTTAAAATATTCAAGCTGTCTTTTGTGATCATTTAATTAATTTTTATTTCTTATTGGTATCCTATGTTTATTGTTCTCTGCTATGGACTCAATGTGTCTCTCCAAAATTCATTTAAGTTGAAATCCTACCCCCAATGTGATATTAGGACATCTGGCCTTTTGGAAATAATTGGGATTAAATGAGGTCAGAAAGATGGAGCCCTCACCAATGGGATTAGTGTCCCTTATAAGAGCCACAAAAGAGTTTTCTTCCTGTCTCTGTTCTCTACCTTGAAAGGAAACAAGGAGAAACTGATCGTCTGCTGCTCAGAAGAGGAGCTTCACCAGAAATCATGCTGGCACCCCAGTCTGAGATTCCAGCCTCCAGAACCACGAGAAATATATTTCTGTTGTCTGTAAACCACCCATTCTATGGTAGATTGTTCTAGCAGCCAAACTGAATAAAAGTAAGATATCTCCTTAATACACTTAGCTTCCTTTCCTCTAATTCCCACTGAGTGAAATCAGTCCAGTCAATTAAGTTCATAATCACATTTCTTGGCCATGATTCCTTCATTGTCCCCTATACTTGGCATATTTTTCTTTTTGTGTTATAAACCCTCTGATTTCCTTTATCTCTTCTTAGCATTTCTATTGTCGGATTAATTATGCTATTCTAATGAAGCTTTCCTAATTTTTTAAGCCTTCAAAGTCTGTTACATGATATAAAGCTGTAAAATCAAATAACTTCCTGCTGGCCTCTGCTATCCATTTCTCTAGGTTGAATAATGCTCTCAGTGGGATACAAAAGTAAGCATTCAAGTAGGTCAGGGATTTCCTTACAAATAGCATTGCCACTCTATTGCTCCACTATAGAAAATAACAAGAGCATGTTTTTATCTGATTGTGAAGCCTTTGGCATCTTCTGTACACTTTCGAGGCTGCAGGCCACAGTGGGATAGGTTGAATTAATCTCTTTAGGTTTAAGCTTATTTATCAGAAAGGAAGAAGACTGTATGTGAAAGTCTTAGGTCAAGCCCTCTGCTTGCACTAGTCCTTCCACCTTCATACAACTGAAATGTGACTTAATAACGTCTTTACACACTGAATAATGCTTCGCAGCTGCCTTATGATGGCAAAGCACAGTAAGACATTGTGTAAATGTTGAGAGATAGAATACTATTAATCCAGGTATGGATCCAGGAGCAAGAGTGTAGAAAGATTTAACAGTCTTTTGGGAATTCAGTGAATAATGAATTGTTAATGTTGTTCAGTCTTTAAAAATATATATGCACACACATATGCTCCCTTATATAAACTCAGATTTGAGGTAAAATCATAATCCAAAATTCTGAAAGTAGACATGAGATACAATCTAACCAAAATATTTCTTGGAAAAAAAATGAAATAATGTTAAACAATATGCTGTCTTTGAAGTCCTTGACTGAGTTCCCACCTGTTCTCCTGGGCAGTTGATTTCCTATTTTCTTTTCCTTTTTTTTTTTTTTTAAGATTTTATTTATTTATTTGAGAGAGAGAGAGAGAGAACAGGAATGAGAGGGGAGAGAAAGGGGGAGAGAGAAGCAGACTCCCCGCTGAGCAGGGAGCCTGAGGCAGGGTTCCTTCCCAGGATCCTGAGACCATGACGTGAGCTGAAGGCAGACACACAACTGTTTGAGCCACCCAGGCGCCCAGATGTCGTGTTTTCTAAGTGCAGGCAGTAGAAATGAATGGCATATTTGTCAGAGCCCTGGTTGCCAATGTTCATTAGGTGAGTGTGGCTTTAGACAAATTCACCAAGTTTGCAAGATTAATCCTTCTTGAACTATTACCTTTTAAGACTCTTTCAAGTAAGGATATCTCTTCTCTTTGTCCCTAAGCCAGCTCCAAATGATTTATCTCTCCATTCCTATCATTTATTTCCTTCTCTTCATCTGTGTCTTTGTGCAAATATTTACTAGAGATAGTTTCTACATGCAAAAATGATAAATATATAACTCCTGTTCACCCAAAAATAAATAAAAAATTGGCTAATAAGGCATATATTAATAGAAAGATATATATCAACTTGGAAAATGTCATCAATTTTTAAGTAACAAATGCTTTTGGACAGTAGGAAAATGAATACAGATATACACCAAAATGGTATGTGAGCATCGGAAATTACTCACAGAAAGAAGATCAATTATAAGGATCATTTGGAATTAACGATGAAGCTTATTAAAATTCAGATTCCTGGGCCAACTCCAGAGATTTTTGAAAGTGTAGATAGAACTTAATAATCTGCATGTTTAACATGTAATAGAGATCAATAATAATAATAATAATAATGGTTAACTCACGATTGAATGCTTATTAATAATGAATGGCATCCTGATTATTAATCATGATCTCAGGCACTGATTTAAGTTCTGTTGTATTGTTGGGGTGAGTATGTTAATTATTGTGGAAAGGAACGACCCAATAGAAACACTAAGGAAGAACATGTAGAAAAGTATTGTATCAGCAGAATGTTTTCAAAACGATGTTAAGTAACCACCACCCCTATTCTCAGTCAATAGCAATGACTTATTCTCCTAGATCTGTATTGGTTTCATCTGGCCAGTTCTGCTTTCGGTTATAGTGGTGACTAGGGCTCCACAGTCTTTATTTTAAAAACCAGTCTTGAGAGGTAGCAGCTACATAAGGAAAGTTCTAAATGCTTATAGTAATTGTCTGAAGCTTAAGGGATAAGCACAATTATGTCTTTGTCAGGTGAGCCATCATCATACTGGCCAAGACAAGTCAAACTGTGGAGGCCAATATTAGTGGGGTGCTCTATGTGTCAAGTTCACTCAGGAGTTGGAATCCACACTAGTTATTCAATGGTAATTTAACAGACTTGATGAGATATGGAGGTGTTAACTAGATAATAGAAAGATTCATGCGCACACCTAGAGAACAAAAAGAGGAGTTTCAGATAGCTGAAATCTAGAAACATAGATAAGGGTCCCTGTTATGGAATGAACTATGTTCCCCAAAATTCACTGGCGGAAGCCTAACTACAATGAGACTATATTTGGAGATAGAGCCTTTAAGGAAGAGGTTAACATTAAATGAATTTGTAAGGGGCCCTAATTCAATATGACTGGTGTCAGTATAAGTAGAGGAAGAGACACTAGGGATATTCATGCACAGAGGAAAAGTCATGTGAGGACACAGCAAGAAGGTGGTCATATGTAAGTCAAGGAAAGGGGCCTCAGGAGAAATCCATCCTTTCAGAACCTTGATCTCGGATTTCTAGCCTCCGGAACTGTGAGCAAATATATATCTGTTGTTTAAGCCCTCCAGACTATGATATTTTGTTATGGCAGCCCCAGCAGACTAGCAAGGCTCTGTGGAGCTGAAATTCAGAGTTCTGAGGAGGTCCTGTTCATCTTGAATTCTGAGGAACAGTTCCTTGAACATGTGATAAATTTCTGAGGATGGGTAAAATTTTAATAACATAAGAAACATTTCACATTTTGTAAAGTCATGTAACATCAAAATTATTCTGCATTTTTTGAAACCGGTCAAGTGTTAGTTCCCTTGAATGCATGGATTTATTTGAAAATTATATTCAATAATTATTTAATTTTAGAAATAAATATTGTGGTTTTATTTTGCCCAAAGAAACTAAGTTGTTTGATATCAAAGACCAATAAATAAAATAAAGTAGGGAAAATAAGAATATTAGTACAATTCATTGTTTTACGTAGAACACCTAACACTTCAAATATTATTAATTAAAACAATAATTGGATATATCTTCCTTCTTAATAAGACAATATCATAATAAATTTGCAGAGATGCAAATTAAGTGGAATGAAAATGGAATGCTAAATGTTTCTAAAATTCAGGCAAAGAATTTTACTGATGATAAATACATTCAGCCTAAAGTAATAATAGAAGCCAGTGGGAAAATTTGAAGGAAGCCACCAGAGGACTTGCTGCTCTCTGTTGGTGGAATCCTACCAATAAATTGAAAAGTTACCAAAATAATAATAGCTTACATCTGGGAAGTCTGCAAAAGAAGCCATACAAATGGTGTCTAAATATAATGTGAAAAGTTGTAAATTTTTGAACATTTGTAAAAACATGATTTAAAAATTTTATTACTATAGAAACATTATAATCATCATTACCTATAACACATTACAGCACATGTTTTAGAGTTTCAGGAAAGCTTTATTCTATATGTTCAAGGGTACATAACAAATGATTCCAAGAGCTGTGAATCATGAGATTAACTGGAATGAATTATAAATAATTTAAATATTTTGCATGAAATAATTTACAAAAAAAAAAAGCTTAGAGTAAACATTAAACAACTTTGCTTTTAAAAGTCCTTTGCCAATCAAACATTTACCTCTTAGGTTAATTCCTGTCTCCCATCCACTGACTCTTCACTTGTTAGTCTCCTGATTCCCTAACCCCCTTTTTTGTTACTTTCTTCTCCCCTCACTCTCCCAGCAAGAAACACAAATTTACCTGTTTTTGTCCTACAAAGCTTTTGCAAGCTCTCTGTTGTTTTCCTGCCCATATCCAAATTCCACATAAAGTAAGTTATCACAGTATATTTTACAACAAACCTAATTTCCTTGCTTAAATAAATGATGGTGCCAAACAGTGGTATGCTGGAATCAGATCATACATATTATATGGACGTTTTCCCAATTCTGCAGTCAGTGATGCCACTCTGGCAGCTTTGAATCAGTGCACCTGTAAATGTGTGGGTGGATGTGAGGGGGTCGATAATGGAAATGAGAAAATGAGGGCTTTCTATTTCTTCTGGAGTGTCAGTTGTTCAATATATACCAGCATTGTACCAGAGCTACTTGTTGTTATTAAATGATATTAACAATGATGATAGAATTACTTAACATTTAAAGGTTTATTATGGAGCAAAAGTCTAAACACTGTATGTGTCTTAAATCAATTAATACCCAGGATAATCATCTGGGGTATGTACTAGAAGTATCCTTATTACAAGATGATGATGCTGAGGTCCGAGATGTAGGATCTTGTTGGAGGTAATTCTTCTGGGGAAGCAAAATGAAGCTTTGCCTCACCCAAAGTCTGCACGTGAAGTTAGGATAATGGAGAGGGAATGTCTGGGAGTCATAAGAACTGAGTTTAACTTCCTCTATTCCATCCTTATCCTTTGACATTGCGTAGTTTGTTTTCAGTCTGTTTCTCCAATTAAAGGACCAATCTTTTAGGATTGTTTGGGAAATATTTTGTAAAATTATACAGTGACTTCATCTAAATATGTAATATGTTTGAAAATTTGAGCAAAAATTTAAGTAAACTAAAATTTCAAATTTCAATTTAAAAATTTGCTAAAATTGGGGCACCTGGGTAGCACAGTCAGTCAAGCATCCACTCTTGGTATTGTCTCAGATTGTGATCGTAGGCTTTTGAGATGAAGCCCTGCATTAGGCTCTGCACTCAGGGCAGAGTCAGCTTGAAATTCTTTCCGTTTCTCTCTGCCCCTCCCACTCATGCTCTCTCTCTTTCTAAAATAAAGAAATAAATCTTTGAAAAAAAATTTTGCTAAAATTTAAGGGAATTCATATATAAATGGATATACACACATATATGGAGATATACATACATATATGTATACACATATACATACTTTTGGTCCTGTTTAATGGGGAACTGTAATACATTCCCTAAATAATAGGCTACTTAAAACCTATGAGCTACTTACAACCAGACACAGTTATCAAAAAAAAAAATTCCATACATCCCCATACTCCTTCACTCTGCTCTATTACTGTGGCCCCTCATCACTACCTCATGGCAGACAGTCTCTTCTTTGCTGTCCTGCCCACTGTTCCCTCGCAGTGTATTCAATACATTTCTCTTTTGTTCTGCCTTGGGTGAATTCTTTTACCTCCCATGCCACTAGCCCTCTCTAAACAGTACACCCCAGAAATTAGTTGGTAAGATGTTAATCCCAATTGTTGGTCTGGCCTGGTTTGAGACTGGATATAGTCACAGAGATGTGAAAGGTACTATTAATTCCCTTGGTAATTCCCACAAATTTGTTATTTTCTTTTTTCTCTTCTATTACTGAGCATGTCACTCAAAGAGATAGAGATAGACTAATAGACTAATAGAAATAGACTAATTAAAAGAACTATGGTAAGGAGAGGAATTCCACAGGAAATAAGAAGAAATAAGAAATAAGAAATAAGAAGATGCAATAAGTTCTGAAGCTAATTAGAGGAAAAATTTCCCAAAAAGTGTATCAGAAAGATATATACATCAAGTTTGTTGAAACATGGTCTAAAAGAGTTTAGTTTGTTGTAACATGGTCTGAAAGAGTGAAATATTTTGATCTGATAATGTAAACAAGGATTTAATGTGTTTTTTCTTTTTTTTTTTTTTTTTACTGGCAATAGAGTGAAATTAAAAAATAAAAAATTAGGTAAAAAGTGACATGATGAAGAGATTTTCACTATATTTTCAAAAACCCACAAAAAGTGACAAAAACTTTGAATGATAAAGACAAATTTATTTCTCATAAAAGTAGTTATAAAACAACCCCAGACCCCAGATGGTGAACTCCATATTGTGATATACAGAGTTCATGTACAAGGATACTTAGATTCTATACTTACTTCTTTAGATTTTACACAACACTTACATCTCTGCAAAGGTTATTAACATATCAGCCACTGAGGTAAACTGGTTTGAGAAATGCCAAGGGCTTGATCATGAATGTATTAAGTTTTTCAAGTATAGGTGCACCTGGGTGGCTCAGTGGGTTAAAGCCTCTGCCTTTGGCTCAAGTCATGATCTCAGGGTCCTGGGATCTAGCCCTGCATCTGGCTCTCTGCTCAGCAGGGAGCCTGTTTCCCCCTCTCTCTCTGCCTGCCTCTCTGCCTACTTGTGATCTCTCTCTCTGTCAGATAAATAAATAAAATCTTTAAAAAAAAAGTTTTTCAAGTATATTAGGCATGCAAAGGGAGCCATTGATTTTATAAAGGAAATTATACAGTTGAAAATTCAGGAAGTATGCCAGAGTTTAAATTATACATTAAAAGTGAATTCCTTCAACTCAATCTCATGTGAAAACATAGATTTCTTGATGTAATAAAAGAAAATGAATAAAGAAGATATAGAAAACCTGGAATAGTAACTATGGGAAATTGTGAAAAAAAAAAAAACATGTAAAAAAGTACCAGAAAAATATTATAAGCGTGCTGATTTTCTAGGTAAATTTTCTCAAATTTTAATAAAGAAATAATTCTGATACTACTGAGAATATTCCAGAGCACAAAAACATCAGAAAAGATTCTAATTAAATTTTGCATTCAAGCTTTTCTATAAATACCGAAATTTCTAAAAAGTAACATAATCAAAACACAAAATCAAGCACCATAGACTCAGTTTACTAATAAACAACACAAAACCCTTACCAAATATTTGGCAATTTGAATTCAATGATTTTATGTATAAAACCCTATAATTCAATGGTTTTTATTAGAAATGTATGTATATAATTCACCTTAACTATAAATCAAAAAAGAAAAAAAAACAAATGAACTCCATAAATGATAAAGTGTTTTCTGCTGTTTAATTAGGAATCAATGCTGACTTTCATTTAATGAAACAAGAACAGATGGGTTCTTATTTAGTACATGGATATACATAGATATATTATATGGATATAGATATATAAATATTCAAATGTCAGCTGCATTCTAAATGGAGAATTACTAAGCTTTTTCCATCAAAGTGTAGGACAGTACAAGGATATCTATGCTGATCTTTATTATTTAACATTTTTCTGGGTGTAATAGTCAAGACATTTTGATATGAAAAGTAAATATACAAATATTACACGGGAAAAAGCAAAATTATCACTATTTTCACGTGATAAGATTGAATATCTAAAAAACATAAAAGAATCAATGAGAAACATTTTAAAATAAGAAAATTCAGTATTTGAGTAAAAACACCATTGACTTCTAATAATTTTTAAAGCTGTATAAAAATTGAAAAAGGAAAAAAATCCCAGTTTTACTAGAAAAAAATGTAAAATACTCAGGAATAAATTTACTAAAATAAGTGTGGAGCGTAAATGGAGATAAATTTACAACTCTGTTGGAGAGGAAAAAGACTTGAATTCAGAAGTCATAAAGAACAAGATTAATAAATCTGATTACACAAAATACAATCTTCATAGAAAGTAGATAAGATACCGCAAAAGGTGAATTATAAACTGGTAATATATTTTCAGTTCATATGGCAAAGTGCTAAGTTCATGAATACACAAAGTGCTTTTAAGATTAGTACGTCAATAGAAAAAATAGGAAGAAATATAAGCAGACAGTTCACAGAATACACAAATACCATGAAACAATATTTAACATTAATTACTCAAGAAAATACAAGGTAACACAAGAATAAATACCTATTTTAACTTAAATTGGTGAAGTTTGATACTGGAACATTTTGGAAAGATTTTAACTGCTCTGATTATAAATCCATAACATTTTTATAAAATATTTTGGCAACATTTGTCAATATAAACATGCCTAAGTAAACAATCCTTTTCTATGAATGAATTCTACAGATAATCTCACATAAATTCACAAATATATATGCTATATCGATAAATTTCACTGACCGTTGCAATAGCAAAAACAACAAGAAGTAACATGACTGTCTATCATAACATTGGTTAATTAAATTATGGTAGACTCATAAAATAATATAAAATTCACCCATTAAGAAGAAGGAGTTATATCCATGAATGGTCTGAATAGTAGTCTAGTTATTAGCACTATAATAATCGTGATTTTGTGGTTTTGTTAATATACTTGTTCAGATACTGGTTTTGTAAGATGCTTATCATTGGGGAAAGTAGGTAAAGTATACTTTAAAATTCCCTGTGCTATATTCGCAACATGTAAATTTGTATTTAGGTGCAATAAAAATTTTAAAAATCCAGATGGTCTGATATGGAAGGATGAGCAATATAATTTAAAGTGTAAATATAAATGGTTTATATGTTCTGTATATAAATATAAAAATATATAAGTATTTTATATATTATGTATGTGTTGGTCTGAAGCAACAGGAAATCCTCTTTGGGAGAACAATGCTGTGTAGATCTCGAATTTTCCATAGACTTTTCATACATGATGTGACATCTATTAAAAATTTACCAAATGTTGCAGGGAAAAATAAACCCATGACTGGAAGTCAAAAAACAAAAGCAGAAAATAAAGACAAATTCACAGGTAACTGGAAATTTCATGCATTTTTAATATGTACATGGAATAGAGTACAAGATAAATGAAACTATACGTAGAGAATCTAATGATCATTATTGTAATAAGAAATACCTTAGCAGATTAAGAATTTAATAAATAGGCTTCATAACAATTTAGTGATAGCTAAAAAGATAAGTAAACTGAATGATAGATCAGAAAAAAAATATGATGATTGAAGCATTTGAGAAAATAATGAAAAAAACTCCAAAGTTAGCATATGATATATGGCACACAGTGAAGATATCTTATGGGAAATCATGAGCAATGGAAAGGTAGCAAGTGAGAGAGAGAGAAGGAGAGAAAGGTGGGGAGGGAGAGAGAAAGAGAAAATTAGAAGCAATATTTTAAAAGCTAACAGACAAAAATATTAAAATTGATCACATACATCAAGACACAGATTAAAAGAATGCTATTAACCACAAGTATAAAAATACAAAGGAAAGTATGCCCCGGAAAATAATAGCAAAATTGCTGAAAATCAAAGACAAGGAGAAAACTTTAAAAGAAACTAAAAGTCAAAATGACACACTATTTTCAACAAATCAGCCACAAGGCTCACAGCTTTAATGGAAAACAGAATTAATGGGAAAGACAAAGTAAATAAACTTTTTGCAGTTCTGAGAAAATATCTGTTGAATTAGAATTCTGTAGCCCTCTCCAAAAAAATCCATTAAAATTAAAAACAAAATAAAGATTCATTTACACAAATGTTGAAAGAAACTATCTTTAACAAACATTAAATGATGTGAATTTTCAAACAGAATGATTGTAATGATCTTGGGTGAAAGTACGGAAATGTAGGAAAGAATAAAGAACAGTACAGAGTACAAGGATATGGATAAATCTCAATAAATATTGGTGCAATAATAACGATAATTTACAGAATTTAAGTATATCCACAATTTAAACACATGAGAACTATAGTATAAAGTCAAAGAAGGGAGTAATTTGATTTTTAATGTTCCTTGTGCCTCGCTTCATCCTAGAAGTTGTAAAATAGTAATTAAAATACACTTGAATTAATAAAAAGCCTTCTCAGTTTTAGAGTATCCACAGGTAGAAGAGCATATTTTAAAAAGTACATATCTAGAAGTATCTGGGTGACTCAGTTGGTTAAGCATCTGTGTTCGGCTCAGGTCATGATCACAGGGTCCTAGTATGGAGCCCTGTTGGCAGGCTCTATGCTCAGTAGAGAGTCTGCTTCTCCCTCTCCCTCTGCCTGCCAATCTACCTGCCCATGCTCTCTGTCAGTCAAATAAATAAATAAAATCTTTAAAAATAAATAAATAAATAAGTTAAAAGTACATCTCTAAAAATTAATAAAGTAAGGAGGGCACGTATTGCATGGAGCACTGAGTGTGGTGCATAAACAATGAATCTTGGAACACTGAAAAAATAAAACTAAATTAAAAAAATAAAGTAAAATTAATAGAGTAGAAACTAATAGAATGAAAAAAATTGGAAATAAATAATTTAATCCAAAAGAATGAGAAAAACAGAGGACTTCCAACAGAGTTGAAAATTTTTAGGTATATAATATAAATGGAATAGGATTCTTCAATAGAATGGTGAGATTTTGGGGATGGGAGGAAGGGGTATAACGCATTAATGGCCAATGAGAGATGCACATATGTCCAAATTAAAAATACAGGAAGGATGAACTATAACCAATGGGAAAACTACATCATATAAACACTAATCAAAAGACAGCTAGTATAGCTATGTATATATCATTAAGTAGATTTTAAAGTTAAAACATTACCGGAAATGAAGAGTGATCTTTCCAAATACCTTTTTTTTTTTAAATAAAACACCAATCCATAAGGAAGATATAACATTTTGATATCTGTATGAATCTAACACCCATTCAAAATAAAAGCTCCCAGAAAACTAGAGATAAAAGAGAGCTTTAATAATATGAAAAAGAGTATAAAATCTACAGTAGCCATTCTACTTAATGGCCCATCACTGAAAACTTTTTCTCAGAATTGTCAATGAATCAAGAATGTACTTTATCACACTTGTTTCCAACATTATGCCCAATGTTCTAACGTGTAGTAAGACAATTTTTTCCTTATTTTCTGCTAAACATTGAAGAAAAAAATCAATTACTGGCAGTTTATAGATATAAATTTCAAAGGTAAAACAATAAATCTTCTGGAAGAGTACATTGGAGAATAATTTTATAAAATTGGGGGTAGAAAAGATTTCTTAAGGCCAATAAAGCACTAACCATAAATTAAGAGATTGATTAATGGTTTCCAATAGAATTAGAAAGTTTTGTTTATCAGAGGACAAAATTAAGACAGTGTAAAGATAAGCCACTGAGTAGAAGAAGAAATTTGCATTAGACATAAGCAAAGTAAGGACTACAACTCAACTTTTTTAGACAGCCAACTTAATAGGTATATGTACAAAAGAGGTGCATCATAAAGGAGAACAGTGGCCAGATTATGAAATATCAAATATCTGATAAAAGTTTAAGAAATGTTTTCCTAGGTCAAAAAGATTTCTTTTGTCAAAAATATTATTGTGCTTGACTACATTTGTTTCTTGGTGATATTCCATATAATCACTACTTATGTAATTGATGATAGTGAAGATAATTTGTCAGGGTATGCCTAGGTTCCTTTAAAGTTGAGGCAGAGATATGGACTTTCCCTTTTCTTTCTTAGCTCTAAAAACAATGGCAACAACATTTCACTCACATCTTTTGTGTTTTAGGGTGGTTTCAAATATTTGCAATTTGTCCAAATGGTGTGATTAATTTTCTCTGATCTAAAGAGTGGTCATATAGAAAGAGATACATCCTTTATTCATGAAAATACTATCCCAACCACCTTTCCCTGAAAATGAGAATAATTTAGGTTTGCCGATGCATTTTTCCTTTGAAACATATCAATATTGCCCAACTATAGTGGCAGCAAAAATGCTAGTCCTTCTGCCTGCAGTACTGTTTCTGTGTTTCTATATTTGTTTTTCTCTTGCTCAGATATTTAGCTGCACCTGTTTTATGTGTGATGAATCTGAATCCTGAGTGAGGCTTCATAGTAGCACAAGATGGTCAGGATAATTGGCAGTAATACATTTTGCGTGGGTTTTGTGAGGATAAATGGATATTTATTTAAAAAATTGCATTTTAAAAGTGTGTGTGCCCCTCAGCTGGGGTTGGCTGACTTTAAGCATAATCTAATTTTATTTTAAATTTATTAACAAATGAAAATTAGTCAATTATAGAAATTTTCGTGTATTAATATTAAGCTATCTTTATTAAACGAAATTTTAGCAGAATTTAAATAAATTAATGTGTTTTATATTTAATGCTAAATAAAAAAAAACAAAAATAGTCAATGAGTCATGGTAGTATCAACTATATTAAATGCATATATACTATTTTAAATATAATTGAATTATATCCAGCTAATTCTCATAAAAGGAAAAGCGATTAGCAAATTAACTATTGTATTGCTGTTAGACCTCTCTAAGGCTAAAGATTTTTTTCCAGCTATACAAAGAACATCCTTGAATTTTACAAGTCTGAATTTATTACCAGGGAACTCAGTTAAGAAAACACATTTTTATCTGTTGACATTTAATCAGGCCAGAAGTTTTTATTTATACAAAGCATTACATATATTTGAAACGTTTTTTCTTCTCTAAAGGAAATTAACTACAGTTGTGCTCTTTAGGCATAATGTAATTAGGCATACAGACATTTCAGATATGTGAAATGAAGGAGAGAGAAGAAAGAGAGGATATGTCCTAGTATTAATCAAATGTTTAATATGTGACCATGACTGTGTTAGGGATGCATTTTTTAATTAGTATTTAAAGACAAGACTTGAAACTATAAAATTCCCAGAAGAAAACAGGGAAAGTGCTCTTTGGCATTAGTGTTGACAAAGATTTTTTTAAATATGACACCAAAATCACAAGCAACAAAGGCAAAAATCAACAAGAGAAACTACATCAAGCAAACAAACAAACTCTGCACAGCAAAAAATAATCAACAAAATAAAAAGTCAACTTATGAAATGGGAGAAAATATTTGAAAACCATATATCTGGTAATGGGTTACTACTAAAAATCTATAAAGAATTCATACACTTCAGTTAAAAAACCCCAAACAATCTGATTTAAAAAAATGGGAAGATCTGAATAGACCCTTTTTTATTTTTTTCCAAAGAAGACATAACAATGACCAACAGTATATAAGGTGCTCAACATCACTAATCATCAGGGAAATGGAAATCAAAAGCACAATAAGATATCATCTCACACGTGTTAGAATGACTTGAAGACAAGAGATAACAAACTTTAGTGACGATGTGGAGAAAAAAAAGTGCTTATGAACTATTATTGGGAATGTAAATTGGTTTGGCCAATATGGAAAACAGTATGGAGATTCCTCAAAAAATTAAAAATAGAACTCTGATATGCTCCAGCAATCCCACTTCTGAGTATATATTTGAAGAAAATGAAAACAAAATATTAAAAAAAATCTTCACTCTCATGTTCATTGCAACATTATTCACAAGAACCAAGATGTAGAAATAGCCTAAGTTTCTGTCGACAGATGAATGGATAAAGATATATATCTATATCATCTATATCTATATCTATATCTATATAAAATGTATAATGGAATATTATTCAGCCATGAAAAAGAAGAAAATCCTACCATTTGTAACAACATAGATGTATCTAATGGAACGCATTATGCTAAGTGAGGTAAGTCAGTGAAAGACAAATAACATATGCTATCACTCATATGGAAAATGTAATAAAGCTAAACTCTTAGAAACAGAAAGAATGGCAGTTGGGCTTGGAGAGATGTTGAACAAAGGGTATATTCTTGCAACTAGATGATGAATAAGTTATGGAGATCTAATACAAAGCATTGTGATTATTGTTAACAATCCTGTATTATAGACAGCTTTATCTCAGAAATATTGTAGGTTAGGTTCCAGATCACCAAAACAAACTGAACATTATAATAGAGTCAAATAAAATTTTTTGTTTCCCACTGCATATAAAAGTTATGTTCACACTATACTGTAGCCTGTGAAGTATGTTTAAAAAATATATATACCTTATAAAATAGTTTACTGCTAAAGAACGCTAATCATCTGAACTTTCAGCAAACTTTAATACTTTTGCTGGTGGAGGGTCTTGCCTCGATGTTAATAGCTTTTGACTCATCAGAGTGATGGTTGCCAAAGGTTGTGGTGGCTGTATTTCTTAAGGTAAGGCAACAATGAAGTCTATCATATTGATTGACTCTTCCTTTCACAAATGATTTCTCTGTAGCATGGGTTGCTGTTTGAGAGCATTCTACCCACAGTAGAACTTCTTCATAATTGGAGTCAATCCTCTCAAATCCTTCTGCCACTTTATCAGTAAAGTTTATGTAATATTATAAATCCTTTGTTGTCATTTCAACAGTCTTCACAACATCTTCATCAGCAGTAGATTTCCTCTTAAGAAATTACTTTCTTTGCTCATCCATAAGAAGCAGCTCCTCATCCATTCAAGTTTTATCATAAGATGGCAGCAATTCAGTCCCATCTTCAGGCTCCACTTCTCATCTGAGTTCTCTTGTTGTTTCCACCACATCTGTAGTCACTTCCTCCACTGGAGCCTTGAACCCCTCAAGGTCATTTTGAGGGTTGTAGCCAACCTCCTCCAAATTCCTATTAATGTTGATAATTTGACCTCTTTCCATGAATCATGGATGTTCTTTTTTTTTTTTTAAGATTTTATTTATGTATTTGATACAGAGAGAGAGATCACAAGTAGGCAGAGAGGCAGGCAGAGGGAGAGGGGGAAGCAGACTCCCTGTCGAGCAGAGAGCCCGATGTGGGGCTCAATCCCAGGACTCCGAGATTATGACCCGAGCCAAAGGCAGAGGCTCCAACCCACTGAGCCACCCAAGCGCCCCAGAATCATGGATGTTCTTAATGGCATCTAGAATGGTGAATTATTTCCAGAAGTTTTTCAATTTAGTTTGCCCAGATCCATCAGAGAAGTCACTATCTATGACAGCTACAGTGTTACAAAATGTATTTTTTAAATAAGACTTGAAAGTTGAAATGACTCCTTGACCTATGGGCTGCAAAATGGATGATGTGTTAGCTGGCATGAAAACAACATTAATATCATTGTACATCACCATCAGAGCTCTTGAGTAACAGGTGCATTACCAAGGAGCAGTACAATTTTGAAAGCTTTTTTTTTTTTTTCTTTTGGTCTGAGTATTAGGTCTCAACAGTGAGTTTAAAATATTCAGTAAACCATGGTGTAAACAGATGTGCTGTCATCCAGGCTCTGTTGTTCTGTTTACCGAATAGATTTAACATCATACTAAGGGACCTAGAATTGTCAGCATGGTAAATGAGCACTGGCTTCAACTTAAAGTCACCAGCTACATTAGCCTATAACAAGACAGCCAGCCTGTCCTTTGAAACTTTGAAGCCAGACTCTGACTTTTCCTAGCTATGAAAGTCCTACATGGCATCTTCTTCCAATAGAAGTCTGTTTCACCTACATTGAAAATCTGCTGTTTAGTGTGGCCACCTTCATAGATGATGTTGGCTAGATCTTCTGGATCACTTGCTGCAGCTTCTACGTCAGCACTTGCTGCTTCAGCTGGTCCTTCTATGTCATGGAGACAGCTTTTTTTTCCCCTTAAACCTCATGAACCAAGCTCTGCTAGGTTCAATCTTTTCTTCTGCAGCTTCCTCACCTTTCTCAGGGTTCACAGAATTGAAAGGAGTTAAGACTTTGCTCTGGATTGGGCTTTGGCTAGAGGGAAGGAGGTGGCTTGGCTGATCTCCTGCCCAAACCACTCAAACCTTCTCCATATCAGCAATAAGCCTGTCTCATATTCTTATTATTCATGTGCTCACTGGAATAGCACTTTTAATTTCCTTTGAGAACTTTTATTTTGCATTAACAACTTGGCTGTTTGGTACAAGAGGCCTTGCTTTCAATCTATCTCACCTTTTGACATGACTTTCTTACTAAGCTTAATCATTTCTAGCTTTTGATTTAAAGCGAGAGATCTGCAACACTTCCTTTCACTTGAACACTTGGAGGCCATTGCAGGGTTATTAACTGGCCTAATTTTAATATTGTTGTGTCTCAGGGACTAGGGAGGTCTGAGGAAAGGGAGAGAGAGAGGCGAATGGAAGGTTGGTGGGACAGTCAGAACACACACAATATTTTATCAACTAATCAAGTTTACTATCTTATATGAGTATGGTTCATAGTATCCAAAAACAATTACGACAGTAACATCAAAGATCACAGATCACAAAGGTGCCTGGGTGGCTCATTTGGTTGAGTGTTTGGCTCTTGACTTCAGCTCAGGTCATGATCTCAGGATAGTGGGCTCCGAGCTCAGCATGGAGTCTGCTTGGGATTCTTTCTCCTTTTCCCACTGCCCCTCCCCCTGCTGTGTTCTCTCTCATGCTCTCTTAAAAAAAAAAGATCACAGATCACCATAACACATAATAATAATGAAAAAGTTTGAAATATTGCTAGAATTACCAAAATGTGGCCGAGATATGAATTGAGCCAATGTTTTTAGAAAAATGGCACCAATTGACTTGCTCATGCAGTGTTGCCATAAACCTTTGATTTGAGCAAAAAAAAAAAAAAGACAGTGTCTCTGAAGCGCAATAAAGCTAAGTGCAATAAAATGAAATATGCCTGTACTTCAAAGTTACTAAGAGACTAGAGCTTAAATGTTTTTATCACAAGCTGGATTATAATAATTATATGACATGATAGAGTTGTTAGCTGAAGCTATGGTGGTATTCATATTGCAATATGTAAATGTCTCAAATCAGCATATTGTACACATGAAATTTCCACAATGTTAGTTCTATGTCAATAAAATATTTAAAAAACTTTATGAAATATTTGTCAATTTCCTAAGTAAGAGACAAAAAAAAAGCTTTTAGTAACTTGCTCATAGTTACAAAATTTTCATTTAAAACAGGTAGATTTTAGTTTCAAAGCCTATACATTTTTTCTTTATTGCATCTTTTAAACTATCCTTTGTTCATCTGTATATCGACAAATAAAACATGGATACACGTTACCCTAATTGTGGAATATCTTGTGTAATCATTTCCATTTACAGTTGTAACATTTAAATTGAAAGCTGTTAATCTTTATTCATTATTTCAAAAATATTTCCCTTTGATTAATATCTTTATGTCAACGAAGTCATAAAAATTTAGGTTAAATCTGTGTCAACAAATAAAAATTGAATTTGTTTACACATTCTTATTAGTAATTTCTAAATTAAATCCATTCATTTTCAAAAAAAAATTCAGTTTTTTTATATAAAGAGGTTGTTTTAAAGAGACATTTTATAGGGCTAAGAGAATATTCCTGTTCTAAGTTCTATGTTCCTTACATAGCATGGTATATAAATGAAGAGGTAAGTATTTGCACATGTTGACAACATTAATTTAACAGATAAATTGGTGCACCTACTGTGTGCAGAATACTTTATAAAGTGATTTGTATCTCCAAATACAAAACAACTAACTTTGTCATCAACAAAGCTTATAAGAAAAGACATATAAACATATGCATGCTAGATGACATAAAATGGAAATATTTGTATTAAAAATGAGCCTATGAAGCACAATAATATGTCAGGAGAGAAAAGCACAGTATTATAGAAGTGTTTATGTTTAGCTAGTGCAAGCATGGGTAGAATTCATCATAAAAACTTGGAGCAAAGGGTAAAGATGAGGAAATCATATTAGTTAAAGAATAAGCATTCAGTTTCTGTATAAATATTTGTAATAAATCCAGGAAGGCTACACTAAAGATGAAAAGTGGAAAATAAGATGGAAAACAAACAAGAAAAAAACCAAATCAAAGTAGACTGTTATACATAAAAATCTCTCTCAATCATTTTAGCTGAATATAGAAGTACATTTCTCATATGATTTGGCAGAAAAATCTATTTGAATCTCTTGTTATAACTTTCTAAAATTAGTTTTTTTCATTCTCTGAAGAAACATTTATGGAAACGTTTTTAACAGAGCAAGAAAACAGAATTCTTCAGTGAGATCTTCTAGAGTATTTTATAATCAACATTTAACTTATCCAATGACCTCTATAATCAATCAGCTTATCTATGGTTTATTCATATAAAAATGTGACTATGATCCTCTGAGCTACATTTTAACCTGAAGTTGGGTAAGTAAAATCCATGCTGTAGATTTTTTTAACAGAAACATTTGTAAATGAATATTATCATACTATGTAGATGTCCAAATTTGCCAATAGCATGGATGAAGAACTTGCTGGAAACCACAGCAAAGGGCAAAACAGGAGTTCCAGCCAGCTCTGCAATATGCTTATTCTAAGTATATAGAGCTAGGTAATTTCCAGAGTTATCTGTTAAAGTCGCCATTTGAAACAATGGTCTTCATTTGCATATGTTGAATAAATGCTTCCTAAGGAAATTATTTCAAGTGTTATTACTCGCCGTAATATACTTAAGAAAAAAAAAATAATAAACACAATCAATTCAGACTAGTTAATCTGGATTTTATCAAATAACCAGAATAATATTATATTTATTTTATTCAAAGATTTATTTTATTTATTTAAAAGAGAGAGAGAGAGAGCACGAGAGGAAGGGGCAGAGGGAGACAGAGAAAGAGAATCTCCAGCAGACTCTGTGTGGAGCATGGAGCCGGAGTAAGGGCTCAATCTCAAAACTCTGAGACCAGGACTTGAGCAGAAACCAAGAGTCCAATGCTCAGGCAACTGTGCCACCCATGTGCCCCTAAATTTATTTTGAAAACAAGGCAGTAGTTTTGGTTTTCTAATGTTAATTTATTTGAAAAATGTCTGATTTAAGAACAGATGGAAGGGGATCAGTAAGTTCCCATTATTAGAACTTAATTGGCATTAAAAAAAAAAAAGAGAGAGAGGAAAAAGAAAAAAACAACACTCCAAAATGTGTAAGGAGATTCATGCAGGAGGAATACTGAAACATTTTTAACAGAAATAAAATAGTGGAATCATTTTAGCAAACGTTAGCTGAAAATTAACTGTACAGGTTAAAAAAATAATATACTAAATACGTCACCTTTATTTTTGATAGCTACTTTTATTCTTCTCCACGTCATACCAGAATATAAAGGGTACTTTAGGTAAACAACAGAATCCAGGAAGCATAATTATATAAAACTAAAATGTATTTGCTTTTTCCAGTGACTTTTAGAAATGATTAAAAACTGGAAATTGCTTTCTATGTAGTACAAATTAAATAAATAGCTATTCTGTCCAGCATGGATATAATTAGTCCCTTCCTCATTCCTCTTCTGGGAGGAAGTGTAAGAAGGGCATGAGGGATTTCTCGGCTGCCCAGAATCATGCCAGAATATTATGGTGTTTATCTACTTTCTTTGCCTGTTTCTGCTAATGAATTTTTTTTAAAAGATTTTATCTATTTATTTGAGAGAGATATAGCAAGAGAGAGCACAAGCAAGGAGGAGAGGGAGAAGCAGGCTCCCTGCTATGTGGGGCTCACATCAACCCCATGTCGGGCTCCATCCGAGGACCCAGAGATCATGACCTGAGCCGAAGGCAACCGCTTAACTAACTAGGCCACCCAGGCTCCCCTCTGCTAATGAATTTTTGTTTGTGTTGGTACTTCTACTTGTTTACATTTTTTCCTTTTATTGTGTTATAGCTCATATTGCCTCTGTGACTTTTTTTTATCTCTTATTCCTAAAATTCCCTCCCTCTTTGTCTCTTATTTCTTACTACTTATTTTTGAGTTCCCAATTCTACTCTCACATGTTCTGTGATATTTTTAATATTCAGTAATGACCAACATTTTTTAAAGATGTTTCTTTTTTTTTTTTTTTTTTGGCACCCTTCTATTCCATGAGCCATTCATATATCCTTATTTTTTCAATCGATGATAATCTACAAATCTTTGAGTATGATGAGGTTATATTCCTGTAAAACCATTGTGAGTTGAAAATACAGTAAGTCAAAATATATTTAAGGGGCACCTAGGTGGCTTGGTTGTTAAGCATCTGCCTTCAGCTCAGGCCATGATCCCAGGACCCTGGGATCAGGCAGCATTAGGCTCCCTGCCCAGCAGGAAGCCTGCTTTTCCCTCTCCCACTCCCCCTGCTTGTGTTCCCTCTCTCTCTGTGTCTCTGTCAAATAAATAAATAAATAAAATCTTTAAAATAAATTTAAAAAATGTATTTAATACACCTAGCCTCGCCTATCTTATGTGTGTTCAGAACACTTACGTTAGTCTACAGTTGGGCAAAATCATCTAACACAAAACCAATTTTACAATAAAATATTGATTAGTTCATGTAATTTATTGAGTACCGTACTGAAAGTGAAAAACAGAATGGTTATTTGTCCTTGTGATCACCGACGTTTGCCTGGCAAAGGAGGGAATATCATATAGCATATCGCCAGCCCAGGAAAAGATCAAAATTCAAAATTCAAACTATGGTCTCTACTGAATGTATTGCTTTCACACCAACACAAAGTTGAAAAATAGTAAGCCAAATTGTTGTAAAGTGGAAACTATCTGTATTCTGTTTAGAGATTTCTGAATAAAATTTAACAGGCAGAAGGGGGAAAAAAAAAAGTGAGTTAAAGCGTCAGCCAGTTTGGCTAAGAACAAAAAGTGCTACTCAGAGAATTACAAAAGTGATACAGAAAATTATGATAAAATGATTAAATAAGCAAGCTATTTCTAGTATGAGGAAATATTTTACGTTCTCTGAATGTAATGTTTGTGTTTGCTAATCAAAGGAAAGTTTTGTTAGTGTGGATTTTATAATCCAAGGAAGTATTTTGTTCTAATTATATGACCATTTAAAAATTTATTTATATACTTATTTACATTTTTATTAATAGACTATTTTTTAGAGCATCTTAGACTTACCAAAAAAATGAGCAGAAAGTACAGAAAGTTCCAGTGTACTTCCTCTCCTGTACCACACTCAGTTTTTCCTCTTAACATCTTGTGCTGGTGTGATGCTTGGTTATAACTGAATTAATATTGATATATTACTATGAACTGAAGTCCATAGTTTACATTAAGTTCATTTCTGTCTGTGTAGTTTTATGAGTTTTGGCAAATGCATAAAATCATGTATTCACTATTATGATATTATACAAAATAGTATTGCTGCCCTAAAAATCCTCCATGGTGTACCAATTCATTCCTCTCCCCTTTCCCCTAAAATCTTCACAAATGCTAATTTTCCCCTGTCTTTATAATTTTGCCTTTTCAAGAATATCATATAGTTGGGATCATACTGTATGTAGTCTTTTCATACGTGCTTCTTTTACTTGACAATATGCATTAAATTTCCCTTCATATCTTTCTTTGTGGCTTGATAGCTCTTTTCTTTTTACTGCTGAATAATATTCCATATATGTGTGGCCACAATTTGTTTATTCATTAAACAGCCAGAGGAAATCTTTGTCACTTCAAATTTTTGGCAATCATTATTAAAATCTACAACAAACATTCACATGCAGGGTCTTCTCCCCCTCATCCTTCCCCCCTTCTTCTTCTTCTTCTTTCTTTTCTTCTTCTTTCTTTTCTTCTTCTTCTCCTCCTTCTTCTTCTTCTTCTTCTTCTTCTTCTTCTTCTTCTTCTTCTTCTTCTTCTTCTTCTCTCTTCCTCTTCCTCTTTCTCCTCCACTGCCTCTTCCTCCCCCTCCTCCTACTCTATATGACTAATAAACTCATTTGTTTAAATACCTAGGACTACAATTGCTGGATTATAGAGTAAAACTATGTTTAGCTTTGTGAGAAACAGCTAAATTATCTTCTCAAGTGGCTGAAAGTGGCTGTACCATTTTGCATTCCCACCAAGAATGAATGAGTTCCTGTTGCTCCACCTCCTTGCCAGCATTTGTTTCTCATTTGTTTTGGTTAGCAGTGAAACATCTTTCTAGTCTTTGTACTTTTAGATTTTTTGTAAACTTATGTATTTCTAGAAAACACTTAGATGATTCTTTTTTTATTCCTTTTTTTTTAAAGATTTTATTTATTTATTTGACACAGAGAGAGAGATCACAAGTAGGCAGAGAGGCAGGCAGAGAGGGGGAAGCAGGCTCCCTGCTGAGCAGAGAGCCCGATGCAGGGCTCGATCCCAGGACCCTGAGATCATGACCTGAGCCGAAGGCAGAGGCTTTAACCCACTGAGCCACCTAGGTGCCCCTCTTTTTTTTTTATTCTTTACACATTCTGACAACCCCTGTCTTTTAACTAATTTAGAAAATTAATATTTATTTTAATTATGTGTATATTCAAATTTACTTATATGATCTTCCTTTGTTTTCTTTTGTATAATCATTTGTATTGGGTCACTATTTCCTTTTTTTTAAATTGATTTTGAATTACTCTATTTCCATTCTGTCAGTATAATTTATCTAGCAGTCGTAAGGGTCTTATTATTAAAGTCTTTCTGAAAATACTCACCATGGTAATGCTATAAAGCAAAAGTCCAAAATTTCTTGAAACACTTCCTCATTGAGGGTCCCACCTGCCTTGAATTTGTGGTTTTATTACTGTATGACATTAATTTGACTACAGAAGGGAGGTAAGAAAGGCCTTTATGAATAATATGCTTTCCCAAAATATATATTTTAAAAAGTGCTTATTCTAATTTCCACTTTTAAAAGTTATGTATCTACATCCTCTATAGCAACATCTAGGAATGAAGTTATTCAATGTCACAGGATTCATTGAATAATTATTATTTATTTTATTACAGTGTATTAAATATTACCAAAATAGACCTGGACTTATGCATTATAAATATAGAGAAATACTGTGGAACGCTGTGATAGGTTGATTCTTTGTTATTTTCTGAGAGAGTAAAGTTCATCCCTCTGTGTCTACAGACAAATGTTTTAATTAATTTAATTTTGTTCTAGTTTTCTACTGTTCAGTTATGTTATAGACTCTAAAACAATGGGTATCATGGCATGATTCTCAATCATCACAAATGAAAATAGTGTCAAGGGCAATTATTTATCTTCAGAAGTCTAACCTTGTTTGACTAATACAAATAGCCACTTGAGTGTCAATTTCCTCATTCACATGAAAAGTAAGAGTAATAAGATTTATTATAGTTTTTTTCTATGTGTTTTTGTCAAGTAGGTTAGATTTATTTCTATAAGCTTGGACATAATAGTCTTCAGAGCAGTTTGTTGAATTAAATATATATTTATATGTTACAGATGTAGTAAGTCTGCAGGTATTTTAATTATGTGGTATATACTGTAAGAATATACATATGATGAACTTGAAGAGTTTTTTTTTCCACCTTCTTAGACTTTTTATTAAATAAAATTAAGATTCTTTGTTAAAATCCCTATGTCCCTTGATATGAAGCCAATGCAACTATCAAACAAATTATTTTATTTTGGGTCTAAAGATACTTTTTAGCATTATTTTCAATATTAACTGGAATGTTCCTCCCACTTCATTCTGAATATGGATCATGCAGATCACCACTCAGTGGTTTGTCCATGGCTTTGCAGAATATAGGTCAATTTATTAACTAGAACTGTATTTTCAGATATATTTTTCTTAACAAAATGAGTTAACTCATTAAAATAGAGATATCTATTAACATATAATTAATATTTACCTATATACAGGTATAGAAAATTTGTACAGTAATACTCGATGAGTACAGAAAAGATATCACTAAAAAAATTACCACCAATTTTGTCATCCTTACTCAAGTTATTTACCTTCCATTGTTTTTATTTTTATAATCACTTATAGAACAGATCTGGTTACTATATTGAACAAAATGTCTGTATTTAGTATTCAAACTAAAAATGGGCATAACTTAATATGTCATTATATCATTATATTATTTTTAGAGATCATACTTATATGGTAAAAAGGTTATCAAATATATATATTATCTTAAGAGATCATATCTTAAAAATTATATGTTAAAAATAAAAATATGTTAAAGATTATATGTTAAAAATGTTACCAAACACTATCATGTACTTAAATAGAATATTACTTTTTCTTTTAATTGTTCTGTATTTTTCAACTGCCTAATTGTATTACCACCATTATTTTGTCACTCCATTTTCTCCGCTGTTGTTAAAAAAAAAAATTGCAAGGCAGTCATACTAATGGATTTTATTGTCTCAGTGCTGTGTCACTAGAAGAGTTTTATTTTGCTCATATGTTTCCATTTACTTCAAAGCCTAACCTTTATCACATCATTTCTTTCATATTTACGGATCAACATTCGTAAATAAGGGTGACTTTGTTTTCAGTGCATGTGAAATAAATTCTGAAGAGAATGTGATTATAAGCTCCAACTCTATTCTAATGCACTTCTAAGAAGTCAAGGCTTTATTAAATGTGTGATTTTAATTTGCATCCCAACGGAAATGAATTAAAGGAGCAAAAATGTCTATTTGTTTGTGAATTTATTATACATATATTTGTTCACAACAATCTTTATGGTGTAACTATGTAATTAACATAAAGGAAAACCCTGTGAATTTAAATATTCAAATATTTAAATAAAAATTCTAATTGTTTAATGTTAATAATCTCTGAAAAAGATCTGGTGTATTTATTGAGTGCACTATTTATCATAATTCTGATACTACAATAATCCTATTGGTGATATAAACCTTTTGTTTCTACTAACAGACACAAAAAACCCTCATTTTATCATCAATTAAAACATCATCTATTATAATTCTAATAATGCTGAAAAAATAAATGAGAGGGAAAATACTAATATATTATTTAAAGTGTTTATGTCTTTAGGAGTAAAAAGACTCATTTCAATCAGTGGAATATTTAAGCAACTGTATGTCCTTAAGCAACTATATCGCTAATCCATAGGGAGTATGATAAAATAGGAAGATTGTTATTTTATTTCTTTCTTTCATTAAATAAGTTTTTATTGAGTATTTAATATGTCAGATACTCTTCTAGACACTGATGATATATTAGTGAAACAAAATATGTTGCCTCTGTTTCTCTGCATTATAAAATAAGGCTCACCTAAAGCATTGATATGAAAGGAGGAGTATATGAAAAGTAAGCCAACCCCTTGACAACAAAGTAGCAGTGCCGGACTTACAGGGGTAGAAGGTGGAAAAGTTAAAAGGGTGTTTTAAATTAGATATTAAAGAATTAAAATTAAAACCAATGACCGTGGGAATATAGTATGTTATAAAAACAATGAAAGTGAAATTAGTCTAAGATATTAATAAGATTCTTCCAATGGCAATGAAGAAAAGTTTACTTAATTCATAATAGTAATTTAAGGAGAAAAAATGTTATTTTTATTAATCAACAAGCTGATACTACTGACCAAACTGGATTCAGAAACATTGGAGTGTAGGAACAAGGATCATCATAATTTGATGAAGGTGGATGTGAAAATGTATAATGTGTTGAGTAAAAATAAGAAATTTTATCTGACTAAGATCTATTATGCAGGAAGTAGATGCTTGAAAAGATTTGATAAAGACAAATCGTTAAAATATTCTAGAGTTAACTTAAACGAAGACATGGAAAACAACTGGAATAAAAATATAAAAGTCACAAAGTACTCTTCACTGTGGTTTTTAGTTCAAGTTTCGCCTATTCTAAGAGATAAGTCCTTGGTTTGCCACTAAAATATTGGTGAATGGAAGCAGATTTCCAAATGTGAATTTAAAATCAAATCTCTCAGAATATTTTGCACCAGTGACCGGACTCCTCATTTATGTTACCTTTTTGCAATAGCCAACCAACTTCTATTCATCCCAAGATATTGACAAGAGGAGTTTTCCTAAATACCCAAAAAAACCCTGTTAATAGTTGTACAATTTTAATTCTGCAGAAAGTGTTACCACACATGTTCAGCTTTATTTTCTGCCTTCTCCATCAATCTTAACAGGAATTTGATTATTTCAATGCAGAAATTCGATATTAATATGAATGAACAGATTTTATAAAGAGTGAAAGTTTAAACTGTCATGATCAACCTGAAAATGATTAAAATAAAAACTATATGATGATGGCTAAAATTATGTTCATTTAAATATTTACTCAAAAGATTATTTTTGATCCCTTCTTTGTGGTTATAATTACCTTAGCTTTATGTTTAGTTTAATTCCATATGCGAAGACATATAAATGAATAATAAAATGCATATAAAATCATATAAATGAACAAATAGTTTGTGGTACTCACACCTATTGATTAAAGTTTATATTTAGATAAGAACTAACATAATAGTCAATGTAGATATATTTTTAAGTAATACATTTTAAAATAGATCAAGCATTTTTTCTTTAACTGATCTAATAGTTGTAATAGACATGAAAAAATGTCATACCACTTCGATATGCTTGCAAAATAATAAATGAAACTCTACAAAATCAATTTTTAAGTGTCATTTTATTTGGAATGATAACCATTTTCAAAATTACTCAGCAGGTTATAAACATCTTTTCTAAGAATATGAGACTATGTTATGGGTTGGGAAAATAATGCATTATTTTTAGTCTTATACATATATCTTTCTATTCTTCCAAATGATCAATCAACAACTGCTGATTACATCAGCTGTCCTTTATTTTAATTGACAAATGAAGTGTTCTTTTTATTTTTATTTTTTCTTCTTTTTTCTTTTTTTTCCTTTTCTTTTTATTTTAAAAATCTACCATTATTATGCATATACTGATAAATTAAAAACAACTTTTAAAATCTTTCTTCTTCTGAATTATTAGTATGTGAAATATTTATATATATACATATATATACATATATACACATATTTTATCATTCCTACAATATGGCAATAAGGAAGTTCTATTATATCTCATTTTTAAAAGTGTATTTTAACTTTAAATAAAATACCCATGAGTTAAATTAAATTAAATTCTTATTCTTGTTATCTCCTTTTGGGAATGAGTGAATAACTTGCCAACACACCACAAACTTTGTCAAATAAATAAATATTTTTATTATGCACTCATTATTAAGTTATCTGCTTTTAATCTTAAATCTGAAGCTCACTTGGGCTCACTAGTTAGTAATTATCAGTTGAGCACTTGCAAAGGCTAATGTCCTCTATAACTTTTGGTAATATTCATTGTACTTGCAGTGCACTGAGTTGTTCTGTGAACTACTATGTGTGTTGCTATTACATCACTTCTTTATATTTTTGATTGCTACACTTTTAAAAAATGCAAAATTTTGCTCAAATCTATCTCTAGCCATTCAGTTGATGGAAGTGTCCCTGGATAAATTTAGACTTTTACCAACACTTCATGTATTACTAACATTTTAATAAGGAATTTCATTTATTTATTCATTTTTGTAATCTGCCATCCCTTCTTGTTTGTTATTTCAATGTTCCACTTCATATCCTTTCAGTAAATAATGATATTTTAATTATAGAACCACTTATACTTGGCACCAATTTCTTTTTTTTTAATTTGAGTATGTAAAAATGTTTGATCATTATCTTATTAATTCTGAGCATTCTAAATCAAAGTTTTACCTATGCTAACTGACACTGTCCTTTTAAATCTATTACAGAAATATAGGGAGAAAATTTAAAATTTTGCTCCCAATATAGAGTTGTAAGATATAAACAAAATTTACTTTGACAAAATTGGAATGACTGAACACTTTACAATTTGTTGGATGAACATACATTTTCTTAATAAATATATTGGATTTTTTCAATTAAGCCTTTTATTATATTTTATAACTGTATATAATAAAGCAGAGAATTAATTAAGTAGCTATGTTTCAGAAATCCATCATTAATCATACATTTGGAAATATATCCATCTTCCTATCGATGTAGGGTTTAAAAATTCAAATTCTAATATAGCATTGTTTTAAAAATACATTTTCTGGTAGAAAATAAACTTGAAATTTGCATGAATATCAATGATATTTCATTTTTTAGGTTTCAATACAGTTATTTTTGCATAAGACACCAGGATCAACTACATGTGTAAATAATAGCAACTTGCCAAAGGAATTAATCATATATATCAGTGTCTCCAAGGTTTTCATTTTATTTATTTTGTCCATAATTTATTTAAACTCCTTATCTCCTCTCTATTGGTAAACAGTGAAAAAATAACTTTGTGATTAAAAGAAAAAATTACTATGCAGCATATTTAGGGTAATGTGGGACAGTAGGCAGGGACATGTCTGCCTTAGTAAGAAAAATACGAATCATTCTGTATTTCTAAGAATTTATCATCTCTTGACATATATATATTTAAATCACTAGCACAAAATTGTTTTGTAATACTACTTTATCTGTTTCGAACATCAGTATTATTATTAATATTAGTATTATCATTTTTAGACTACTCACCATACTTCCATGCTTTTTTTAGTAACTCAGGTCTGACCACTGAACATTTAATTATTCCGGATAACATCTTTGCTTCAGGGATAGACATGTGATCCAACAAGCATTAGGAATATATGGCAAGATTTTTGCTGGGATTGTTGAAATAGTCAGTCTTTTCCTGCTGGGTATGAATATGGAGCTACCATCCGAAGCCCAAACAAAGGGCAGAAGACCTAAGAGAAAGAAATAAAATGGTATTTTTTTTGAGATACTGAATCCAGCTATATTAATATAAGCCTATAAATGTGAGTCAATAGATTTATTTTCATTTAATATGTTTGAGGAGACTTACAAGTGAGAGTCACTGAATTGATACTTGTAGGGCTTGCTGGCTGTCAAAAGAGAATGAGGCAACAACAGGAGAAACAATCTCTTTTATATTGTGAATTCAACATAAAAAAATTAACTAGACAATTTGAGGATTATCATGAATGGAGAGACAGAGTCTTAATTGTAAAAGAGTTATAATGATTCCATTAAATCATGTGAACAACAAAAGGAAAAAAAATAAACACAGATATAAACTACTTTAAATACGCTGAGATACCAGTAATCTCAAAATGCTTAATAGCACAGCAATATTACAAAAGTTATTTTTGGCAGGAAGTAGTACTAATATTTCATATTATTTTAAGAATATATTTAAATGATCTAAGATTAATCAGAGTCAACAAATGGTTATGGTTTAACCTGTTTAAAGGCATCTGAGAACAAGTTTTTTCTTTAGAACTTTCCAATTTGTTTATTTGAGTCAATATCCTCTAAAAATTCCACCTTCAGATGCCTTGGCATTCTTTCTAATCCTAAATTTGAAGTTAAAACAGATAAACTATTATATTTATATTTTCTCATTATTTCAAGTCCTGTCACATCACTTATGGTATATTACTTAATGATAAATAGTGCCATAAATGAAATTGGATGCTATAAAATATCATAATAGAATAAATAAAACAAAGAACTCGGTGGGTTCATTTTATTTTCCCTGAGCCATTAACCAAGCATTGCTATTATCTTCAGTGACAGAAAGTGGAGATGACAAAAGGCTTGCATTTTCTGCTGCTGAGCTGAAAACACAGATTAGGAAACAGGCAGAATTTTTTATAATTTTATTTTGAGGTGTATAGATATCATTCTGCTTTTTCCAGGTGTGATTAGAGCCATTTTGATATCTAGCAAGGCAAAAAATACATAATTTACTTTTCAAGGCAAAAGCTAAATGAAGCCTCAGGAAACCATTTAATCTTGTTCTCTTTCTCTAACCAGAGGTAAACCGAAAGACAGCAAAGAGAGATGAATCAAGGTCTTAGATGAAAATCAAGTTAGTCTTTTTCAGTAATCATTCATTCACTCATTCACTGATTTATCCACTCAACAGATACTAATTCAATGTTTTCCAAGTGCTAGGTACCAGAGATGCAGGGTCACTATTCTAAATTCTTCCCATGGAGAAATCTTCAGGGGATGAGGAAAAGCTTTGAGATGGAAAAAAAAAAAAAAAAAACGGTAAACAGAGACCTGAATGATGAAAAGTTTTTTGACTAGTAGGAGAGGAGCATGAAAAATACCACAAACCACAGAATCAAGTGTTCACAGTCTCAACAGTATTTGAGATGGCTCCGTGCCAGGTAGTGGGTGATGAGAGAGAGTCTGAGAGTTAGGGGAGAGGAGTGAGAAATTTATCTTGAGGTTACTGTCCAGCTTTTGAAAGGGTTCAAGCTTGGGAGCAATAGATTAACATTTGTATTTTAGGAATTTTGCTATAATTGCAATATGGGAAATGCCTGGGTGAATTAAAGCAAAAGAGCACTTATAACCTACTATTGGTGGCATACCATGCCCCTATTATGAGTTGGGGACAGTGCATATGGAATGGAATGGAAGATATGTTTCCAGAAAAAACTTTATTTCAGACCATGTGTCTTTCTTTCATGTCTCTTTCACAAATTTTAACCCATGCATGTTCTATGGTTGTAATCTCAGGTGATAGAGAAATTAGCATTTTAGCCTTCTTAGGGGCTGTTTGACAATGGTTATGCCCAACATTTACTTTTTTAAATTTTTTTATGCCCAACATTTATTAAATAAACTTTCATCCTTTTTTCCTTTAGATTAGAGCAGCTAATCTTTCTATGTCACTCTACTTTCTAAAAGTTTCATAGAAGTCTCTTAAGCATTGGCAAAAAACATTTAGGTTAAGTTAAAAGTTATCTTCAATACCAAGCACAGGGCTTTGTGCTTCAAACTTTTTAGTAAATATTAAATTTAGGTACATAGAATTATTTAATGAATCCTATCAAATCAGTTACAGTCACTTTCCCATCAAGAAGTTGGTAATAAGAAGGGTGAGATGGGCTTCTGAGGATAAGATCAAAACAAAAATATGCAAAATCACATTACAGGGAAAGAAACATCTAGGTGACTAAGATTGTATCCTTACAATTATTACAGGATACAAGGATACAATTATTGTATCCTTGTATACTTGATTGTATCCTGAGCAAGTTCATTTGCTGTTCAGCAATACTTATTTCCTAGATACTGTTCTAGGGACAAGATGTAAAGTAGAGGGAAACTAGATTAAATATTAGATAGATTAATAAATTTAACTGAGAACACTTTGGTTACATGTAACAAAGACACAATTTAAAACAAGCCGAAGAAAGAAGAGAGAGAATTGAGGGAAGTCAGGAAGAAAGGAGGAAGGAAGGAAATGATGCAATGAAATAGTTTTTATTGACCCTTGAAACGGAAAAGTCCATTTAGTAGACTTCAGATTTAGCTAGGCCCAGTGACTCCAACAATGCCTCTTTGTCTCTTTCCATTCTTTGAACAGACTTTCTCTGTATGTCGTGAGAATCTCCCAATATTCACATGTCACCAGTTTATCTACCCCAGAATGAGCACTTCCTTAGAGACCGGTTAGGAGAAGTCCTGGGCATATACTGGTTTAGTCCTCTTGTTCTACGTACCTGTCTAAGTCCATCACAGTGACCAGACAGCTGTTCACTTAAAAGGGCAGGAAAACCGTGTTCATGAGAGGATGGTGTATTAGCCACAGATACCTGGAAATTAGAAATTTGGCAATGTCCATTCAGTCGAAAGGCTGATTGATGTCTTCCTTCTTTTTATTTTTTTTAAAGATTTTATTTATTTATTTGACAGAGAGATCACAAGCAGGCAAAGAGGCAGGCAGAGAGAGGGGGGGAAGCAGGCTCCCCCCCGAGCAGAGAGCCCAATGCGGGGCCTCGGTCCCAGGACCCTGAGATCATGACCTGAGCCGAAGGCAGACGCTTTAACCCACTGAGCTACCCAGGCGCCCCTATATCTTCCTTCTTGTAAGAGTAGAGGTACCTAATTATAATCAAACACTTAAATGCTCCTGTAATATAGCTAATGATAAATTTTATAGTCTTCTCTTAGAAACTTCCAAATTTGAGTCTCTTCTCTGCTAACTTCCACAGTGAATTTGGATAGTTTACCTTTTCACTTTCTTTTCATGAAAATTTAGAAATCTACATCCTTTTATTTAATATTATTTATTAATGTATACAATATCAGCTATGGAGGAGACTGAAGAGATCATTTTAGTCCAAACTATTACATGTTTTTAAGTAATAGGCTGGAGGTAGAGAAACAGAACATAGTATTATTTGTGCAAGTATTTTTTTTTAAATAACATTTTCCTAAGCTAAGTAATCCTGTTTGTTTGTTTGTTTGTTTTTTCCAGGATATCATTCTCCAGAAAACATGGTTTACAGTTTCCTAGGATTGTTTCAACTTTTTCTCAGGAAAACTGGCAAAAGCCAACTTATTCTTGTTGACATTTTCCAAGCACATCAGAAGTATTTTCCCAACTCCAGGACTTTGCATTTGTTATTTCCACAGCTAGAAATCCGTGTTCTAGATTCCTTTTTGTCTTGTTCCCTCACTTCCTTCCGATCTTAACTCAAATATCACCAATTTAGATCTTCTCACCATTCTTTCCAAAATTGTTTCTGTTCTCTGCCTCCATACAGAGGACTATTATATTTAAAATAATCTGAATTAATCATATTTATTAATGACACTATATTAAATATTCATAAAAGAGCCCTAGAGAGATTAAACATTTCATGATACATCCACACAAAAGATGACATATAGGGTGCCTGGGTGGCTCAGCTGGTTAAGCGACTGCCTTTAGCTCGGGTCATGATCCCGGAGTCCCAGGATCGAGTCCCGCATCGGGCTCCCAGCTCCACAGGGAGTCTGCTTCTCTCTCTGACCTTCTTCCCTCTCATGCTCTCTCTCACTTTCTCTCTCTCTTAAATAAATGAATAAAATCTTTAAAAAAAAAAGATGAGATATAATGTTACTGTAAAAAAATGATAGATGCCTATGTATTAATATGAAAGAATTTCTAGGATATATTGCCACTTATTTTGATATGGTCTCATTTGTGTATAAAACTATAAATATATGTACACATATATGTATGCATTATCATTTATAAAGACATAAGTTATTTCTGAATGGATATGTGATTGCTTCCGGAAAGGGAAGCTTTTCATAAAGATGCATACATTATGATTCCAATAAAAGACTAAAAAATAAATGAAAGCAATTTATCCACCCATTACAAATTATTTATTGAATATTATGTGCCATTGAATAAGGGGATTGAGCTATCAGGGTCGGTAGTGACTCTAGGAACATTTAGTATATTGTATTATTTGGAGATTCACATTAGACTCTCCATCTTTGTCTAGGAGATATTATCTTAAGAGGAGATTTAATAAGTAAGAAAAATAAGTGAAATAGATGTCTTAGGAATTTGTGCATATAGCTAATAATGAGAAAAGTAAAAGAATGGAAATAGGGAATTTAAAGAGGTAGGAAACAGTGGTGAATTTAAGTAGAATGGCTAGGAAAAATGAAATTTTAATCAGGACATGAAGAAGTGAGAGACTAAGACAAACAGATGGGGGGGGGGAGCAGCAAGTGCAGAGGTCTTCAGACAGGAACATACTAAGGCTTTGAGGAAGTGCAAAAGGAATGGCATACCTGTTTATAGTTCACCTGAGAAAAATATTAGAATGTTCTCAGGAAATCGTACAGCGCTGACTTCGGAGAAGAGCCTGCTCTGATACTGGACTAATTAGACTAAGTTTAGCCAAAAGAATCTTCCACATGATCCAGTCTAATTTAATAGGATTCTAGAGTGTGATCAGAGCAGTAACTTCACCTCATAGTAAGTAGAGTTTGTTTTGTCTTACTCCATTATTTTGCATATAATTCCCTTGGGTGAACATTTCACAAGGAAAGGTTATTTATTGAGAACTATGTAGTTATAGTTTCTGAGGACCCTAGAATAAGCTCATCCTAATTGCAATGCTAAATTTTCCATTAGATAGTTCATAGAATGGACAACTGCAATTGTAATGTTTTTTTTTCAGTTATACAAAAGCTTTCATTGAGATAATATTGACTATCAGCTGAAGCAACATTGATTATGAGACTAGTGTAGGTTGCTACACTGATACTGAATTTATATCATCTTGAGCACTTTTAGCATATTATAAAAAGAACTGAACTTGCATTTTAGACTCTAAAAGTTTCATTGTGAACTAATGAGTTAAAAATTGAAATTTCTTTGTATGTTAAATAGTTTATTGAATCTACTCTTAGGATCTCTATTCCCCTCTGGATATAACTGAAAAAGAAAATTTGGATCAGAGAGTGTAGAGTATTTGGGAGTTCTGTTTTCCAACGACTACTAACTGTGCCATGCCAACAAAGAAAAGTTATTATTAATCTTATTAATCAACATTTTTCTCAGACCTTGGCAATAAATACAGAAACATAAAAAGATTTTTAGCTAAGATGTCTTCATGAAAAACAATAAATTGTTGGAATTTTTAGTGCCCATAGAGTGGACAAACTATAATCTTAGAAATATGTTAAAATGTTTGTTGCCTCTCAAACCAAAACATTTTATTAAAGATATTCATTAAATTGGAATGCTGTTAAAAACCTTTAGTAAGAATAATAAAATACACTTGATTCTGCTTTGAGCATATGCATTATTTAAAATATAATAGGAAGAGGGCACTTTAAATGTGAACTGGTCCAGAATCTCAAGCTTTATCAACAAAGATGATCAATTTCCTATGAGATTTGTAAAAGTGTGTGGTAAGGGGCATTTTGTATACTTCTATTCAGGAAGCTGACATGGCTGCCCTAGGTGGGAAGCATCAACCCCAGCATATAAAGAGAAGCTGATTGCCACAGATTCTGAAGGGACATAACAGAGTAACCCAGCCGTTCTGTGCAATGGAATAAAGGCATCTCCAAGGGCTAATGTATCTGAAAACCAAAGGAAACAAAAACCACAAATAATGGACTACAGGCAAAATGCAATTAGATAGCACAGAATTACATTATTTTTAGGTGGAAATTTGGCTGAATGTTCTCACAATAGATACAGGTTTAAAAATTGGCACAATAGACCTTACGCTTGTCAACAATATTAGATTTTTTTGGGAGGCGAAGAAAGGATGTCACATTATGGGAAATGAGGAAGAGTCTTCAGTGAAGATTTCCCAAAGAATATGGAAATGAGAAAAATGTCCTTAAAACAGACATTTTCATATCAATACCTAATGAATCATAAGAGAACTATGCAAATTCATCTTGCACATATTGAATGAATTTGTTGTATCCAAGAGTGCTTCCTTAGAGGCTCTATTTCTCATTATAAATGAATCAATTTTCTCTTTAATTTTCTTCCTAGTCTGATGAATTTTATCAGTGTGAGTCTACCCTTGACAAATAGACTTGTCTTGTCCTAAAATACTGATGGTCACATCCTAGATTATGGTGTAATCACTCAGGCTCTGGAGATAGAAACACTTGGCCTGTCTCAAGAGATATATACTTGGATATTGACTTTGACCACCCAAGAGATTTTCATCAATTTGCATTTATTGCATATTTAAGACTAAATTCCCTGGTCAATCCTTTAAAAATTAATAATAAGCAAATGGTGTCTTTAAAGCACCAATTTTTTGAAGTAAAGACATAGAGCAAAAATGAATGGTCTTTTTTCTGTTTTTACTTTTAAATCAGTGTAAACTCATTTTGTTATTTGAAATAGCAGGGTATTTTAACCCTTTTATTTTTGTAAAATGTTGGAACTGACCAATTATGTTAAGCATACAGACACTACTTAATTTGGTGAATATTTGAATATATTTGGTGAGCTGAATCAACTCTACTATTAATTATTATTCTAGTTTCAAAGTTCTCCAAGTCTTACGTGCTTGGGAAAATTTTAGACGCAGAACTTTTGCCTGAAAGCCTAATACCTAAAAAAATATCATGTTTGAAGCATAAAAAAACCTAAAAAACATCATTTTTATATTTACCTAAAATAGATATTTTGTGATTTAAAGAAAGATCCTTACCATCATCTTGTTGAATACTCCAGAAAAACCAACAAGTCACATTTAATATGAAGCTGGTAGCTTCCCCAAACCAAGTAGAGTGCAGTAACTAACTCGCTCTCAGAAAATTATTGATTGACTTGGAAATATAACTAAACATTTGTTAAGGGGGATTCTTTAGCTTGTAGATTTAAAGATGAAGCATGATGATTCTTTTAGAAGAATGCATTTGATAAACTAGTAGATTTCAAAATGTATTAGACTTAAGTCCAGAACCTGCCATGGCTGTCCATATCTCCTGGCATAAGTATATTTGATTTTTTACAAAATGGTAAAATTGTATAAAGTTCAGAGACCACTTGAGTACTGTATTGTTATAAGATAAAATTTTGAGAATTGACCAAATCAATAGTGTAGCTAAAATTCCTTCCCCAGAAGTTTCACAAAAAGTTGTGATATCGACATTTATTTCTCAGGATTTGAAATTGAGATGTATATATCAAAGCAACTATGCTTTGGGGAAAACGTCCAAGATTTAGAATTGGAAGATAAGGATGTGCACTCTAACAATTCTGAACTTTATTGTCTGTGGGTCGTGGTCGAGGGCCAGGATGTTCACTTTCCTGTATCATGGTTTCTATTAATCACATGATCATTTTGAAAAGAAAGTAACAAAAATACCAGAGGAGAACACATTGTAAACTTTATATAATGATCTACAAATATTAACATCACCAAGAAAATACATAGTCACTAAAATATCTTTCCACCGGAACCACTCAATCACTGGAAATTGTTTAATATATTTTTCAAGAACCTGGAGAATTATAAGAGGAGTCTTAAAAATCAAATTAGAACCAATTTAAAATCAAATTCACCTTAAATTCTTTAACCTATTATGAAAAATGAGAAAGAACTGAAGAAAAGTTTGATACGCTGACTGAATATGTCATTGATTCTATCCCAAAGAGATGCTGCATTAAATATGCTGTAACTTCTTTAACAATAAGGTGTGACCTGGTGGAGCAAATGTATAGTGATTGAACTGGGAAGTGGAGGCCTCCACTCTTCACCTCTTTAGAGAAATAACCAATAGAAACTCTTGTTATGGTCTAATCTTATGAAAAGGTGGTTTTCAATAATTCTGTGACCATCACCTGTACAAAACATGACACATGCAGAGACATTTGAAATATTTTTTATCACAGTTTTTAATTTCAAATGTCTATAGAGTTTTTAAGTGCATAATATCTTTGCTTTTTTTAAATTTTTTTTATATCTTTGCTTTTGAATGGTCACTGTACCTTTTATCTTAAAAGAATAAGCTCAACCAAGGAATAACTTGCTAATACATTTCATGATGTCTTGTATTTTGGTACAAGTATAGAAAAAAAAGCAAAAATCAGTGCATATATCAATATATCTAATCTAAACCAAATATCTACAAGTGTCTCTCCTAATATATGAAATTGAAATATTGCTGAATAACCTATTCTTTGACAATATCCAACTGACAATTATCTTAGTATTTACACTTTTGCAGTGTGCGATGTGTGTGTCTTTCCATTCATTCACATAGCACATCTATAAAAAGAGGAAAATATAGGAGTATAAAAGAGATAAATAAGTCACCTATTATCTTTTTAAAAATATTTTATTTAAATACTAGTCAGTTACTTTCAATTAGTTTTCTCAGAAGACATGACCAAAAACACAAATTGCAAAAATATGTCCACTGTTCTTTAGTGTAACAATTATTGTCTTCACATCCATCAAAAAGAGAAATTAAGGAGAAATTAAAATTAAGAGCTTGATAACTTAGTGTGTATTGAATTGGATCATACAGTTTCTTAATTAGAAAAAAAAATAATTTGAAGAAAGTTAATTTAATAGTTTCATGGAAGAAATTCCATCTAAGTAAGGTCCTTATTTCTCAAAGTGATCTAAATTTCTGTTTGGTGAATGATCTGTATTTGTTTTACAAAAATAATTTTTTGTGTGTTCAGCTATTATAGTTTCTTATCAGTAAATCAAGTGTAAATAAATGATCATAGAATAAATTTATGATTTCAAGTGTTCTGGTGATTTATTTTGTGAGTTTATCTTCCTTGAATGTTAAAAATACCAACTTTAGAAATTTGGAAAGTAGAATGAGACTTTATACATATAAGGAAAAAAAGAGGCCATTTATTTATCACATTGCTCGCCAAAAGAGTAGAGCATGTACTCTGAAAACAATAATACTAAATCTTGTCTTCCTTTTCTATATTTAAGGAGAGAGTAATAGTTGACAATGAAATAAATTTAAAAACACGGTATTCAATATCATTTGAATGCTTTCAAATGATATTCAAATGATGAATGCTTTCATTAATAGTGTTTAATGATCATTAAAAGTGTCAAAAATTAGTTTTTCCCTTTGTTAGTATTTTGCATATGTTAACCCTCTCAATATTCACAAAAACTTATTATCTCTATCTCACAATGTGGAAAAAAATACAGAGCAGTTTTATCACTAAGTTAGTAAAATTATAGAAATGTGTGCATTGTCACACACACATATATTATCTATATGTATATAATGGAGACAAATCAATCAAATATAAACAAAATTTAAAATTAAAGGTATACAATTAAAATTGAAAAATAAAAGCCTACAATATGGTGGACAATAAGCACATAGTGTGTACCCAATATGTATTAACATATTTCTAGTTTCTGGGGAATCACAGAATTATTTAAGAGTTCTCTTCCTCAATAGGCAATGTTATTTATTTTAAATTATTTTCTAAATTTGAAGGAAAGTGATTTTACACTAAATAAATGTATGCTTTCTTTTTATTAAGAAATAATTTATATCTGTATTATTAATTACCATTCTAAATGTAATGAAATTAGAGTTCAATAAACATACATCCATTCCACAGATACACATGAGTTTTTCATAGTGTTCAAGGCATGTGTAGAATGCACGAGGATCATGGAAATAGCACATGTCTGCAGTAATAAGTGAGGATGACCTACTTTATTGGAATTCTGAATAGAACTAAGCTGAAATTGATAGGAGATTATCAAGATTTAAGTAAAAATGAAACCTTAACATTGCCTTTTACCCTATTTTAAATACTTTAGTTTCACATAAAACACATACCTATATATTTATTCACCAATCTCCGGATTGGAAACAAGCTTCCCCTTCTCCCTATTTTAATCTCCTGGTAACGGCTTTGTATTAAGAGTTTTGCTGAAAATTCAAACCCCAGTGCATCTCTGCCATTTCAACAGGGTAAGACACTATAAAGCAATGTGAAAGCAACTTTCAAATTAGTATATATTCTAACCTTTTACCATTGCCCTACACAAAAATTCTTTGACAAATCTTAATTAAGTACTCCAAAAACATACAAATGTATTGCATGAAAACAGAAATCATCTCCATTTCAAATATATTTCATATGTTTATGCAATTTTAATTATTTTTTTCATTATAATAATAAATATAACTGACATTACAGGTTTGGGAACAAAAATTCAATTCCGCAAGCATAGGACTGGCTTTCCTGTGCTGTAGGCATAGGATTTACGGCAGAATGGAGACCAGGAGTGTGAGTCAGGTAAGTGGCAGTTAGTTAATACATCTTGTCTCTTTTTCTCTATTTCTCTCCTTTTCTTGTTCCAATTTACACCTGAGAAAGTAGAAGTGTAAATTTGACCTGGTCGACTGAAGTAAGTATGATGTAACTTTATGAGAAATATAAATACTTTCTGTGCAAAGACTTCGTAAAGACCATAGTTTTTCCCACTCACTGCTAGTCTTGAAGAAGGTACTAAAGAATCTCAAATATTAAATGTGGTTGTATTGATATCTATCAACTGAGTGTACTATATTAAAATTGTTGTGGTAGGAAGAAACACTGTAATATGTGTATGAAGCTAAGCCTACAGACTCAATTATTTTCATTTTTATCCTTACTTACAAACAAAGCATTAAACTTTGGAAAATAGCAATGCAAACTGAAAACTCCTGATGTTTTCTAAAGGATTACAAAAAGACACTTGCAAATATCTTCTGCGTTTGTAGTAGCCCAATTGTAAAAAGTGTAGCTTAACATTACATAACAATTTGAGAACAAAAAAAATACATAAGGAAAAGTGACTTTTATCTTATCTTTTTTTTCTAATAATAATTACTCAAAATTTTGAAGACTTGGAAACTCTTATCATATGTGGAATTTAAGAAATAAAACAAATTAATATGGGCGGTGGGGAAAGATAAGCAAACCAAGAAACAGACTCTTGACTATAGAGAACAAACTGATGGTTATTGGACAGGAGGTGAGTGGGGAGATGGGTTAAATAGGTGATGGAGATAAAGGAGGGCACTTGTGATGAGCATGGGGGTGTTGTGTGTAGTGATGGAGCACAAAATTCTACACTTGAAACTAAATATATATATAGATATATAATGAATTTAGTATGCATATTTACATTATTGGTTTGAAGAAACAGAGATAAAATGGCATCACATTCCATTCTAGGCACTGATTCTATAGTTGTCCCTTTATCTTTTGAGATATGAAAATTATCTGTAGATTCTGGTTTCTATCGCTTTCAGTTAAAATTGTCCCAATTTTTGGAACTCTCTATAATTAGTGTCCTTAATTTATATAAAGGAGAAGAAACCATTACCAGTACCTGTTAGGATTTCTCTGAGAAGAAAAAGATGAATTAAAGATGTAAAATTATATTGTTAATTTTAAAATGCATATGCAACATATTTTTGATATAAGTGCACAAATGAATTTTTCAATAGTTTAGGGATTGCATATTTCTTTCAATTATTAATAGTCTCCAGTGCATAATTATCCTTTCTTTTTATGAGTGCTTAGCACCTTTTTTTTTTTTTTTTTTTTTTTTTTTTTATTTAGGAAGCTTTGGTGAGAGACCAAACCCTTTCCATGATTAAAGCCAAAAATCAGCATAGCATTTTTTCTGGTTCCTACCATTAAGGGATAAGCATTCTGGGAAAGAAATGGGATTAGCAACATCCATTGTCCAAAGGCAGGAGTAATCTTGTATTTTTGTAGAGTTCCTGGAACATGCTTTCAGTTTCCCTCTGGTTGTTAGCCACCATGATTTCAAACCATTTTCTGAGTATCATTCACAAGACCCACTGATCATTTTCGGAGCCATCCTTTCAAAATTTTCTTTGTTTGAATTAACAATTACTTTTTAGCTAATAACCCTCCCTGAAACACAATTCATGTTCAGCAAATTATAAATGGCTTCATGGTACAGACAGAACTTTTAAAAGATTTTCATAGGGGTTAGAAGATTTAGTGTCAATTCCTATATGTACCATTAACTTGATTCATGAACTTTTGAAGTATCCTGGGCCACTATTTCTTAATGTGTGATATAAAAAATTGTGTACAATACATCACCAAAGAGTATGCTTCATAAATAGCTTAACAATTTTTAGTTTAATTTTCAAATTTATAAATTCAATCTTCATTTATACTATGGAGTTTCCTGAGAAAATGGTAGCTCATAAAAAAATAAAATTTATTGTAAGAAATGCAGGGAAAACAATGTTTACTGCAGTAAGTTATTTTATATTTTATATTTTATTTTTATTTTTATTTTATTTTATATATATATATATGTATATATGTATATACAGAGAGAGAGAGAAAGAGAGACAAGAGAGAGAGAAAGAGAGACAGAGACAGAGAGACAGAGGGATTCCCTCAAATACATTAGTATGACTGTCAGGACATTTAAATATCATTACTTCGCACTGCATCTGTGATGATAAAAGCTTGTCGGGAAATGTATATGGAATTAGTCTTTCTGTCAGGGGTGCCCTGAATCAGTCAGCCAGACATTGAAATGGGTTATTTACTACCCTAACAGGATAGAATCCACAACTTCATTTTTTGCTATTCTGATATTAGTACAAGTATAATAAAAAAAAATGTTGATATCTTACTTTTCCTATTTCCACAGAGTTATGTGCATAAAATAACAGCTGGTGAGCTAAAGTTGCAGGAGAAAAATTATGCCGATTTTTAAGAAAATAAAATCACTTTAGGAATTTCTCACCTAGTTTTGCTCAACCTGAGAGGAAGGGCACTTTATCTGAAACTGAATGCAACATTACACTTACAGAGAGGGAGGGGAATAGGGAGCAGCTTGCCCATGGCTGTGTTCTCAGACAGACCGGGGAAGGGAGTGGTGCTTCTAAGTAAATAACAAACAAGGCAAATTAAATCAATTCTAGCTCCAGTTTTGCCCTATCCCTCTCCCTGCCTTTGGAAAAGTCACTTCCTCCTCAAGTCTCTGCTTTTCCATTTGTAAAGTAAGAATGACACAATGTTTATTTCTAATACTAGTGTTTCCTTTGAGGTTGAAACAATGTATGTGAACTCATTCCGTAAACTCTAATGTGCTATGCAAAAAAAGATGGGATTTCAAACTTATAAAGATGTTTCTTTGTTGTTCCTTCTCAAATGTGCCAAGATATTAACATTTAGTGGCTTTAAAAAGCATAAATAATTGATTGCCATTCTACTTTTCAGTGAAGAGGCAATCTGGTTTGCAAAATGAATTTTTCTTCTTTCGTCTGAATATTCTCCAGGAATGCAGGACTATTCATAGAGTATCTTATACAGAGAGGAAGACTCCCATAACCCATAGTCTATGTGCAGGTGGCATAGATTCTTCTGCTTCTTATATACGTAAGTCTCTTATATACGTAAGGAACACAATGGCAGGTATTTAATAAATATTTCAATTTACATAATATACACTTGAAGTGCCTGGTAATACACTTTAAAGCACACTAAACATGCTAGAAACTCTGTTATATTGTTTAAGGAATAAAGACAACCATAATTAAAATTTTAAAATGTCAGAAATCCACTCAGCAATTATCCCCCAGAAAATTCGTGATAGACATTTTGATCGTGTGTCTAAAATCTAAGAAGCTTATACTCAGATGGAAAAGTAAAGGAAGGCATAGAAATACGATTCTCAGACTTTTCTTCCTCCACTGTATGCAAATCCCTTAGTGGTATATAAATGATTTCACAGCTAAGGTTCTCACAGTAAATAATTTACTTTCCTACCATATTCTTTATGGGTGCAATATACACTCTTTATGAGACAGCAATAAAACTCAGTAGGTTTCTCTATTTGACCTCTTTTGTTCGTTCATGAAAGCAACACATATACACTTAACTGCTTCTATAGTAATTCTCTATTTTATTACACAGCTGGAGAGTGAAGTTTTCTTTTTAATCAAATCTTAGGGTTAATGACGTTATATGTATGATAAATGAACCAGTAATATTCTAAACTTATAATAAAATAAAATCAATGAGAAAACTATGGTGAGAGTTATTTCACTGCCATGATAACCCAGAAGACATTTTTATGGTTTCACAATATATTAGGGCCATCATTATGTCTATCAGTTTTCATTTTACTGAAAGACGTAAAGAAATGATCATTAATGAGGAACTCTGGCTTAAGCACTGGTGAGTAAACTAGGCTTTTTAGATCATGGAAATACAATTTCCATTCAAATGCATTATCCCCACCATGTCTTAAAATATCCCTCATTTCCTTATTTCCCTGCCTGTCTGTTTGCTTACTTGAGGGACCAGGAATTACGTGGCCTGAGAGAAAATACTATCGGCCAACTTCACTCTGATGAGAAAAATAATTCCAACTCAGTTAATGTTAATTTGTATGTGTATGGTTTCATAACCCCCCCCCATTTTCTATCATGAGAGTTCTCTAAATAAACCTGTTTGTTTGTTTTTGAATGAGTAAATTATATAAGATCCACTACATTACATAATAATGAGAAAGATCCCATAATGTCAATCCATGCCTGATAACCCACACTCTATCTCTATCCCTCACACAAACACAAAAAAAGGGAACACACCCCACTCTCCAAACATACATACAAGAATTTTTAGAAGTAAAATACATCGAAAAAGCACAGACTTTGGCATTAGAAAACCTGCCTTCATATCTTAGTTCTTCCACTAACTCTGTGGCTTTGGGGACTTACCTAATTTTTCTGACAGTTGTAGTGGGGGTTAAATGAGGTAACACATGTAACAACTTTTGCATACTTTCTTTACATAAAATGTGATAACTATGCTCAAATGCTGTTTAGAAATCTTTTGTGCTCCACATAATTCTTGGTCCACATTTTCCTCTAGGCATTGGTATAGTAACCAGCCTCTGAGCTACACTGTGCACATTTTGTTTTCTCTCAGGGAATTCCTTAACTACATTGAGGTTTACATGAAGGGAAATCCATGTTAATGCCAGAATGACCTGGGAGTGCAAGGGCATTAAATGCCATGGGGCAGCGGTTGACCAAAAGGAGAGTGATGGCTGATGGGAAAAGCTCCCCCGTTCCATGATTTGTTACTTCAGAGGCTCACGGAGCATGTATCCTCAGAAGGTCCTGGTTAGATCAAACCTCAGTTGTCCCAAGTAGATCAGTTAAGGAATTTACCGTTGTGTTGGTTTTATCTTTTTTTTTTTTTTAATGGCTTTCTCACCAGTCTCTCTCCTGCTCTTCAGCACGACTTTTCAAATTAAATTATTACATATAAACCCTAGTTTCATTCTTTCCCTTGCTGGGTGGCAGTGTGCTCCACACCAAGACAAAATTAACAACATTCTTAGATTGTTCCTAGAAATAATAGATTGGTGTTAACAAGAACTGGGGATTTTATTGACAACAAAATGAGTAGCCAATTTTTCCCATCTCTATATTCAGGTCTTTTTGCAATATGACTTGGTAGCACTTTACATCCAGAGGCAGAGTCTATGAGACTTTGAGGACAGACAGTAACAAATGTAATGCCAGCACAGATTGGAAAACAACCTCAAAAGAGTAAGGCTTCCTAATTCTAGCTAATCCTGGGAAAACTTTGACTATACCCATGTCAGTGAGTCTAAGCTAACTCTCTATATGATAAGAGACACCTGACCAAACTATCCTTGTCACCCCACATAACATTCGTTCACAACCAGACCTCTGAGTGAGGGTTTTCTATACCATCAAGGTTCGGTTGAGCCGGCAGCTGCCCACAGAAATCAGTAAAATTGGTTCAGACAAAAATCACTGTGTAGCCTCATTAGAAAGTTGTGAAAAATAACAAAGTTGTTTGTTTCAGACACTTATTTTGGGGGTAGTTTGTTATGCAGTGAAATATCACGGGGAGGGTACATATTGATTAATAATGCTTGATTTTCACATCAAGCAAGACTCTGAGTCTCAATTATTCTTCTGAAAATGAGACTATTAGAATTTTTTAAAGCTTTTTAAATTTATTTTAGATAGAGAGAGAGAGAATGAGCTGGGGGAGGGGAAAAGGGAGAGGGAGAGAATTTCAAGCAGACCTCAGAATTTCAAGCTCTATCTCATGATCCTGAGATCAGGACCTGAGCTGAAATTGAGAACTGGATGCTTAACTGACTGAGCCACCCAGGCACCCCAAGACTATTAGAATTGTATTGTATTTGACAAGCCAAAACTTATGTTTTCTTTATCTTTTCTTGTATTTTTTCATTATTGTTTAGTCTTAACCATTAGAGAATAACTATAGATTTTCAGATGCCAGATTAATAAAAAAATTTTTCTTGATCACCATTCAATGATCTCCGGCAATATATGCCTACTAGTATATATCCTTTTGTAATTTCCTCCCATAGTGCACCAAGGTTAGTTTAGATAACCAACAAAATATGGCAGAAGTGACAGTATGTCAAGTTTTGAAATTAGGTTACAAAAGAAAGAAGCTTTTGTCTTGAATTTACTCCTCTCATCTACATCTACATCTGTATGTACATCTGTATTTACACGTCATCACTCATCACTCACTCTCGGAGAGACTACCTGCCATATAATGTCACCTGAGTCAGCTAAGGAGAAGCCCATGTGTGAGGAACTATCGTCTCCTGCCATTAGCCAGTGAGAAACTAAGTAAGAACTGCCACAACTATATGGAGTGAACTTGGAAGTGGATTATCCTTCAGTTGAACCTTCTGTTGACAAGTCTTGACTGTAAAGTCATAACACACCCTGATTCACTATCACCCAGACAAATTGCTCCTCAATTTCTGACCCACAAAAACCATGAGACAATAATTGGCATGCTGTGTTGATTGGCTAAATTTTGAGGGTCATATTTTATAAAGCAAGAGATAAGTAATACGAGGCCCAACAAAGATAATCCACACAATGCACATCAGACACTTGTTTCACAACTTCCATGAATCTTTAATTGGTACAATCAATTTTCAGCCCTGGGCTTTTTCAGCATCTTCTCTCTATGGCAAGGGAAATCAGGCTAAAAAAACCTAATCAAATAACCAATGATTAGTGCAAACACTCATCTGAATTGCAGATAATCCTTAACATCAACAGGGTGTTTCTGTAAAATTTATTTTTAGAAAAATCAAGGGAGCAAAGTATTTTTTGAAGATATTAATAGAGTATTAGCTAGCAATTGCAGGGATCTGGTCATAGCCTTTTGGGACTAATGCCTACCATCAAAATGTTTTGGTACTAATTTTTGCTAAACACAAATGCATGTGCTCGTGCACACATGCAGACTACACTGTAAATCCTTCAACATGTGTTTATCAAATAAGGGGACTTATTTTTTTTCCCATTCAATTCATTTTCTGTAGACAGGTTATCTATATTTTGGCTTACTTCCAATTTTGATACATCCTCTGCTCCTAATATTTCTGAAAAATTCCCCTGTGTTAGGGATTTACTAATCTTTACAATGTAGAAATCCGATGTATCCTGAGTCTCAATCTTCACTTACCCCAGGTTTTGCTGTCAAAAGTGTAGCCAACTAATTTCCATCCATCCACTTATTCATATATCCATTCTTGGATTTATCCTAGTGGTATATATCATGCAATTTATTGGTGAGCAAAATGTTTCTAGAAAAGTACTACTTCCTAGAATATTGAACTTTTCTTATATATTTGTATTTTCAAATATCTTCTCGTAAAGACACTTCTATGATTCAGAGTAATTATTTTCCACAGAAACAAAACCAGGATGGGATTTGTAAAGGGAAAGTAAAGACGGGCAGGAGATATTTCACAAGCACCAGGTACTTCCCATCCCTGAAAGAACAAGGTCCACACTCTCTCAGAGTGAGAAGATGCACTGGACAAGTGAGACACATTGAAGCAGGTGACACAGTCCCTGTAGGAGTCTGTCGACAAGGGGATAAAGCCATTATTCCAGGAATTCCACTTCATGAAATTAAAAAAAAAATTAAAATGTCTCCTATTTATGTAAATGCCAAAGTTTAGTGACATTTTTGCAGTGGTGGCACCAAATTCTGAACAATGTAGAAAAGCATGATCTGTGTTGAGTCTACTGCTGAGCTGTTTGCGGCAGTCCATAGACAAGCGGGCTGATGTATTCAGCTCACACACAGAGAGCTCACAAAAATATCTACGACACCGTAAAATATCAAATGGAAAGCTTAAAATATAAACTTTTGAATACTTTTCCATTTATGTCTACCTTTGCCTTGTCTTCCTCTTATCCCAAGAATGTACCCCAGGCAGATTAAATCTTGAAGATAAAGAATTCATTTCCAGAATACGTTTCATCAGTACATTAAAAACAGCTTTTAAAATTCTATTTTCTGGTTACATGTTATTTTCCCCTTATCATCCAACAACTGTAATATTAAGGAAATTTACTGTGTAGCCCAAGGCTTTGGGAGGATAGGACCAAAATGTTCTATGACTGTAGATTTGGGGATGGTGTTTGAAGCTAGCCAAATTATGTTCATTGAGGTACAGTTTACTACTTCAACCCTTCAAAATACAAATTAACTGTGCATGTTTGACTGAAAATACAGTGGGAGAGACACACTCTGAACAAGTAGAGGAATTATGTTCATGTCTGAATGGATATTTTAAAGACTGTGTGCATCTCTTTTTTTGCAGCTTCTCTTGACTATTGCAGGCAGAATTAGTCTCTCATCTGCATTTTCATAATTCTTGACACAAAACTACATGAGAATACTTATTCTATAATAGTTAATATAATGGATAGTTAGCTTTTTTATGGCTTCTTCCCCCAGACAGTGACCATTTTGAAGTCAAAGTTAGTGTCTTTGTTTTTTTGTGCCCAAAATACATATCACAGCCCAAGAGTTTATTAGACTCTCCAAAATATTTGCAAAAGGTTAACTGCTACTTAAAGTGAAATACTTTTAAAATTGTAAAATACAGTGTCTGAACATTGGATTTGTTCATGGTTGGTTAATTTATTCTAATTTTTTGAGTGGTCCCAATGGTTAGAATATTGGAGGAGGATCAGTCGATGAATGGATGAAATGAGAACGCATGAGGAGAATGTGGGTGTGCTAGGAAGATGGAGGTCTGGGAGTCTAGGTAAAAGGTTGGAACACAAGAGATGCTTTGTAGCAGGATGTCCAGACATATCCATAAAGCCTGGCCATTAATATACCATGTGCTTGGCTTTTGGCAGTGGCTCTGTAAGATTCAGGATACAGACACGAAACATACACCATTCTCACCAAACCCCTTCCCATTTGGTTTTTGCTCTGGCCCCATGCGCTTCCTTATTTTTGCTCATGTTTTGACCTTGATTTTACATTTAAAAAATGTATCATAAACAAATGTATTTTCTACCTAAGTCAACTACATTTGGTTATGCTACTTGTGTGCTGAGAGTCTTACTTGGGGAAGGCACGATGACAAGTTTTTAGGCACAACCACACTGTTTCAATTACTAAACCTAAGTTTCAATGCAGACATTTTTTTTTTTACAAGAAATGAAATATAAAATGTGTTGACTCATTGTTGTTTAATATATAATACCTAGCACAATGCAATGCAACAAACTTGTTGATAAAGAAGAATTTGTTATATAATTAAATGTGTGAGTGAAGGAATGAATAAATAACTGCCAGAGGGAAAAGTTGAAGAGTATTCTGTGCCATTCAGCTAACTCAAATTACAGTTAAATCGTCCTCAAATTCTGATATAACTCCACAGAGTATATAAAGCAATGAAGAAATATTCAGGGACTTTTTAGACATGGAAGATTTAGTTTACTAATTAACTGAATCCAGTGTACTTACATGCTCTGGGCCAACAAGAGACTGAACACCATACTTGCCAGACTGCATGAAACGTAATTTTATTTTTTTTTCAGATTGAAACTAAAGTTCAGGTCTGTGAAATATAGAAACTTATTAACATTTAAAATAAAAAGTTCTTTTATGTCAGGAAGTGACCTCAATTTGTACAGAATATTCTTTTTCTTAGCATTACTTAGGCAATCTGTACCCCTCCCCATCGAAAATGGACAAGATTGTCAGGAACTGAGAAGGTTCTGAGATTTTATTTTGCTTCCAAGCTCACAAGTGAGTCTGCCAGTTTCACATCCATCAAACTCTTGATTTCAACACATCTTCTAATCTCAAATCCCCCACATCCTATTGGATATTTTCCACTTTGAGATATTTTCAGACTAGATCAAATTAAATGTAATTCAAATCAGCCTGATTCTCCCAGCTGTAAAACTACTTCTTTTTCTGACTTGACTTATTTGTTTCTCCGTGTATGTCATACTTTTCATGATGATTCAGGCTCAAAATACTGGAAATGTGTTGGATATATTCCTTTGCTTTGTCTTTCTTATTTGATCAGGGGATTCTCCCTGTGCCTGTGTCTCTCACCAGGGTTCGTGGTAATGATCCCACTGCAGCAAATCTATAAAATCTTCCCCAAATTTTTATTTCACCACCATTTTTCTTGTTTAACTGACTCTCTGTATTCCCCAGGATAAAGTCTGATTTCTCTAATGCACTTAATAATATCCTTATTTTACTTTCATCTTCACCAGCTCTTGTAATCTATCATAAAAAATCTCTGCTTTATGTATCTGGACTGAAGTAGTGATCTTTTGTTTGGGTTATTTAAATACCTGCACTTCTCATTTTGTGGAAACCCATCTCAATGACTAACCTTGTGGTCTTACCTATTTGGTGGGAAACGATTCTCCACGATATCGCTGAACATTTGGGATCAGTTCCTGCTCTAGATTATCCATTATTGGATGTTTGTATAGCAACTTGTCTTGTAAGAAGGAGACAGTGTTTCTCTTCAGAGCAGAGGGAAAATTTGTTTCCTAACCTGAGTAATAAACATTATATCCCCTTTCATGGAAAAGTTGACCTGATTTTCTAGCAGGTCCTTTTTAAAAATTCAGGGCTTGCTAAACTCTGGGTTTCTCATTGTGACACAGACCTACTGTATATGCAGCATTGACTGGGCCAGTCTGCATCACCCCAATGGGACCTGGGAAGCAAAGGAAATTAATATGAAAATACATCTCATGCTGTGTGTTGTGCTTTCAACAGTAGTGTTCTTTGTCTCTGACACAGGAATCTTATGTCTTCAATTACCATCTATGAAATTACGGCAGGCTAATTCATTGGTTTGCAAGTGTGGTAAAGTTCATTGGTTTGCAAATAGGGTAAAACTCCAGGCCCTTCATAGTTCTTGATGTTATCCACAATGAATATCACTTATGCCATTAGTTAAGAACATAGGATTATACTTGTAATTCTATGGATATATTTATCACATGATATTTTAAAAATTTACTCAAAAGTAGAAAATGTAATTTATATATCAATCACCCAGTAAATAATATAAGAATTAGTATTATCTTACTGTTTTATTTATTTCCCCTCACTTGAGTGTAACATCTGTGAAAATAGGGACTTATTTATCTTTTCAAGCCTAGTGCTAAGAAAGTGCCTGGAAAATACCATATGGTTTAAGTATATGTAATTAATGAATGATCAGAAATTCCAAATTTCTGAACTTGTCTATTAAAGACTAACTTTTCTATATTAAGTTCAAAAACTATATGAGATCACCAGTAGCAAAGATTTTGAAGGAGACTTGATTTGAGGATTAACCTGTCTTGTATGGAATATAAATGTCTTCTGGGGATGATTGAGATCTCAGGTCTGCTGTTAGTAGAAAGATACTACAGGGAGAGAAAAAACAAACAAACAATAGATTTGAATAAAGTATGCCTTTGTTCAAAAGCTATAGCTCTAAACCATGAGGACAAAATCCAACAGGACTGCATGTATCCTTTTAAGAGAAACAGGCTGGTGTCCCTCAATATACACTCTTCTCTAACAAGTGAACTTCCAAGTAATTAAGGAGGTACATTGTCTCTAAAAATAAGGACCATCTTTCCCAGCGCCCCTTGCAAGTAAGTATTATTTGTTACTGAGTTGAGGCCAATGAAATAAACGTGGAATTTCATGTGTAAAGTTCAAGAAATTTCCTGAAAATCATGCCTTTCTTTGTGTCCTTCTTCCTTCTTGAGTTTGCTTGAATGCAGACGTGGTGGCTTTAGCCATGACAAGTGTCATAATTGTGTGATCTTGGACAATATATGTATTATCTCTGTGCCTCAGTTACTTCATGTATAACATTGGGAAATGTTATGATTGTCATGGGTATTAAATGAGATACAAGTAAAACTTGTTAGCTATGTTCCTGTTGTTTTGGAAGCACTAAAAGCATATGCACTATTACTATTATTGAAGTTATATCTTTAAGGTAGTAGAGTAAGGTGTGACATTAGCCCTAGATTTTCTTCTTCTGTTCTTAATTTCTATGAGAGAAAAATATACTGCAATTTTTAAAAAGTATTATGAATGGCCACTTGTAGTTTAATTTATTTTTTTCTTGGTCATTCTCAATATAACTAAATCTTGAGTGATAAACTTAACAAATCTAAACTTGAAAGAGCGATCAATGAATTCCCAACAAATAAGACTCAAGAAAAACAAGAACAATGATTCAGAATTTGGAACTCACTTCTTTTTTTTTTTTAATAATACTTATAAATTATTTAGCATTTTCTCCATGGAGACATTATTTTAAATCACTAGAATATGCCAATCGTATATGGTAAATCCATATTTTTAAAGTTAGAAATGTGAAAATTCAGACTTAGATAAGATAATTAGCCCAAGAAGCAAGCTAATCCAACCCAGGTACACCTAACATCACAGTAATACCTTGGCTTCTCATTGACACGTGTTCTACCGTATTTCTGATAGGCAGAGTGCGATCAAAAAGTCTTCGTGAATGTAGACTCAAGGATGCATCTTGCAAAAAACACAAACATAACTGGCGATTTCTCTCTTCAGTTGATTGCCCAGAGCAGCTAACAGTGCTGTTGTCTGGGCAACTTTGGTGAAGTGTACAACCACATTGCAAATTATTGTCGTATGGGGAATCTTAACTGCTGAAGTTTCTTTGTAGATGGTTATGCTTGTGTTCTATGGCAATGCATGGGAGTAAATCTTTCCCATGGCTCCTTTCTCATTTACACAAATGATGCCCAGAATTGTTTTCCTGTAGCTAGGTCACTTATAGACAGCAGGAATTGAACAGTAAGAGGATTTTGTAGCCGCATTTGTGTATTTTTAAGATCTTTAGTTTAAAGAAAAATTCTGTGCTGTTTTACTTGCATTTATTTTTAAATAAAATGAAAAAATACGTCCACCAATTCCTTTAAAGCTTTGATTTACAGTATGTAAGTTAAACAATTAGAAGTTAGCACTATTCCAGTTTAATCTTAAGAGTACAAGAGAAGTCAAAAAATGGCGAAGAACTTAGAAAAATTCTTCAAAAACCGGTCAATGAATGTAGGTAAAAAAAAAACATGGTCTCACGCAACGAAACAAGATAACAGAATGTGAGTAGTTTTCTTTTGGATCACTTTGCCCTCCTGCTGCTGGGAAGGACCTGACAGGTCCACTGGCGCTCAGGGCTGCTCTCTGGCAAGTGTTGAGATAGTCACACAGCCATCAACCCTTCAGATGAACGTGAGAGGCAGACTTCTCTGTTCCCAGAGAGAACTATTTGGAAAATAAATTATGAATCTTTGATAATTCAAGACACCTTTTGCTGCTGATGCCCTTTTGAGGTGAGAGGCAGAAAAAGCTGAAGCAGTTCAGTCCTAAGAAACCATGCACAGTGATATCAAAGACCCTAGAATACAGAGACTTCAGAACAAGACACGAGTCATCTCCACACCAGTATGTGAGAGCAAAAACCAAGAAAGGATGGATATTATTAAATCTTAAATGGTGATATTTAAATGAAACAGAAACACTCTTGCATTGCCAAGGGAGAGAATACTAACATAGAGAAAAATCTCAACTTTGTTTTTTCAGGGATCAAATTTCCATTTGTCTCCAATTGTCTAGTGTACCTTGGGAGTATGATTTATGAAATACGTTGATTTTTTTAAATAGTAGATTTTAATTACCAATATGAACTTATGGGCTGTTTCACAATTGAAAGTATATCAGATCAGACAGTGATTGGAATAGTTTCCATCTTTGATGTCTTCAAAACTTCACATTCTTTCTTACCAACTACTTTTACCTTTGAGTGAGATAGAAAGAGAGAGAGAAGTAATGTAGAAAAATATATAGAAAGGGCAGCATAGAATTTTTAAACTGTGCTCTGGAATGCATCTTCTGAAGTGGGAACAGAATACTCAAATCTTTGACCCCCCCCCATCTTTGGAATTAAACACAAATTTAAATGTTTAAAAGAGAGTAAGTATAATAAGAATGTATTCTTTCACAAAATCCCCTGATTTCTTCCTGTATTAAAAACATTTGTCCAATAATTAGAAAGATTATACTACGGGGGCCTTTATAGGGGAAAGAAAGAGAGATGACTTACTTGTCTAATTTTCTTAAAGTTTATGTTGTCATTAGCACTTAAGACTTTTCTTCTCTGATCTCGTATTTTCTTCCCTTCCTTTCTCACTTTTTCTTATCTTTACCCTCTCTTGCTTAAGTACCAACACACCAACAGTTTCAAATAACAGAAACAATAATTTAAAGATTTATTTTCTGGTTTTCATTTTGTCTGAAATGAAAGGAATCTGAAGGTAGGCTATTAACTAAGAACAAGATAATGCAAGTAAATTGAAAATAAATTGGCTTTGCTGCCCACAACCTGTGTAGCAGTAGGGAATTTACATTTCTTTTTTTTTTCTTCTTCTTTTTTTTTGGGGGGGTGGGAATTTACATTTCTGAGTACAATTTTCTCATCTGTAGGATAAAGATCATAATTTCTAATTTGCTTAGTTTTTGGTAGGTTTAAGCTAGTCAACTTTAATAGTGCCAAAGTTTAGCAGAGAACCCCTGGGTAGTCATCCAGTAACATGCTAAGATTCACTGAATCTTTGCTATGTGGCAGACTGTCTGCTATGTAGTATCTACAAATATATCTTTGTTCCTCACAACAATTCTAAGATATTAGAGCTGATATTATGTCCATTATTGTAGATGAAGAAACTGAAGTCTGAAGAGTTTTCATCACTTGCCTGAGGTCATTAAATATGCACAAAGTCTTATCTAGGGGTCATTAGAAAAACCTATACTATACTATTCCGTAAAACAATATAATAAAATTCTACTCAATCATGCTGTTTATCACGTAAAGAGTAATTACTGATGTTAGAGTAATTTAAGCCCCATCTTTATGGAAATTTGCTCTTAAAACTCCTTTACACAAACATAAAAATAAAATCAAAGAACTAATATAAAACAACACAGATTTGCATAAAGCAGGGGCTACAAAGACATATGTTCTATTCTGAGTATGGAGCAGAATGTGAAACAGTGTTGATTTAGTCATCAACAATCCATTTTTGGCTGGATTTCATAATGCCTTGAGGGTAACAACATGGTTTTTATAGCCATACATTATCAGTACTTGTTATGAAAAACTTGCCTGAGATTTCTGTAAACAAGGTTCTCTTAGCCCATCCTTTGAGGAATAGTAAGATTTAGCTCAGAGTACACATATACACATGCATGTACACACACAGCTATTTATATTTCTTTCTCAAAGGGTTTATCTTCATCATTCGCTCAATCAACAAACATTTTTAAACCTCATTTTGTGTCACTTACTGCAACAGGCAGGGAGGATAGTGGGGTGATAGACATGGAAGACTTATGGGACTTATATTTGTGTATAGGAGACAAGCAGTGCACTATTGAGTAAATCAATCAATAAGATAATTACAGATTGAAAATTTCAGTGAAGGAAATGAATAAACAAGTTGATGTAACTGAGAAATAGGGAAGAGATGGCTTTAGGCAGAACGGTCATGCAAAATGCAACTCTTTCTGGAGAAGCTATGGAGATATCTGAAGAAGGAGGAACCAGGTGGGTGAAGAACTAGAGGTATGATAAAGCTAAAGGACACAAAGAGTGCAGAACTTCTAAGGAAAAAAAGAGATTAGTGTGTTCTAGGAATAGAGGGGGAGTTCAATGAGCCTGGATCACAGTGAGGAATTTTGAGAGCGATTGCGATGATGTTGGAGAAATTTACAGACCCATAATCATTCAGGAATCTCAGATTATGTTATGGAAATGTTATTAAACTTGCAAAAGAACTATTATTCACTAAGAATCTCAATTAATTTAAACACATAAGTCAACAGAATATATACATAATATGCCTATGCATTTTCATAATTCCAATTAAATCAGCAAATCAAATTTATAATTTTTTAGTTTGTGTAGCTAATCCTATCTACTGGGTTATTCCCATCTTGCTGGACACTGATTGTAACCATCCCTCAAAATAATATACTCTTAAAAATATAACCAGGAGGAGTTGTGCTGGTCATGCAAGCATGCTTAAAGATAACCTTGAGAAAAACTTGGTAGTCCAGCAGGCCTCAGGTGGAGGGGAAGATAAACGTTCTTGAAGCCGAGCAGCTGGGAACATTATTGATTATCATCTCGTATCCAATAAATATGGGATTAAGGAGTTGTTCGGGGCGGCAGTCTTCTCAACTGCCGACCCCTGCTCCCAATCTCTGTTGCAGCTGACTTGTTTGTGCCTCATTCTTCTCCCGTGCGCCGTCAGGAAGCGGCAACTGATGAATTATAAGCATACATAATTAGTGGTGGGGTGCTGGAAGTTAATTTCTTTCAAACTCAGTGTCTTTTTGAAAAATATTAAGTGTGGCAGATGAGCAAATTCTCTTCATTTTTTTTTTTCTTTTTCCAGGAAGTAGAGTTTTAGTAGGGACATGGAAACTGAGATTAGGATATTCACAGCCTCCTTGCAATTTGGGTTTCCCAATGTGGTGTGCAAAAACCAATGTGTACCACTTTCTGAATCACTTTCTGTAAAGAAATCTTTTTTTTTTTTAAAGATTTTATTTGTTTATTTGACAGAGAGAGAGAGATCACAAGTAGGCAGAGAGGCAGGCAGAGAGAGAGGAGGAAGCAGGCTCCCCACTGAGCAGAGAGCCCGATGCGGGGCTCGATCCCAGGACCCTGAGATCATGACCTGAGCCGAAGGCAGAGGCTTTAACCCACTGAGCCACCCAGGTGCCCCTGTAAAGAAATCTTTTGACCTCAAAATTCTCATTTCTCCTTCCTTTGAGCTAAAAAAATAATGGCGTGGATTTAGTTTCAAATATATAGATGATGGAAACACCCTAGTGCTTAGTGGCAAGAACCACAAGACAGAAGAACAGGACTCCTGAATAACCTTACAGAACAAATCTTCCTTAGTTGACATAACTCACTCTATAGTGTTACACAAACACAGAGGAATGAGTGATACATGGGAGGACATATGAGAAATCATGTCCAAGGAGAGATGGGCTTTCAGGTTTGCAGGCATGGAGAGATGGGTCATCCTTCTGTCATCAAGGGTGAGAGTGGCTATGTATTGTTTTCTAAGTCGTCTCTCTGGGAGATGTCTCCAATCTAACTGATCACTGACTGCTCTGCCTCTGTTCACTTTGAAGTATGGAGGCACAATTCTTAGCTAAAGCAAACTAGATTTGTTGGCTCAATCAGTCTTTAGCTCTGGATGGTACTTCACATTCTTCTGAATCACACTTTCATTCTCTAACTGGTCCCTCACTTAAGCTGTTCAAATTACTGGTAAGCCTGTTGGCTCTTGCCCAAATCAGCCCCCTAGGTCCTCAATCTCATGTAAGCACTTTCTGCGTCTGCCACAAAACACTTGCAATTTCTAGACTTTAACTAACAATGCTAGCTTAAGGAAAATGGTGAGCAATAGTTGCGTCTCTTTCTATGCCTATTAGCTTCATCCTTATTTTAGTAAGGGATGGTCTGTGGCAATAGGCTTTTTCGAAAGTACCAACATGAAATTGGGTCTACCTTAAACTTCTTTCACTTCTGTTTCTTCTATAATCTCCCAATCTTGTATATGTGTGAGTGTGTGTGTGGGTGTGTACAAAGAACCAGAATACTCATGTCTGACTACTTTATTCCTTTACCTCCTCTTTCTGTGTTCCAGAGCCTTCTGTATACAGTGTTTTCTTTTACTTTTCTTTACAGGGAAGCAAGACTTTCCTTGCAATATTTTCTCCTTCCTCATGAAGTAGTTCTTGCCCTTGACCCTTTACTGTCACTATAATATTTGAATGGCTTTAGGGGGACCTGATTTATCTTCTGTAGGAGTGAAAAAAATATCAGGTTAATAGTTCATGATATTATCTCCATTATATATGCTTATATACATGAACATATAATATGTATGAGGTTAATTTGTTTTGCAAACTTTTATCAGAAAATCGTAACAAGAAAAGCATTAGGTAGAGATATTTTTTTAATCAACTTTTAAGATTTTCATCCTCATTCTTTATTCTTACCTCTTGTCAGAGTTAATGTAAAACTTTATTTACCAACCTAAAGATAATTGTGTGCTCTATGGCTATAATATTTAGAACATAGATACAATCTTGCATGTCTAAATAATTCTAATTTTTATAGAGTGATTATTCAGTTTAAAGAGTCCTAATTATGTAATCTTGCCAGTAAAACTTCGAATGTTTTGTATTTCACAAACTGGAGTACTCAAGTGAAGTTTCTTGTTAATTCTGTACATTTTGTGTTTAAGCAGTAATTAGGCTTATTTTTATGTGAGCAAATTTAACCTCTGAAAAACTGTTTAGTGATTTCACTTCCTTTCCTTCAAACTCTCAGAGGAAAAATGGAAATGCTTCATGCAAAACATAAGATGAGTCTTCAAAAGAACATTTGGTACATCAAAAATTCATTACAGGTGCCAGGATAAATTTGGTACTACACAACTTCTCTGAACCAATAAAGTTTTAAAGATATTTCTGATATATTATCTACAACACATTTGAAAACACAGTTGGGAAACTATAGAAATCACCATTCATTTTTATAAGAAAAACAATTGTTTTCTTCTTCATCCCAAGTTGAATAAATAAATAGAAAAGGATAACTAGAGGTAGATGAGGCCCAGGAAATATCTGAGTGTATAAATATCAGCAGCTTTACAAAATAAGCATTTTCTTAAATGCCCATCAGTCTAGGCTTTCTTTTCTATAAAATAATTTTAAATCAAGTCATTATAAGATATAAAGTATAAAAAAGCAGACATATGAACACTGTATTTTGTTACCTATCAACATATTAAAATATTTTTTTGAAAAAGTAATTATTATAAAAATTATACACAATTATGATTTTTATAATTCTCCTATCCTTAAGAATGTTAATAATACTTTAGGTGGATGGGAAGAAAACATTACAATTACCTGTTTTTCGTACTTGTTTTCTTAGAATATGTCTCATAATACGGGGAAACTTTCTTCTAAAAGGAAAAACATACTTTTGGAACTCATGTTTTTGACTTGAGAACTTAAAACCAAGTTCATTGACAAATAATAAAAATAAAGCATTATCACAAATAAATAATTCTAAGATATTATAATCATGGAGAATTGTAAAACATTTCTTAGAAAGATTATACATATAGATAAATGTGTTTATAATATGCAGCTATTACTTAGAATGCTCTATATATCATGCACGATATTTTTATACATAAGGCTACTTTCAAAATGTTTGACTTAAAACTGTATACTTCCTATAAAAAATAATTTAAATCAATAAATATCTAATGTTTATAATTTATACTGTCCTATCTTTACATCCTACACATTCTACACACCATAGAGAGAATTATTTTAGTAAATCATAATCCCTGTTTCCAAAGAACTTCCGTGCCCAAAGGGAGGCCTAAAATATTTTCAGAAAATCATTATATACGGACAAAGTAATCAACAATCTGATTTTCTGGGGCATCAGGAACAGCATTTTGAAGATGAGAGATATCGAAATGAATAGTGAAGGGTGGACACTCTTTAGTAGTAGCTACAAGTTTGATAGTGGCCTTCTCAGGGAGGAGACTACCTGAGGAAGAGGCATAGAAGCCATGAAATGAAGGACGCATATATTCAATAGGATGTAGCAACCATTGGGCTACAAGTTACTTGGGAAGAGAGGCTCAATGTAAAAATGTGAAACAATTATTTAGGACCTAGTATCCAACATTTTTCTCATTCATGAACAGTCCTATTTCTAAGGATAATACAGAGAAACACATTGAATGTCTGAACTTAAAACTTATTCCTAATTTGATAACAACAGGGAGTCATAGATCTTTACAAATGTATTTTTTTGTTATTTTTTTAATTAACATATAATGTATTATTTGCCCCAGGGTACATGTCTGTGAATCATCAGGCTTACACATTTCACATCACTTACCATAGCACATACCCTCCCTAATGTCCATAACCCTGCCACCCTTTCCCTACCCCCCCACCCCCCAGCCACCCTCAGTTTGTTTTGTGAGTTTAGGAGTTTCATATTGTTTGTCTCCTTCCTGATCCCATCTTGTTTCATTTCCCTCCCCCACCCTCCACGATCACCTGCCCTGCTTCTCAAATAAGTCAATCAGAGAAAGACAATTATCATATGATCTCTCTGTTATGAAGAATTTGAAGAATTTACAAATGTATTTTTAAATCCAAAGATAGTTTTATTTCTTTATAAGAATTTAGAAGGCATTTTGTGGTACATACACCCTGTCATCTGTTAAGGTAAAAACTAAAGGGGTGCATTCCTTTTCTATCAATAATTTCCCTGTAGAAAGAAGCTGTTCAAAATCATCCTATTGTTCTTCAATTACTCTTTTCAAAAGCAGTCTTTAAATGAAAAAAAGGTAAAAGTACTTATAGAATGTAAAATACAAGAGAGGAAAGGAGATAAGCACCATGGACCTTATTATTTTATGCTTCCTCTTTCCTCTCTTTTAACATTTTTGCTGAGCAGAAAGACTTCAGCAAACTTTATTAAGTGTGTCCTCCCCAAACATTCCAAGGCTAGATAATAAATTGGGCATTTTATTTCTATGGAGAATTTGACAGTTATAGAAAGGGAAGCCACAGATAGGTGAGAGGACCAAGGTCGATAGCCCCAGACTGAGGTTTAGGACAGGGCATTCTTATTACTAAGAAGCTTGGGAAAATAAAGATTATAGAATGTGTCAGTTCTCATTCATTGCATCATGACAGGGAAGCAAAGTAGCCCCGGAGCTCGGGGGTGAGGTGCACTCCTTGATGGAGTCTTTCTTGGAAGAAAGGATATTTCTTAAGGAAACATAATCATATTACAACTGCCAAGATTTTAAGTTCCAATGGCTAGAGTAACCATGCAATTTTTAGTTCAAATTAGAGCACTCTTGAGTGAAAAAGAGTTCAAAATATAACACATAGAATATTTTGATCTATGACACGCTGAAACAAACAGAGATACAGAGGGACTCTACCAGTAGGGGTTGATCACAAACCTCAATGATTAGAGGTGCTGAAGCACCTCCCGCCATTTGGATATTTGATTTAAAAATTAAAAGTATCAAATTGGGCTGCTCAGAATTTAAGGGAAAAATACAAAGGACGTGAAGCTGGAACAGAAGTCTCTAGAAAGCTTGAGTTTCCTCAGAGCACAAGTACCACAGGTAAGAAATCAGGGAGAAGGCATCATCTATCCCAGCATCCAGAGACTTCTCGGTGTTGATTTGAGCCCAACACCGCTGGGGCCGGCCTGTGTCATCCTGTGCTGGCCCCTGGAGCACTGGCTCAGATACCCTCCCATAGCCCCAGACCAAGTTGAGCATTTCAAAATAAATATTATTATTTTACTACTAACGATGATCTAAGTTATGACCATCATACTCTTTTCACGTTTCAAACTCTAAGTCCCATCATGTTTAAGCCAATTAGATATGGATGACCAATCTAACCCATTTGAACACTGGGTATAATTTTCTTCAATGTGAGTGTGCTCTTTATGTCATTAGTTTTCAGAAACATATTTCTTAAAATAAAATTTTGCTGTGGCTATTTCTTAATAACTAATTATTTTATAGTCTGTCAAATTTTGGTATCACTAAGGAATTCCATAAATAAAGTTGAGTAGGAATTACTAAAATTTTGCTTAAATCACTGAAATCTAACAACTTCCTGAGAAGTTGCCCTTCTTCTTAGTAATCCTATACTTTCTAAGTAGTATAAGGGATTGAACAATGAAGAAATCCAGGAAACCTGATAGAATAGCTCAAAGCCAGGAACAGTGATTTTTTTAAAAATTCTATATGAGGGCCCTGAAGTAACTCTTAACCAGCTAGGTCTATGTGACACTTCTTTTTCTTTCTGAAATCAATGACAAACTAGTACTTAGCCCTTGAAAAGTGTTAAGATATTCTCCTGTATTACACTGTTGTTTTGTTTCATTTTGTTTTGTTTTTTTATACTCAATCACTAATAGGTCACTTATGGATGTTAAATTAAAAAGAAAAGAATTCCTATCAATGCTTATATATGTGAAATATCCAGAAAACAACATTAATGCTTTGGGGAAGATGTCAGTGTGTTCCCATTTTAAGAGTCCCATTTATTTGAACAATAGCATCATTTCAGAGTGAAACTATAAGATGTGAATGTATTTTCCTAGTTTGCAGCTCATTTGCTGATGCTTTCACCTAAATATATGATTGATTTCAGTAAACAATAGAAGTTGTTAGAAAAAAAGAGAGGGATAAGAATAACAAGCATTTACATGTCTTTATTATTTCACACTATTTTAAGATCTTTAAGTATGTTCACTCATTAGTCTTTATAGTAACTGTAGAGGTGGGTGCTATAATCATGGTCACTTGCAGGCGAGGAAACGGAGGCCCAGGGGCAGCTAATTAGGGGCAGAGTGGAAGTTCCAGCATAGGCTGAATAATCAGCAGCACGGGTGAGGGATGATGACAGTATAATATACACACATTGGGCAGAGCCAAGGTAAGTAAAGCATGCTAATATAGGTGTAGGCAAAGGTATTTGAAAATTGAGATTTCTTGATAATCTATATTCATATATTGCTATATTGCTGGTCCATATTGGTTTGATTGTCCACAAATCACCATTATCAATGATTACTTCAGTGAGCAATCACGATGTTCCCTTTAGTCAGTTTTCTGAAACACACTTAGCACTTCCACTTCAATTTGGACTGTTCTGTAGCATCTTATTTTCCCTTTGACTGTGTGTGCACTTGCATGTGTGTGTGTGTGTGTATGTGTGTAACAAAGAGGGGGACAGGGGAAGAGAGAGGGAGAGAGTGAGTAGCAACTCTCTTTCAGGTGTAATTCCCTTTGGAAAGTTTGAAAAATGATGGTTTAATGCAGTCTTTTTTTCTCCAGGGCTAGGTCTGGGGTAGATCTGGGGATTTCAGGGTTTAGACTGCCGCCAAGAAGGCTGCTACTGTTATCATACTGAACAGATGCTGCCAGCTCTTAAGCTCCAGACATTTCCGTAGAAGCTCTTCTAACTCTTTTAAGAGTTTGTTCAGAGAAGCAAAAGGTAGGCTCAGGCTACAGTAAAGCTGCCTGTGGTGTTAGAGCCTTCTAGGTGACAGGTTTCCTCAAGATGAAACTTTCCAAGTCATAAGCCAGTTCAGGAAGAGTTCTTAATTGTTTCTTTCTAAACTTTGTTTACACCGACTTTTAATTCATTTTGCTTAAATGGAATTTTATTGAGGCTGTCAGGAGCGGACTGCATGCTGGGAGTTGTATGAAACCAAAAACATTATCCCAGACTAAGTAACAGCTGGAAAGAAACTGCGGGACCTCCCACATATCCCCCACTGAGATCTAGACAATGGGTGAGTTATTTGACAGAGTAACAGCAACAGATGCCAAGTAGATCGTTTTTTTTTTTTTTTTTAAACTCAACTTTGATACATTCTGAATTGAAATGAGCAGGCTTTGGGAAACATATTGGGGTTAAAAAAAAAAAAATCTTAAGAATATTCCTTTGCCATGTGAAACCTAATATAATTAGAAATTTGATAGGTCATCATTCATATCATGATAATTTAATAAGTTTGGAAACATTTCAATTGAGATGAATATGACCTTAGCCTGTAGGCTTGATAGCAGTCCCTAATAGCACAAATTAACAATTGGCAATTATCTGAAATATCAAATAGTACGTATCACCAGTATGTGTCTTCAAGATAATCTTTTTGTCTTTTCCAAATAACTTATCATAAACAATAATTATACACATATCTGATAATATGTCTTATTAAGTGAAATAACCTAGATTTTTAAGTTGGTTTATATAATATTTCCAAACTAAAGTGACCATTTTTGTTTAAAATGGGATATATTTTCAAATATAAGATAGATATATGGTAAACAATATGGAGTAAACTTTTCTCTTTAATCTTTAACTACTATGGTGTCACATCATTTATTAAATTATTGGTGTTACGTCCCTTCAGGTGTTTGTTAACTGGAAGGATGTCCTCATTATTATCACTAATGTTGCTCAAATCCCTAAAATATGCTAAACGCCACAAATGAAACATAGAAGTAAACTACTTGAGTAATTTATAATCTAAGGTAATTTTGCAATCCGAAATAAAAAAAATCCACGGGCCCCCTGGGTGGCTCAGTTGGTTAAGCATCGGCTTTTGGCTCAGGTCATGATCCCAGGGTCCTGGGATCAAGCCCCGCATTGGGCTCCCCCTGCTTCTCCCTCTCCCCCCCCACTTATGCTCTCTCTCGCTGCTATCTCTGTCTCTGTCAAATAAATAAAAATCTTAAAAAGGAAAGAAAGGAACAAAGGAAAGGAGGAAAGAAAAAAATCCACTAATTCATATTATTTTTTTCTTATTTAACAGGATTTCGCTCTTATCTCCGCCCCTTAGTAGGCATACTGTGGGTGAAGCAAATTAAAATCATATTATTTTAACATGCCCAGCAATCATGTTTGCCTGGAGTTAATTCTTAGCTGGAGAGTGAACAGATTTTTCAGGGGCATAGAAAAGTTTAAAATCTGAATCTGTTTCTCTGCCTAGGAAATTGCCAATCTCACAGTTAAAAAGGAAGAGCATAATATATGGAGAACACATAACATACACATGAAATTTTGCATGGATTAGCATTTTATAGGATAACTTAATAGGAATAATTTCATTTTATTTTTTTTCTGCTTCACGGCAACAGTGAAAATAGTGGCTGTAAATCTTCAGAGGGATTTGAATCGTGGTCCTGATTATTTGTTTGGCTGTGTAAAAACTATATGGAAGAGGAAAGATGATTTCCATTTCTTTCTGTTTTATTATTTACTTGTAATTTGGAGAGTTTCTTTACTTTCAAAGGTATACCTAACCGCGTTTTGAGATCATGCATTGTGAAAGCAGGGCCTATTTTATAAATTCCTATTCTGTTGAAATAGATGATTTAAAAAGATGAAGGAAATTGGTGCTTCGAAAGTCGTATGATCCTTCCCTTTGCCACACAGACAAGAAAGGCTCCCTGGGAGAGAACTTTGAGATAACAGAATACAACTTAATGGATCAAAGTACAAGGGCATTTGTATATGTGCTGCCGAAGCGAGCACAAGTACAAGGGCATTTGAAGTGGACGTTCAGTCTTTGGTATAGCCAGCAGGGGTCTGGAATGACTGAGTTTTTGTTGTACAGGTTTTGCAAGAACAGGAATGAACTGTACTTAGCCGTGCATTTATGAAAAGCCAGTTATTTTATGAGCAGTCCATACAAGTTAAAACTTGAGACAAATGTGAAATAAGAGTGGAAATAATGCTAAGAAATAAGCCCTTTTAAACTACCTGTGTTATCTTGATTGTAAAGGGTAATGATTTTCACAAAAGTGCATTCCGAGGAATCTACCGAACCCTGAACTTGGAGAGTACCGACACAAAAGTGACAGGTCTTAAAGTTTTACTATTCAGATCACCAGGAGCTCAGATTTCAACACTTTAAAAAGATCTTCTAAGAGCTGACTCTTCGAAAACATCTTTCACAGGACAGCTCGTAGTTAGCTCCAAGGGGATTAACTGCTTAAGAGTAACCAGATTTCCTATCCCTCACTCACACACTTTCATTAGTACCCTTAAGACACTTGTTGATTTTGGTTCGGTAGGTCCTTAGAATGAGCATTTTGCCCTTGAGAGATTATGTAGATGACCCTGGAAGTGCATGGCTAGAAATCTGTCATGAATCAGTACAAACTTTTCAGTTTCCAGCCCACGTACCTGCAGAGTTCCTCCTCCACAAATCCAGCTGTGGATTCCATATCCTCAGGTCCCTGCTCTCTTATTCTGGATAAGCCTACTTCAATACTAAAACTACACTTGTCTTTATCCCCCACCCCCAATATTTACCTGGTTCCTTCTATCTACCATATTTTAATTCAAAACCGTAGCCAACTAGCAGGTGTTCATATAAATTCCATTAACTCCGTGAACGATTCTTCAAAAATCTCTCTCCAGTCCATGTACTTCCTTCCAGTTCTACACCACTACACAAGTCCAGGGCATTCCCATTTCGAGCTTGTATGAAATATCTTATTGGCAGGTTGCAGGAATTCATTGGACCCCCAGGCTCGGCCACGCTACACTCACACAACCTTCCCCATTAATTCAACCTGCTGAATAGGACTACCGTGATGTTTTAAATGTAAATGAAAATTGTTCATGTGCCTTTTTAAATTCTTTGTACCTTTTATTTACGTTTAGAAATATGTAAACTTTGGGGCACCTGGGTGGCTCAGTGGGTTAAAGCTTCTGCCTTTGGCTGGGGTCGTGATTTCGGGGTCCTGGGATCGAGCCCCGCATCGGGCTCTCTGCTCAGTGGGGAGCCTGCTTCCCCCTCTCTCTCTGCCTATTTGTGATCTCTCTCCTCTGTCAAATAAATAAATAAAATCTTTAAAAAAATAGAAATATGTAAATTTTATGAAGACAGGAATCATATCTCTGTATACGTAGTAATTATCACAATGCTTCACACAAAATAAACATTCTTTAACTATTTCTTTTTTTCATGAATGAATAACTCCCTGCTTTGGTATTTTATCTCCCATACATAGTTAATTCCACTCAGCCAGTGACCGCTCTTCCCGAGTATTCTATTGTACAATTTCCTGTGCATTCTTCTAGTCTTCCTCATTTTATTTCGCTACAGAGCAATGTGCATTCAGACATTTTGGCCACAAACTTAATTGAAAAGGGGAGGATTTTTGATTGTATGCAGAACAATATTTTTGAATATGTGTGTGATAAGCTTTTAAAGTTTGTTTATTTGCATTTTTTTTTACTTTACTTAATAATCCCAAATAATGATGCCATTTCTGGATTAAGAATTATCTAATAGTTGGGGAACCTGGGTGGCTTAGTCAGTTAAGCATCCGACTCTTGATTTAAGCTCAGGTCATGATATCAGCGTCTTGAGATCAAGCCCCATGTGTGGGGCTCCTGGGCTCAGTGGGGGAGTCTGTTTGAGATTCTCTCTCTCCCTTTTCCTCTGCCTCTCCCATGATGTTTGTGCTCTCTCTCTCTCTCAAATAAATAAATAAATCTTAAAAAAAAAAAGAATTATGTAATAGTCATTTTTTCCCCCCAGAGAGGATTGCTCTCATTTCTCATGATAAAATGGAACTCTCAGAACAAATGATAGTTAAGAATGTACTCTTCTCTAAGGGGAATTCATTATGGCATCACCTTCTAGCACCATCATCAGATTATCATTCTTCCTCTAATGGGTATCACTGTTCAGACACTTTTACTAGGGACCAAAAATTAAGTATGGCTTTTAGAATTTCCAAAGAAAAGTTATAAGGGCAAAAAAGAAAAATCAGAAAGCACACACACACTCTTTGTGATTTCTATTATTATGAGAAAGAAATCATACACAATTAGAAAAATGAGTGTTTTATCAAATTTATGCTACCCAGTCACATTTAAAATATCTATTTAAATACATTTATTTTAAATTTCTTCCATTAGCATATAGCAATCTAAATTTCAAAACCAAATAATAATTAAATGAAAACTGCCATGTCTCTGTTTACTATTAATGAAGTTGTAGTACTTTTCTTTAATATTAAAGAAGACACTGTCAGATTGTGGCTCTAGATAATCACAGAAACTTTTCAGTTTTATAAATAAATGCTTTATGACTATCATGTGAAAAGCACCAAGACTGGCACAGAGTTCACCCCAAATAAATGTCAATATCATGACCGTCATCATCTTCATCAAGACCAACATCATACAGACATAATAATAGCAAACCCTACAACTAGGTAGCTTAAATGTATATTTAACTCAACATATTTAAAATAAAATTTGTCAAAAAAACAAAAAAATAAAAAATAAAAAAATAAAATAAAATTTGTCATGTCTTCCGCATTTTTCTCAAGCATCCTCCTTCTCCCATGGGTTTAGATTAGGCTGCATGCTTGCCCTTAGTCCTCACACACAGTTAGCCACTCACAGGATATTATTGTTTCTATGTTTCTTTCTTTTTTTTAAGATTTTATTTATTTATTTGAGAGAGAAAGAGCAAGAGAGCACAAGTGGGGGCGGGGGGAGGTAGGGGGCATGGAGGGGCAAGCAGACTCCCTGCCGAGCAAGGAATCTGAAGCCCTACACCAGGCTCAGTCCCAGGACCCTGAGATCCTGGGACTCAGGATGACCTGAGCCAAAGTCAGAGGCTTAACCAACAGAGCCACCCAGGTGCCTTCTGTGTTTCTCTTCTGAATTTTAATAGTCACCAGCTCTATAACTGTTGCCATAGTCTTATCTGTCTTTGTAGGTGGTATCTGACCTTATCTCACCTTCAATCCTCTGTTGTCTACCTCCTTTCTAATCCATGCGATCTTCTGAAACCGCAAATCTATCATTCTTCTACTTTAAATTCTACTTTGTCCTTCCATATTCCTGACATTGGAATTCAAACTTCTTAGCCTAGATGAGAGAGTACCCCTCAACGAATCCCTCTCTTATCCACCACACATTGTTTCCTCTGCCTGGGAATTTGCTAAGATGCAGAACATTTAAACATAGTTTAAATCTTGGCCAAACTTCTTACTAGCACAGAAACTGGAAAGTGGGAGAAATTCAAAAGCTTTATTTTTTATAATAGTATTATAGCTAATAATCTTGCTGACAGTGGTAAACTCAATCCAGTTCAGCTTAATCTTTATTCCTGGGATTGTTTTTCTTATCCTTTAGACTTGGTTACATAATCCTACTGACCGTTCCCTTTTCTTTTTACTTCCCCATTTATATTGTAGGTTTAATGCCTGCCTTCTTCCCTATCCTTTCTTAATTCTAAGTAGACATCATGTCCATTTTATTTACCATGTATTCCCAGGACTTATCCAAGTGCCCAGCACAAAGTATTATTGGTCATATTTTTGAGCAAATGAGTGAACAAATAAATGGATGAATAAAATAATGATAATTAGAAAATTTCTTACATACTCCAATCTGTACTCCTGATTCAGTTATAGAAATTTATATTAAAAAAAATTTACCTTGAGCAAATCATTTACTTCCTTTTTATGCATAAAAATAGGAAATACTTCTATTTATTTATAAGTCATTTATTGGGCAAATAATATAAAAATGAGAGTATTCTGAATATTGTGGTTAAAATAATAACTAATATTTATTGAAAAATTACCATATTCCAAGCCCTGTGTTTAACACTTATGGATTATATAATTTAATTCTTACAATAATCCCTTGGGGATTGTATTATTAATATTACATTGTTTAGGAGGAAAAAAAATGAAGCACAGAGAATTTAGGTAAGAGGCTCAAGATTATCCAACTAATATGTGATAAATTCAGGATCTGAAGCAGTGAGTAAGGCTCCAGATACCTGATTTTTGCCACAGCTTCAGCATGTATATCTAGCTTTTACATTTTGAGTTTCTTTTGTGATATTTTTCCTAAGCAAACATGAAATACTATATCAAAGCAAAAAAAAATTATTTTTGTATTTTTATTTAGACTTTATAGGTGAGAGAACAAAATTATTATAATAATGAGTAGTCAGAACATTAATGTGCAAAAGTTCATATATTCAAAGACATCACTATTCATTATAATTTTTTCTGAAAATTATATCCTGAAGTCTACCAAATGTCTAAATATTTAAGCTTTTTTGATATAAATTCATTAGGGTTAATTGTTAAAATAGAGGATTTTTGTATTAAAACTCATTTTTATATAGTCAAAAGCAAATTTAATACAAAATTATATGTATATCTTTAAGGAAGATAATAATATTGACTAAATATTTTCTCAGTAATTTGAGTAATTTGAGAAGTTTGCACATCTAACTTTTTATAAATGAAATAGTTCAGTAGTTTTAGGTTACTTTATAAAATAAATATGCAACTGTGTTATAAATGCCCAAATACCTTTATATTGTCTCTGATATATATTGCATAGAAAATGTTGTGATATACATATTTATGTATGCCATAAATTTTTATGATACACATATTTATAAAACACTTAATGTAGTAATCGGGATTATGAAACAAACACATAAATTTTTCAGTTTATCCATATATGCATCATTTAGAGAAACATGCTTCCACATAGAAAACTTTATCATTTTTTTGACCGTATTAATTTAATTGAAACTAGTATTTTGGATTTGTGTTTTTTTAGTTCGTTTTAACTAACCACATTTGCTTGAATTCCTTCTTTCTACTGAGCACATTAGAAGAAATGGAGTCAGGAATATTTAATCACTTTCCAATGGCACAAGATCAATTAATAAATACAGAGGTAATTCCTCACAGGCATTATACTTCTAGTCCATTGCTTGATTCACACTTCTAGACTCCTTTTTTCGCCTTTTTAAATATGTAGAGCTAGGTCCTTTAGCATGATAGTAGTCTTTATTTTGATAGATCTAATGAATTAGACTCACGCTATGAAAAAAAAAATCCAATAATGTGCATAATGAATTCTTCTCATTCTCCATGCACCTGTTCTCTCTCATTATATCTGAATATTTGGGATTATTCCAAAGTGCTCGATAATGACTTTTTGTAAGCAAGACAAGTAGAAGAAATTCTTCAAGGACAGCATGAATTGGTATTTGAAACTGTGCTAAATAACTAGGTAGGAGGGAAGTGATAGCAACAGACAGACCATGAGGCATATGTCATTTGAAGACAGGAAAATTCATGGGATAAAGAATCATGCCAGTAATAAAAGGTAAAAAAGCACAAAACAGTCTTAGTTCTCTGAGTATCAGCTTGTATTTCCAACTAACAGATTTTTTCCCTGTATTCATTTTTGGGAAATATTTAAGCAACATAAGTTTTTACTGTTTTGAAGATATCTACAAGAATAATTACCTCATATATTTGTAGCTTCTAGGTATCTATAAATAAATACTATATAGATTTACTTTACTTGCAGTGCTTGCCTGTATTTCAAATTTTCTCAAACTGTGGAGGTTGACATAGGTGAACCATAGCTAATTTCTCCTTTAAAAAATCAAATCATAAAAGGAGACTAAGGCTATGTGAGCAATTCTAACTAAGCACTTTTATTTAAAATCGTAGGGTACCAACTGAGTTTTAAATAGCCATTGTGACTGTTTTCATTAGCTTTTGAAATATGTAGATTAGTCCTTTAGAAGATTGCCTTTTTTTGATGGAGCAAAAACTCTTAACCCACATCATCCAAATTATTCCATATTAAAAATTATAAAATTTCAATAGTTCATATTTCTGTCAGGAGTTCTGGGTGAATTGACGTAGAGAAAGGGCACATATAGAATATGTTTAATGCTACTTATCTGAATCTTCCTTAGAAGACTATAAATCAAAAAAATTAAGACAAACATATAGCAAAGTAAAGCAAAACAAGAGTTCTAAAAGATACACTTTGGAGTAAAAAAATTTCTTTTCCTTCCTACTTTCTTTACTTCCTTCCTTCCCTCCCTCTCTCTTTCCTTCCTTCTTTCCTTCCTCCTTCCCAAGAAAACATAATGAATGTACTATAGGACAATGCCACTCCAAAATTTTCATTGTCAGTTTGTGGATTATAGAACCAAATAACAGGACAATATTAATTAATTAATATTAATATCCAGCCTGACCCACAAATGGAAGTGATTTTAGTTTATAATGGCCTACACTATTGGTTACATAAAGAGCTTCAGCACTTCTTTCGTTTAATTCAAGCTTCATTTTCTCCTGTTATGCCCTCTTCTGTTTACTTATTATGATTCCACTGTTATTATATTAATATTATGCTATTAATCATAAAGCTCTAAGGGAGTTGGCTTTCAGCATAACTAATATATGCTTCTGTGAGAGCTAATAAAATAATAATAGCTAATATTTATTGAGCATTTACTTTATGTTAGACACTGTATCAAGCATGTTAAATGTAATATTTCTTCAACTACTTAAACCAAAGTGTTTAAAAGGAAAAGAAAAAAAATGAAAGCAGAAGCAATAATTTTTTATGTTAATAAAAGAAAATATAGTGGAAGGTTCAATTGATCTTATTCAGAACTTTTCTGAGGTGATATTTTCACTTGCTCACACCCTTAGTATCAAGTACTGAACACTTATTTCCTTCTAACTAAACACTACAGATTGAAAATAAGTTCTGCACTTTATCTGATAGAAAATTCTCTCTTTGGGGCACCTGGGTGGCTCAGTGGGTTAAAGCCTCTGCCTTCGGCTCAGGTCATGATCTCAGGGTACTGGGATCAAGCCCCACATCTCGCTCTCTGCTCAGTAGGGAGCCTGCTTCCCTCTCTCTCTCTGCCTGATTCTCTGCCTACTTGTGATCTCTCTCCCTCTCTCTGTCAAATAAATAAATAAAAAATATTAAAAAAAAAAAAGAAAATTCTCTCTTTGAAAACTGGCCCCTTTTGTTTAATGTCAGCATTTTGTGAAGCCATTCAGTTTCAACAGTGACATGAATTTTAGGAAGAAAATAGCCTCAAGAAATAAGCTGTTGAATTCACACTCAACAAGCCTACGTCTGAGTCTGTTTCAATTTTTTAAAATGAGGAAAAAAATAACTTCCTATGATATTTTCAAATTTATATATGCCAAGGTTTGAAGATTTAATTCAAATACTTTTTCAGATGGTTATGCTGTTTAGTAGAGGGCTGGAGATTGTTGTGTGAGGTGGAGATGACAGAATTTACTTCCTTGAGGAGAAGGAAGAGTACATGAGTCTAGGTCAGAAAAATCTGTGGTCTAATTAAGGTTTCACACCTTATACTCTCTGTAAGCTTAGGCAACTTCCTCAAAGCCCTTGAACCTCAGCTTCTATAATTATAACTGAAATGAAAATAATATCTCCCTTACACAGTAGGAAAGCACTTTGCACATTTATGTCCTGGGTAAATATCAGGACTCTCTTTCCATTAGCTATATAACTTAAGTAAGTCATTTAATTGTTTAATAGAGACAATAATAATATATTTATGTACAAGCAGGATCATGGACTAGATATTTATTTTGAGAATTATTTCATTTTTGTCAAACCATAGAGAGGAGTTATATCAACTGAAATGGCAATCCTCACTTAGGGCCTGGACACATTGGGCTTCAGAAGCCTTACATGAGATATTGATGTCTAGACTTCAGAGAAAATAAGCCCTACTAAAAACTTCTAACACAAAATGTGGTTTAGTTCATTCCCTTCTTTGTGATATTTTATATCTTGTGATTTGTAAAAACTTGGAGAGCAAAAAAGCTCTGTTACCATGGGGACATTCTGGGCATCACTGCATGGTTTCCTTTGTTTTCTAGATCAGGTGTATTCACGTCCTGTAGTAAGAACCTAGGACTTGCTCCAAGTTACCAACTTTATAACCTTATTTGTTTTGTTCATTCTAAATTTCTTTCACCTCCCCTTCAAAATAGAGGGTAATAGTATGATATCATCTAGTCCCTTCAACTGAGGTATTATGTGAAAAACCTCTAACGGACTTGAATAAACAATAAATGGTAGTTTTAATTATTTGAGATATGTACTAGTCTAGTTATTTGATAAGCATGGACTATTTTTGAGACTCAAACTTGAAGTAATTATTATATAAAAGAATATAAAAATGAATATTCTATCTTAGAAAACTTCAAATATACAATACAGTGTTGTTAACTGTTGTCACCATGCTATATATTAGATCTCCAGCACTTATTTGTCTTGCATAACTGAACCTTTCTATCCTTTGGCCCACATTTCTCCATTTTCCCCATACCCCAGCCCTTGGCAACCACCAATCCACTCTCTGCTTTCATAAGTCTGACTTTTTTAGATTCCATATATAAGTGAAATCACTCAGTATCTGTCTTTCTGTGTTTGGTTTATTTAGCATAATTTCTTCCAGATCTATCCATGTTGTAGCAAATGCAGACTTTTTTATTTTTTTTTAAGATTTACTTACTTATTTGAGAGAGACAGAGACAGAGAGATTAAGCTTGGGCGAGAATGGGAGAATCTTCAAGCAGACTCCCTGCAGAGAATGGAGACTGCCATGGGGCTCCATCCCACATGAGATCATGACCTGAGTCGAAACCAAGAGTTGGGCACTTAACCGACTAAGCCACCCAGGTGCCCCAGAATTTTATTTTTTCAAGGCTAAATGATATTCCATAGTGTGTATGTGTGTGTATGTATGTGTATGGTGTGTGTGTGCTTGTGTGTGTATTTCTTTATCCATTCATCTGTCAACAAACACTTAGGTTATTTCCATAACTTGGTAATTGTGAATAATGCCGCAAATAGGTATTTCTCAAAAGACAACATATAAATGGCCAACAGGTACATGAAAAGTTTATTAACATCACTAATCATCAGCCAATCTCAACCACAATGAGATATATTCTCACACTTGTTATAATAACTATTATGAAAATATGCCATAGTATATTCCCACAAAAAGACAAAAGATAACAAGTATTAGTGAGGATGTGGAGAAAAGGGAACTCTTATGCACTGCTGGTGGGAATGTAAAGTATAGTATAACATTTATGGAAAAGAATATGGAGGTTACTCAAAAAATTAAAAATGGAACTACCATGTCATCCAGCAATTCCTCTTCTGAGTATATATCAACAGGAAATGAAATCAGCATCATATTTTCTAATTGCTGCAGCCCTAACATTTTTAAGGACCATGTATAACAACCAGGTTTCCTTGTTCTAAGTGACAGGTGAATTCTAAGAAAATAAGCAGTAGTCTATAGAAGGAAAAAGAATCAGGTGGTGAAAATGTACCAGAAGCAAATGATGTCTAGGTAGCAGGACAAAATCTGTTCAGTATGTAGCCATAACTCATACCAATTTATCACGTATAACTCTGCCAAACTTTTAGTGCCAGTAACACAATCGTGGACAATTAATAATCTCTCGGAAGAGTCAATGATTTCTCAAATATGCAATGATTGTTTATTATTTCCTTTTATTTCAAAGTCCTAGGTGAAGAAAGTGATTGGGCATCTAGATCCATGGATTAAAAAGACCAATCTGGTTGTAAATAGACAAGTGATGAAGAGGTTCATAGTTTGAGTCCTTGAGCATCTTAATATACAGAAGGTAAGAAACTGGAAAAACCGAACACTAAAGAAGACTCTGAAAGACTGAAAATTTGCAGAGTGTGGGTTCTTGTAAGCGAAGAGAAAGAAGATTGCTTCAGGAGAGGGAGCTGAACCACTGTCGCAGATCGAAAGTGCTGAAATCAAGGAAGACTCAGAATTGGTATGTTTCAGAATAGTTCAAGTGGAAACGTAGGCACAAAAACCTGATTGCTGTGGATTCAAGAAAGGATAGGATATGAGGTCTGGAAGTAATAAAGGCAGACAAGTCTTTCAAGGAGTTTTTCAATAATCTTTCCATAACAGGAAGTAGAGAAATTTGGTAACATCTGGAAGAGTTACAAAACAGAATAACTCAGTAATTTAAGTAATGTTCTTAGAGTCTTAATGATTATATAAACCTAATGCCAGAAATCATAATGAGGAGTAAGATACAAAGATATTTATTTTTTATTTTATTTTTTAATTTTTTTTAAAGATTTTATTTATTTATTTGACAGAGAGAGAGAGATCACAAGTAGGCAGAGAGGCAGGCAGAGAGACAGTGAAACAGGCTCCCTGCTGAGCAGAGAGACCGATGCAGGGCTCGATCCCAGGACCCCGAGATCATGACCTGAGCCGAAGGCAGAGGCTTTAACCCACTGAGCCACCCAGGCGCCCCATGATATTTATTTTTTTAAAAAAAGATTTTATTTATTTATTTGTCAAAGAGTGAGAGAGAGACAGAGAGCATGCACAACCAGCAGGAGAAGGAGGCTCCCAGCTGAGCCAGGAGCCCAATGTGGGAGTCGATCCCAGCATAACCTGAGCCAAAGGCAGATGCTTAACTTATTGGGTCACTCAGGCATCCCAAAAATATAGCTATTCAACACAGTTTGCATTGGCTTGAGCTCTCGTTGAGACAGTTTCATGAAGTATATTTTCCTAGTTTCCATAGGATGATTTCATTTTCTAGTTTATCTCTAATTTGTATTGTCTGGGAAAAGATTATACATTTTAGATCTTTTTACATCATGTTTTAATTATTACTGTGCAAGACAACCAAATAAAGCTTTCACCACCCATTGGAGTAACTAAATGTAAGACAAGATAGCAAATGTTAGTGGGACATCATTGCTCTATGAGGATTAGAGTCCTTACTGATTCAGTGATCTGTTCTGCAACTCATGTGCCAGGGAGCTTACAAGGCATTAACACAGTGGCTGTTAAACACAGGGATGCTCAAAGTCTACTGACCCATTTCAGCCTCTCCTGGAAGTCAGAGTGACATTCATTCAGGCTTGTAGGAAAGCCTGTTGCTTCCTCCCTCAGAAGGACGAGGTATTTCGTTTGTGTATTTGGCTAGTTGGGCGTTTGGCTGGCTGATTTTGCTTCCTTTACGACATTAGAGATTGATTACGTTGGTTATTTTCCTATGACCAGTTATATGTATTTATTATACACAAAATATATTCCCACAATGTGGGCCAGATGCCATGAAAAAAAAAATATCGATCCTGTCACATAGTTAATCAACATCTCAGTTGTAGAGAGTTATTACTATAGGAATGAAATCTTAAAATATCCTTATCCTTATCTAAGCAATAAAAATGGCCACTTTCATTTAACTCTCTCTGTGTTCACACAACTTGACATTTTAACAATTAGCAAAAGAGAATTGATCTCAATTTCACATCAAAAAGCAATGTTTGCTACTGAGTTAATATACAAGATAGTCAACCTAACAGAGACCACAGAAGCTAATGTTTATGATGTCTTAAGGGAAGGCAAACAATGTTTGATTTGATTTGGCATGCAACTGACGGTATCTTCTTGCATTTTAAGAATTTTTTATTTCCACTTTTTTTCCACAGATGAAATAATTCCACTCCCTTTTTGCCTCACTGGGTTTGGGGAAGATAATATTTTCTCTCACTTATGGATAAGCTTCATTTTTTTGTTTCTCTGTGGGATTTCATAGAACTAGAGTAACTTGTGGTAGAACATGGGTAAATCATGAGCACTCTGAAAAAAAAAAAAAAATGTTCTCCCAATGCATTACAGTACCCTGCACAACTCTTTCTTGGGTTCATCCCCTGCTTACCCTTCTGAATCTGCTCACTCTTTTTTAGTATCCTCATTTGTAGAGATTTTATTTCAGATTGAATCCATACCATTGGCTGTCCCCACTCACAAACGATCATTTGACTCTTTGCACTGTTATCTCTTGGTTCTTAATTTTGCCTTTCTGAGGGATGCTGTTTACTCTGATGCAGACAAAAGCCCACCCTGGCACAATTCAGCAATCATTCACGGCTTCTCAGATCCCAGTTCAGGAAGGCTTTTCCTTTCTCTACAAGAACAGTATGTGTGTGTGTATATATACATATGTATATATATATAGACACACATATGTAAAAAATCATTCTGATTGTGAGATATTTATTTCATTCCTTTTATATAAAATTAGAAATATGCAACAAGACAAGAAAATTAGTTAATATCTGCAAATAGTTTTGTATTAAATTTTTTGTGTACATGTCTCAAATGGTATAAGAAAGAAAAATGTCCCAATTTTTATGCTTTTCTTTATTTTACCATGTGTTTTGTAACACTTCTGATAACTCACAGGAATTTTCTCAGACTATTTCTCCTCATCAGCATTTTGATCTGATAACAAACACAACAAGAAAATAAAAATATTCAGGCCATAAGCTGGAAATACATGTTCACTGAGTCTGTAATTCTCTGGCGCAATGATTGTAATCAAAAGTTCTGCAAGGGTCAGGAGATAGCAGTGTAAAGTAAAATCTGTGCAGCTTAGATACTCATCAAAGGAATACCACTTAAGGTAGAAAATTGCCACTGAATCAACAGTTCATTTCTTAAATCGGACTATGGTATTGTACAATGCAGAACTCCACACATATTTATTATTCTGTCATTTGGTCACGGTACTTCCTTTGACCTGCAAGACTCAATTCTTCCCTTCATTGTCAGATTTGCTGCAACTTACAAGAGAAAATGTTACATTCAAATATTTTTAAAATATACGTTGGATCCTGTGGGTTCAAAAACAACTTCTGCTTAGCACCTAAAATTGATATTTTATGAAATGCATACAAATTTAATGTAGAAAAGTTTATTTTCCACTAATTTCCCAAATGTAGCAAGAAGTTAAGCTGAACATAGGACATCATTTGCATATTAATTCTGCATTCATAGGAATGTGGTGATTGTCATCGTGGATCAGAATCATGGTGAATAAATGGATTGATCCTCTTTACATATCGAGTTGTTCATTCAGCAAATATTTCTTGGCACTTGCCAAAATCAAGAATCTGATTTAAACGATAAGAAAAAAGCAGTGAACCAAGTAAAGAGGATCTGAATTCAGAATACTTATACTCTATGCCAATTTTGAATTTAAATATCTATCAGGTTATTTTTAATAGTGATTTATGATTGTCATTCACATACACATGTGTAGACATATATAATTAAATATCATTAAATAATTACATAGTAATCTTATAGGAAATAGTAGCTATTATTGTAATGATTGTTAGCTTAATGTAAGAGATGCTATAAATTAATTGTTCATTGTATGGGTAAATCCTTGAATTGGTTTGTTTTAAACTTGATTGTCCTAATCCTGAAATGTAATTATTTAGTGACCATATATCAATACACAGAGTATTCATACCAAGTACCATTTCATATTTAAGCGTTCCTGAAGACACCAAGCATCTCATGGTTATCCCTTTACATCTCTTGATTTTCGAATTGAACATACCATTGATATTTTGAGTTAAACCACACATTAAACATATCTTAAGAGAAAACTCTTCTATGTTCCCATGTAACTTGCCTGAGTTGTGGCCTAACGTTGTGAAAGCTTCATTTTATATATGTATAGTATTACAAAATGCTACATCTAAGTTAGATGTATGGATGCTCTTTTCTATGGTTTTCTGATAAATTGATATGTTCTATATCACGATGCAGTATGAGCCCTCACTCATCTATGACTTTGCCCATGGTACTTCCTCTGTCTAAAATGGTCTTAAAAATTAATAAAATAAAATGCTCTTTTTACCTTTTGCTAATTTTCTTCTCTTTCAAGATTCAGTTCAGTGATTATCTTAAAATAGGTACCAATTTTTGCTTTCTCTATCTCCATCTCTGTGAAAAACACATTAAACTTTCATCACTTTATTTTATAATGAACTTTGTTATTCCAGTGATACAGATGAGACATAAAAGCTCATAAGAATTTTTTAACTTCCCCAAAGGCAAACAGGTGGTTAAGCTGGAAATTGACATCAGGCCATCTGGCTACAAAATGAGTATGCATACTTTCCTCCATGCATATTTAATTCTAATTTTTGAATTATCTTTTTTTATGTGGTCATATCACCCATTAAACTATAAGCTTCTGGAGGGTCAGAACTATTAATTTTTCTTATCATTTTTCTCATGATGCCTGTTTATCAGTTGATACTCCATAAATGTGAATTGATAAATAAATGGATATATTAATGACTCAATTTGTTTTGCATTCCATGGAAGTACATATTATTTTAAACAACTTTTTTCTTGAAAACTTGTTACTTATATAAAACTAAAATTGACTTCCTCTTAGTGCTCCATTTTCTTAGTTAAATCTCTTGGTGCCCTTAGTATATTCCCTTCTAATGTTTAAAACCAACTCTTATTACAAAGCAAATCTTCCCATTTCCTTTGTTACTATTCATATGCAATAACTTTATTGTATGGTCCTTGCCATAGTCCTTTATTAAAATTGGATTCAATTCAGTGTAATCCAAAAACTAATGATCAAAAACTCATTTTTTCTCTACCTGATTGTGAATAGTAGATTCCCATAAAATGGGACAAAATTGGTCTTATTTGGAAGAAGCAGTGATATCACACTCATTCTTGAGACTCTGATTGCACTATGCCGCCCAATTGTTAGATTTTCTTTTCTCTCATCTTGTCTCAGTTTTCTTTTCCTCCTTTTTGTTCTCATTGCCTTTTTCCTCTTCCTCTGCCTCCTCTTCCTTCTCTTTCTCATTTTCTTTTTTAAGTCTGTTCTTATTTCTTTGAGAACTAACTAGTTAATGTTAACTTAAAAAATTTAAATTTAAAATGTTGAAAATTAAGAAATTATATGATCATATACTATATAAAATGCACTTGCGCAGGTTTGATTGAGATACCAAAAAGATATCACAAAAGTTTATCTATTTAATTGGCATTAAATACAAAATACATATAAAAGTATACCTATTTAATAGGTTTTAAATACCTATTTAATATGTCCCAGTATTTTACCTCCAAGTGGTTGCAGTTTATATGAAGACATTCCACACATCCACCTGAATCTATAAGTAAAATTAAATATTGAAGCTACTGTTTGAATAACATTTTAGATCATCATATTATTGTGATTAACAGCACAATTCCAGCTAAAGATAATATGATTTTGAATCCCAATATCGATATGATTTGTGAGCTCTAAAGTAGTAACAAAAAATGATAATGGTAAATCTTTTTCTATAGTCCATATATTGCATGAAGGTCAGATAGAAGAGTCTGAATCATGTAAAAAGCTTCAGCAGAAAATTAGTTGGTAGGACATCAAGCTGGAAAATCTCTGTCACTGAAAATAGTTTGAGGCATGAATTTAGCATGTATGTGTAATGCAATAGTGAGATAAAAACATTGACCAGAAACTTTAATTACTTTAACTGTACTGAGTAAGAGCAAAAAAATTACAAACTAAGTGTACTGACATATGGAGGAGTACTGAATTAATCAGTATCTTTCTAGGAGGATGTGAAGAGATATCCATCTCTAACTTGCGAATTGAAGGATGAGTATTACTTAGCGTGTCTATGGTTGAGAGAGGCAGAAGACACTGCTCCTGGCAAAGTGAACAGTAGGTATGAAGACCTAAGAGCACGGTTTGCTGATCACTTTATAGAGGCCAAAATAAACTTTTTGTTTTTGTTGTCATTGTTTTAAGTTGCTTTCTTTTCTTTCTTGTTTCTTTTGTTTGATTGCTTTATTCTTTTTGTTTTGTTTTTTGTTTTTGTTTTTGGTAAGATGAACATATCCCTAGTGGTGCAGAATGTAGTTTAGAAAGGAGAAAAGGATTAACTTGAGTAGTTGGGGTATGATGGTCTAAATTAGACTGAAGCAAGTGTGACATGGTTGAAAGTGATGGAGTTGAGCTCCTATGAAGGATTAATCAAGAAAACATTTATTAAAAAGTTTTGATTCCTGTTTATTTAGATGAAACAATGAATTTTGTTTTTATTTATTGGTAAATTTATGTGTTTTACTTGTAATTTGTTCTGCTTCAAAGGTGTTAAATATAAGGGACATCTAATGTTACCCATTTATCAGCCATGGAGGTAAAGTTAGTGAAAAAGAGAAGTTATAACAAGTAATATTTTGACCTTAGTGACTATTACATTAATAGAAATAGAAAATTCTGAATGAGGGGAAGATGATGAATAAGATATGCTGCCACTAGATGACAGCAAAGAATCTCAGTGAACATCATCAGCTGGCACTTGGAAATAATGATCGGGGAAGAGATTTATATTTTATTGCCCCAAATATCTATATTTAATATATAATGTACCTAAAGAAGTAAATTTGAAGCCACCAAAGTGGATAAGTTTCTCAAGTATTTAGAGAAGGCAGAACTAGCTAAAAGCTAAATAATGGTGAATATAGACATTCCCGATTTTAAAATTTTCGCCCAAAGGTCGGAGTTTATCAAAGATAAGAATTACAGTGCTTTTTGGTTGTTTCTATTTTATCTTTTACTGTTCATTTTATCCCTGGAAGGTTAAAACATACATCTTTTAAAAATCAAAAATCATATATCTTTCACAAAAATACAAACTTTGTCAAAGCAATAAGGAATCTCTACATTTCAAATAAAATAATATTTTATATCTTTCAAAATTATATATATATTTTAAAAATACTGTAATTTAAAGAAACTACAAAAGACTTTTATTTACCTCATTGTGTGTGTGCATGCATGTATGTGTATGTGTGTTTAGTTTCATAAGCTCATTTCTTCTAACCACAAATATTTAATTTGGCTACCTTATGAGTTGGTTTATACTCCTAGGTGACTGATGTGAACTGTAGACCTGAATTATAGATGATGCTGAGAATATATTTTTTTAAAGCAACTCAAAATGTATATCAGAAGTACTAGATACAATAATGTTTACCTTGAAGAGCTGATCAAAATGGTTTATTATATATAAGTAAAACTGCTTTATATTTAGGTTATCTACTTCTGAAATGTGACCACTTTAAAGTATTTAACAGCTCATTTTAAAGAGATATCATATTCCTTCCATAAGTGTTATATCTTGTCTTAGAGCCCACATCGAGAGATGTTACTTCTTCAATTGCACCCATTTCTAGATGGAAAATGATTTTATTGATTCAAACACACACAAACACGTTTGCAGAAAGTAAGTTATCAATGTATGGCAATTGAAAAAATCGAAATGTCAACTTTGGCTAAGATTGGAGAAATGAGATAGGCATAAAACTTTGAGTAAGAACACGTCCCTCCCTGATTCTGGTTGCTCTCCAATGCATCGCAAATTGGAGGGAACTTCACCTCTATTCAATAGCTTTTTATCAATTTCTTACAGATAATTGTATCTGTTGGAAAATTGGTTTCCCTTATTTGATGGGTATCTCATTCTTCTGCTGTTTATCTGAAGTGTTCCTAGGCACCATTTTGTTGAACCTCAACTCTGGCTCTGTTAGGCTTTCTCTTGCAAATTATATAAGCAAAACTTGCCTATTTGGCACCATTGTGTCATACTTAGAGAACTTCCTGGTAAATCATTCCATCATTTTGTTTTCCCAGATGGAAAAATAAGATCACTAATTTTCCTGACTCAGAATGAAGCTCACATTTTCCAATTTGAGACACTGAGTGTCTCATTCTCTCCTTGAATGTATCTCCTTTTTTTCTTTCAGTAAATATTCACTGAGAGCCTTCCACCTGTCAGAAGTACCAGACTGTTGAAGAAACTGTAGTGAAAAAGAAAGACTATAATCCCCATCCTCAAGGAGTTAGCATTCTATTAAGGAAGATAAATACTAAATAAGACAGACCTAGTTCTGATCTCATGGAGTTTATATTCTGCCAGAGAAAAACTCATTAAAAGGCAATTTATGTAATTTAGTATTTAAACATAAGTTTCAAACTGAGAACTATAAAAACTCATATTGGAGGTATCGGATTTAGTCCAGTGCCAGATTTTATCTTATATGGGGTTATGTTATATAGGGAATATGTGGCAAGTCAAAGAAGTTTGCTGTATATTGCTTTATTTAAAATATCATTATTGATTTAATATTTAAAAGCTAAGTAGTTTCAAATTTCACAAAAATAAGCCATCAGAGGCAGGTATCAGAAGATAGAATATAGAAGATAAAATATATCCAAGCATTCTGAAAAAGAAAGAAACATGTGATATACATGTGAGATATATATATATATATATATATATATATATATATATATATATATATATATATATATGGCTGCAATTCTGAGAGTGAAAGAGTAAGAGTAACTATTAATAATTACATCAGGACCATAGTAAAATTGTCCAGAGAAGGATTTGGATCATTATCTTAAGAACAATGAGAGACCTTGAAGGTTTTTGGTTTTTTTTTAATGAATTTTTATTTATTTCTTTGACACAGAGAGAGAGAGAGCACAAGCAGGTGCAGTAGCAGGTAGAGGGAGAGGAAAAAGCAGGCTCCCCACTGAGCAAGGAGCCTGATGTGGGGCTGGATCTCAGGACTCTGGGATCATGACTTGAGCTGACATCAAACAACTGACTGAGCCACCCAAGCACCCCGCCATTATTTATTTTTTATTAAAGATGTAGATAATAACATATTTCATATGGGATATATGTTAAAGAAGCTTAGGAAGTGCTACATAATATCACTTTATTAACATCACATTTGCCTAGGGATCCTTTTGTCCTCTTCTTGTCCTTTCTCTGCCTCTTGCCACAGCCCAACATTCTAGCACTGTTTTTTATTTTTCCCCCAGAATCTCTAATATTAATTGACTAACATGGATGTACAACCATTTTCACAAATCAGAAACCTAGAAATCATGTTTTTCTGTCACAACTACTTGTAATCTCTCATTAAATTCTCTCCATTTTATATCCCAAATAAGTTTTCAGAACTAATTCCCTAGATCTCATCTGCCCCTATCTTGCACAATAAAAATTTACTTTTTGCTTTGACTATAGAATTAATCTCCTAACACTGTCCTCCACAAAATTGTTATTTGAATAGCCAAAGTAATCATTATAAAGACAATGCTATTTGTATCAATCTCCATCTCCTGCTCTATTAGACTCATCTATATTTACAACACTTGTTTTTTTACTGATTTTGATATGAAGAGGAAGATGTAAACATCACCCAAAGAATGTGCAGGTGTGTCCCTACTTCTGCAATACCTTCACTCCTTGTTTAACAGTGACACTAGCCTTCTTTCACTTTCTTGGATGTGCCTTCTCCTCTCTTACTACATGCTGTCCCCTCTGCCCAGTGAGTGTTGTTTTCCTCTATATCTAGTGCATCTTTTGAATTTTTATTTGTCCTTTACATTTCAACTCAAATGTCATTTTCTCTACCAAATTGCCTTATTCATCAATAAGGTGAAACTCAGTGAATCTCATGTCACAGGTAACTTTCTTTTATAGAACTCATCATAGTTTTTATTTTGTCATTTGATTAATATATTATTTGCTGAGGGGCATAAGCTTCCTGAAACAGAAACAATAATAAGCTGCTTTTGTTCCTTTTTAAATTCCTTGTTCTTAGCAAATAGGTGTTCAATAAATATATACTGAATGAATATATCAACCTCAGGTAGACGTGGAATTGAATTTTCCATAGAACAAAAGCTAAAATTTGTTAATTTCTGTGCTCAGACAACAGTTAATCAAACAGTTGTAAGAATCTCTTCTTCAAGGTTCTTGCCCTTATTTATTTGTATATATATTCTCTTGCATATTTTATTTCCCCTAAATATTGTTGACTCACTGAATTTTCAATCCCACAAAATATTTTGACTCGTTGAATCCTAAAGGATTTCTGAAAGAAAAAAAAAATAAAGTAATTCTGATTTTTTTTTTTCAAAGTAAAACAAACTGGAATGGGACAAGCCTGTTGAGATCTAAGATCATGATGGATATAGAGTCAATTATAGATCTGTAATTAATCTACCGCCTTCCTTTTCATCAAACTGCAAAACCCCTTCTGGATAAGTGATGCCTGTTTAAATTGGGTTACAGACCTCAGGGCTGGGGTTCTACGACTCATGTTGTGTAATCGGTCAACTGACTGTCACGGAAATGACAGTTCAATAGAGTTAAAGAGTCGATGCCTTGGAGCAACATTATTTAATGACACCATTGCTAGAATTTGTTTTTATTTTGCACTTGAAAAGCCTTATAACTCTCTTTTAACTGTATTACCAGATTTTAAAAGCTGCCAGATTTTTCAAGTAAATATGGTATGTATCCTACTTTTTGCTGTAATTCTAATACATAAGGTGATAAAAGAAAAAAAAAGAGAGAGAGAGAGAGATGTATTGTGCTAACCTCCTATCCCAGGATGGGACACATTTATCAATTCTCTTATGCCCATCATAAAACATAGATGATATAAAAGAAAAAAAAAAGGGTTCTGAACTTGAGTTCCTATGGGATATGACCCAATTTAAGTTTGCCAACACTACACATTTATACCAGTTAAGTGAGTAGAGAAGTAAGGGCAAAAAGGAGAACTATGAAAGAGACTGGTTATTTTAAGCCTATTAGAAAGAATAGGAATACAAATTTGTAATATAGTTTCCAAAATCCCTTAGCTATGCAACCAAGACTTTCTCTTTAATTTAATAAGAGAAATGGCCATCTTATTCTGTGTAGGGTCACCTTTGTCTCCTCATAATATACAAACCATTGTAAATAAAAAAAGAAGAAAGCACAGTGTGTGCTGGGCATGTGATGAACTAGTTTTTGACCCTATCTCTGCCAGCCAAGGAGTGACATGAAACTTAATCAACTGCTGAAATGGCAGACAATGCAAAATGTAATTTGAAAAGGAGGGATGTGTTTTCTGAGGGTGAAAAAGTCAACTCTGAAGGAGAAAGAAAATGAAAACACATTTCTAGGAGATATCAAAGTCCATCTTATCTCTGCATTTTTATTTTTATGGGACGACTTTTTGATCACTCTTTTTCCTATTTCTGACACCATGCAATGAGAGATATTCTCCAAATTCAGCATGTTACCATTAGGGCTCAGCTAATGGACATTAGTCAGATTGCTCACGTGATTCAGTTAGAGTTACTTTCTAGGTCAGGGGTGCCTGGGTGGCTCAGTCGGTTGAGCATCTGACTCTTGATTTCAGCTCAGGTCAGGATCTCAGGGTTTTGAGATTGAGCCCCCCATTGGGCTCCCCACTCAGCAGGGAGTCTGCTTGTCCCTCTCCCTCTGCTCTGTTCTTACCACCCCCCAACCCCACAAACCCTCCCTCACTGTCCCTATCCCTTCTACTTCTTTCTCATAAATAAATAAATAAATAAAATCTTAAAAAAAAAGAAAGTTACCTACTGGGCCTAATTAAAGTTCTAGATGAGAAACCCCAAGGTAATCTAGATTCTAACTCAGATTTTTTAAGAATTAAAACAGACACACAACACATTAGACTATTTTCATGCCTTATATATTTAATTTCAAATATATTTGAACTATTTTTTAATTGCCAAACTACACTGGAAAACTCTGTTTTACTCTCTAGAATCTAGAATTTAGTGATTACACTATCCAATTTTAGCATGGGTATGAAAATCAGGAGCAGATGTACTGAAGAGAAGAATTACGTTTCCTTATTAGAGCCGATTAGTATAATAAGGTACATCCCAGTTACATTATGGACATTTTCTTCTGATTATTTTCCCTCAGAATTTGATGTACTGTTTAGAATACAAAGTAGTTCCCAGTGGCATAACTTTAACAACTTATTTGTTAATTATAGCAAATAAGATTTAATTTTTATGCCTATTCAAACTATAAAGACTTACTGAGGATCCCTGTTTTTGGAAACTTTTACATAGTTATAATGTTCATCTTGAGCTATTGTAGGTAATGCAGAACTCAGTGTGTAAGACTCCATAATTTTTCATAGCATTCATAGTTTTGAGCATTTTCCTCATGTCCTTAATAGCCAAGTGACTAAAAGAATGCATCAGTCTTTTAAGTATACACTGATGCCACTTTGGGATGGAGAATGGAGGGTAAGTGAAGTATATTGAAAATAAAATTTAATATATTTCAATTGCCATTTTTTACATTGTACTATATGAGGCTTCAGAGGAGGGTTTTTTTTTCTTTTATTTCATATAGTTTAAAAATACTTGACACTTACCATGAACATACATAAATGGTTTTACATGAATATTTTGATCCTCATATGAAACCTACAGTTCCTGGTTCTTGATCTCGGATGCTAATAGGAAATAAGTCTTCTGATAATCCATCCCCCTAATTAATTCTGGAAATTTCTGAGAGGCTTCCAAATAGGTGATAACACACAACTAGTACATATAATTAATGTCTAATGCTTTACATTATCTACCATTTCTTTCATCTTATTTTGTCTTCCCTTATGTGGTGACAACTGAGAAACTATTTTCTACCTTCACTGTCTTTGTATAACACTGTCTCCTATGGTTACTAATGATGGACACCAGCAATGACATGTGATCACCTTTTAGGTGTCAAAAATGCCTCAATGTATTTTATTCATCTTGCATTCTCATTGCATGAGAGAAAGTAGTTCACAAATTCTTTGTAAGACTTCTCCTAAATATGACAAACGTGGCAGTGTGTCAGTCCTGGGGTAGACCAAATGTAGGTTTAGGTTTGAACGCCCAGTTTAAGTATGCAAAAATATATTGTGGGAAACAACTCAACTCTGTCTGCCTAGAGTCCTGATTATAATCCCTAACTCTGTGACGGTTTATTTTACCCAAAACTGTTGTCATGATTTCCCCTAATCCACTCCTTTTTAGAAATCCACATTCTCTCCTCTTCTTCCTATTATTATTATTTTTTTTTTTCCTGAAGCCCAAATAATATATTGTCTCCCCCTCTTTCTCCAATATTCTCCAAGATAGAAAGAAGCCTCTAATCTTGGGTACTTCCTTTCCATGACTAGTTCTATTGAAATACAATTATGCCCATTCCTGTACTCAGGAAAGGGGTTAGGATGAGGCAAGTAAGGCCCCCAAGGCACAAAATTTAAATAGGTACTCACTTGCAAGGTCTTGTATTCAAATAACTCTGAAAATGAGTGTCTCCTTAAATTCTGTCACAGGCACCTCACACTTCACTCATCCTCATGCTAGGTCAAGCCCTGCTTTTACATATTATCTGTACTACAACTGTAGAGCTGAGTAATTTCCACAGAGACTTCATGGCCTGCAAATCCTAAAATATTTCTGATTTCATCATTCATATAAATTTTTTTGCCAACTTCTAATTTTGATGTGTTCTTGTTGGAGACCAAATGAGCCATAAATTTTTGGAAGTGTGGACAAAAGATGAACTATCATTAATGATATCTCTGTTTGCAATTTCTGAGTACTTTGGATGATATCCAGTGGAATAAAAACTAACCATAAAAAAACCTAGTAACATAAGCTTAGTTAGCAGAGGGAGAAAGATTCTGAAGATAGAGGTTGATGCTTAGTTTGCTCCCAAATCAGTCCCCCCTTCCCTCCAATCCTTCTTTCTTTCTCCCTCTCTTCCCTCCCCTTCCTTCCTTCCTTCCTTCCTTCCTTCCTTCCTTCCTTCCTTCCTTCCTTCCTTCCTTCCCTCCTTCCTTCCTTCCTTCCTTCCTGTAGTAAAGACTGCAGGCTCAGGAGTCATACCACCCGGGTTCAGATTCTGTCACTCCTGCTTTGGAAGGATATGACCTGAGGTAATCTGCTTCACTCCTCTGAGGCTCAGCTTCTCCATCTGTAAAAGGGGGCAGGAAGGGAAAATAGAGGTTCTTACCTCAAGGGTGTGAATTTGAAGTAACCAGATAATCCATGAAAAGAATGTAGAACTGTGTTCAGCACAGAATAGCAAGTACTTAATATGTATTAGCAATTATTAGCAATTATTATGGTTTCTGAGGCTACGAGGCTAGAGTGACTACCAATAAACACTGAAGCAACAATTTTTACATTTTGTAGTACACTAGGGAAATATATGACTTATTATGACTGTGCTTTCTGTAGTGTTAAAAATGTGATAAAAAGAAAAGGGTACTACCTGTTTTCCATAACTAGTTGTGCTTCTTTGGTACCACAATTAGTCAGGACTGAGGGATTCAAGATACTCTGAGGTTTTTCTGGGAGAAAGTTGAGGCTCAACAGTGTTTGGGGTGGGATGACATGCCAATGAGATATAAGTTAACTTAGTTCATCATGCCTCATTCCTCTCAAACGTTATGGGAACCAGTGTCTTTCTGGTTACGAACAGTGATACATCATTCTCTAGAGGATGTAATAAAAGGCATTGAAAGATTCATGGATATAACGTTATAAGAATTTAGATAAGGAAAAGGTTGCTTCCAGATGGATATTAGGACATCAGGAAATGACAGAATGACAGAAAGACAGATATTTTAATCAAGGCTTAGAAGAATCTATAACATATACATCAAACTGATCCAAACACTTAAAGCAGACCAGAGAAATCTTGCGAATTTCACAAGGGACATGATTTAGGACATCAAATGGGCTGACATGAGTCTGTTACATGGAGTAACTAATGCCCAACATTTTATTGTTAAGACCATACGATAAAACAAAGGACTCAATAAGTGTCCCTATGCCATGTCCTGGCTATTTCTGTTTGCCCTGATTGACATTAAAATAACATCATCTGCTCACTGGATTCTAGCTTTATCCTCACTGCTTTATACTGTCCTGTTAATCTCCTAAACCTATTTCATTATTCATATCACTAAAGAATCAAGCATATGTGCTACTCTTAGAGTCTAATTACATTTTAATACTTTTGTTGGGATTTTCCATTTCTCTTTTGTCACAATTAACTGATGTTTCTTTGAAGCAGAAAGAAACTTTGAAGTTTCTAGTTTAGGGTGTGAGGGCAGTTTATAAAGCATACCGTGAATTTCAAGTGGTTATTTGAGTGGACATGATATCTATTACATGAATAACAATAGTTAAACATTATAAGCATAATTTTGTGTCGTCATAAACATCTCAGTTTTGTTCTTAAAGTAATAGGTTGTATAATTTTGTGCTCTACCTATTTGGAGGAAGATGTTAAAGTCAACTGAAAACATTGCCAATTTGAAATTACCAAGATCTTCTCATTATCATTGAAAGTATTTAAATCAATAACAACAGTAATATCTTACATAACCTTGAAGGCTTACAATATGTCAGGTAGTATTCAAAATGATTTGCACATGTTGAGTCAATCAACCAAACAACTCTTGTGCTTGGTGTTCTATCATTCTTCAATGTGCAGTGTCTTAAACATGGATAGTTCCAGAACCTTTTCGACGGTCCTGAAGCTAGTACTTTATAGTGTTGGAATTAAATTACCTTGTAGGCCCAGGACCATGGCCTTATTCACAGCTAACCTCACAATAAAAGATATTTAAAAAGTTATAAAATTTGCCCTGGCCTGTATTTGGAAAGATATATACTGGTTTCCTTGAATAATAGACTCTTTATTTTTATTCTGGAACAACTGGTTTAAAAACAAAACAACCACCACAACAAAATGAAACCATCTTGGCCACCTGGGCCAATAGGCTAAAGGAATTGCTATCCTCCATTTTATTCCTGTACACATCAGCACTTACTATCTCCAGGGCATGCTGTTGGTCTTAATCATAAATTGAAAATGAGAAGCAGAATAATTAAAGACCAAACTGTAATTACAAGCAAGATCTAAGGGGAGCAAGACTAACATTGAGTATAGGCCTTCAGTTTCCTATTACTGCATTTAAGATTAGCTATAAACAGCCTTGTTAAACCCAATTAAATTGTTCATCAGAAGGGTTTCTCTTATTAGCACAGACTGAGTGGCTTGACTTTTAGAACAATGTTGCTTGCTATGCACAAGCATTTTCCAACATTGACTTTGTCTGCTAAAAGTTTCCTTTCCTTTTTTTTTTTGTTTTGTTTTAAATATCACAGTACTATGTAAGACTCTTTCTTGAAAGTTGTTGTTTGACATATAAAAGTTTTTGATGATATTCTTAGAAAAGTCTTCTGTTCCAAGGAGTAGAAGTATTTCAAAACATTTAAAAATACAGAAAAGTGGAGTTTCCAAGATAATAGCACATAGTTTGGTTTGAAGTGTAATAAAATACACACACGTAGATGCTCAACAAAAATATAATTCCCAGCCAGATGGAACTGCTATGTTTAGAATATCTATTGCTTTGTATTAACCCCAACACTGGCAAATTTTGTCAAGTTTAATGAATATTTGAGGGTAACATAGTGCCACATCAGTACTGTCTCTGTTATATATATATATATATATATATATATATATATATATATATATATATATATATATATATTTTTTTTTTTTTTTTTCTTAGGCCATGATCATAAAATTATTTGAACTATTTTTCCCTTCACAGATTTTGGTGGCTATAAAACTAGAAATGGCTTTTTTACAACATCTGTTGAAATAGACTGAGAAAAATTTTGTCAAATGTATTATTACATGTTACTAGGGAATAGCATTTCAGATGACTTTGAATGGAAATTTGGAGTATCTAGACTGCTGTATGCTACCTGTCTGTATGTATACAGATTTAGTGGGTCCTATGCTGAGTTGCCAGTGAAAAATTATAGAAAATATTTTTTTCTGATAGTGGTAATAGTTTCTTTATTTTTATTTTTACAATTAAAAGATTTATTTTACCTTGCATGTTGTTTCTATTTTGTTTAAAATATTTCCCAATAATTATATTTCCAGTGAAATTTATAATGTAAAAGTTTTCCTTACATGGTGTAGATATATTGAATTTTAATTGAATTTTAATACATTGAGATATTCATTACATACTTGAGGCTAAAGTACAAAGTTAAGTGATGTATACATATTTGCACAGGAAATAGAGGATTGCAACTGCTGATGAGACAAAGCTTAGACAAATTTTCGACTTCCAACTTCACACCTTCAAACTTAGTAGAGTCCAATTAATATGTTTTCTGTATCATTGATAATTCCAATTATCTACTCCTCTATATATGTTTAAAAAAGACTAAATAAACAATAATTTTCTGAGTGTATAAGCTAACATGTAGTAAAATATTTAAATTAACAAAGCAAAAGATATTGTTTGATACACAAAAAAAGAACTATAGTAAGGAATGAGTTCTAGTTAGCTAAATATTTGTAATCATTTAAATTTATTTGTCCAATAATATGGAAATCATATCATTCTAAATTTCCAATTTTATCACTAAAAAATAGTCTTACTAAAATGTAATATAAAAAAAATTCCAAACTTGATAAAATGATCTGAAATGTCATTTTGGGATGCAGGCACTGTAAAACTCAGATTTTATTAATTTGCATATTTATATTTTCTGTGTGCATGCTAGATTTCCCCTATTTTAAAAAGCCCAATTTACCAAATACTCAGTATTCTCAATTAAAATTCAAAATTATTATTACCTAAACAAATGAAATTAAGTATAGAGGCTGAGTGTTCTTACTTGATTGTTTGCCTGTGGCTAATAAAACCTTATCTAAACTCCAGCTAGCTCAGAGAACAGGTGATAGAAACTCAAGCATAAAGCAAAAGTGAGGGAATAAAATAATTAGGAAAATAACATTCTTGGTCCTTCTTGGTAGTTATTCTTGTGTATCTGAATATTGGGTTTGATAATATTTTCTTGAATTTTGTAAGATGTTTGAGTTTAATGAATATAGCTTTCCCAGAAAATACCCCTTTGGAGTAATACTACATAATAATATTGTTATACTACATAACAATAGACAAGCTACTGTATTTTACTTACTAGCTCCACACTGATTACCTTAAAATCATAAATTATTACTAAAAATACCAATCTAGTTATTGCCAAAACTTGGGTGTTATTTTTTGTATTTCTGAACTTACAAAGTCAGTGCCTAAAACTAATTTTTGAATGAATCTTTGAAACAAATTGGTTATAAAGCACAGTGTGGGAGTTCTTCAGAAGAAAAATTTATCTCAACATTATTTTAAATTACTTGATTGTTTTTTCCTTAAAATTTATGTTACAGTTAATATTTTCCACTTCTAGTTCCAGGCCAGAGGTGATTAGCTTCCAAAACCATCAATTAATGCCACTCAGAACTTTCCAGTTAAGAAACTGGAGGAAGTATATGTTTTCATTTTTGTCCATGGGCCACAAAAATTCTAATGTGGGTGAATTTCAAAATTTAAACTTTGCCTATGGCTACTTTTTAGTAAGAAGTAGTTGTTAATAAATGTTTAAATGTGAAGATAAGTGCTTCTAAAAAAAGTATCATTTTTATACTCATACTATGAGCACTAAGCTATGTTTATTTGTTTAAAATAAAGGAGTGTAAGATATCATCAACCACACTACTGTTATATTCAGTTAATTGACTTAAAATATTTGTTTTCCATTTATTTGCATTAAACAGACTTCCCTTAATTATATATACTCTTCTATTTGATTTGGTAGAGATGACCTGAGTGCTTTTGAAAATGCAAAATAATGAAGTTGATGATCTATTAATGTATAAACATTTCTGTTTCAGGTTGAATTGTCCTTAGATAAATACGTATTCTAAACATTTTATTCCAATTAAAGCAGGTTGAAACTATTTTAGAAAAGTGATTCTCTAATTCCTCAGTTCTAGTTTTTTGCTGAGTAGTTTAATTAAATGTCAATGTCCCAAATGGTATTGAAGTTTCAAAAACTAAATCATAGACACATGTTTTTTTGACCATAAATTATGAAGCTGAAAGTTCAGTCTTGAATTGGGTGAGTGAGCCTGATGGACTTTAGATGAGAATATCTCAAAATGGAGAAGTCTACCTTATACAGGAGGGAGCAGCAATACACTTTCAGATATAGCTATTCAGAAATTATTTCAATTGGGGTTCTTATATGTACATAAAATTGGGATGAAATCAGCTTTTGTGGTTCATGCTACATTCGGTTTTTCATTAGAATTTCTAGTTTATAAAACATTTTAAAAATCAATGAACCGATCATAATTTTATTCACTTAGGGAAACTAAGAGTGGTATGAGAATGTGTGGGGCATAAATGCCATGCACATTGTAAATTAAAGTGTAAAGTCTCACAGTTTAATTAAAAATGACAAGAGAGCTGAAATTCCAATAGTGCTCTTAATCAGGTGTCAAATTTCAATGGATGTATTCTCTTGAATTAAGAGCAACTTCTAACCTGCAAGAATCATGGTTCAATAAACAATACCAAGTTTATATACTGGCCAAGAAAACTATTATTTAATAAATTAAGGTAACATGTATATATATATATATATATATATATATATATATATATATATTTGCAAATGAGAAATTCACTGAAAACTCTTTATCTTGGTATTGTTAATTAAGTTAGACAACACTTTCCTCCAGCATTATCTCTAACCTCTCTTACATGATATTCACTATTCATAGTTTTGGTCTTGACTTGTGGACAATTATGGTCCAAGTCCTAATTCTGAAGTGTTCTTTAATCACTTCATTTTCCCTCTTATTAGCTGTGCTTTACATAAGAGACCACGGAGTGCCAGTTCATTTTGTACTGAAAGGTCAATTTTATCTAAAAATAACAAACTTTGTCTTGTTTGATTTTCTGGTAAGAAGAATGTAAGATCTTCTAAAATTATTATTGTGAGATAATACATATGTTTTCCAGGAATTCCTATGGCTCCCCAGCAGAACCTTTTTAGAGATTATATGGTGGTACCAAAAGGCAGTAGAGTAGCCCCCCCTCCTGTTTGCAGGCAATATATTCTAAGACCTTTAGCAGATGCCTGAAATCACAGATAGTACCAAACCCTATATATACTGGTTTTTGTTATACATACAGGCCTATGACAAATTTTAATTTATAAATTAGGCACAGTAAGAGAGTAACAATAACAAAATAGAGCAATTATAATATACTGTACTAAAAGTTACGTGAATGTGATCTCTCTCTCAAAATATAATATTGTACTATACTTACCCCTTTTTTTTCTTGTGATGATATGAGGTGATAAAACGTCTACACGATGAGAAGTGAGGTGAATGAGGCCTTGTGACAGTGTCAGACTTCTACTGACCTTTTGATACTAAGTCAGAGGGAGAATCATCTGCTTCTAGACCACAGTTGACTATGGGTAACTGAAACTTTGGAAAATTAAACCACAAATAAGACAAGTGGCAGGTGAAGATTACTATATGTGCTTTACTATAGGCAGACTGATGTCCTCCTAAAATTTCTATGCTGAACATTTAACCCTCAATGTCACTGTATTTGGAGACAGTGCTTTTAGGAGGTAATTAAGATTAAATAAGATCACAGGATGGGGTTCTAATCTAACAGGATTGGTGGCTTTCTAAGGAGAGAGAGAGAGAGATCTTTTTCTACATGTATATATGCACTGAGGAAAGGCCACATAAACACACAGCAAGAAAGCAGCTGTCTGCGAGCCAAGGAGAGAGCTCTCACCAGAAAACATATTAGCTGGCACCTTAACCTTGGATTTTCCAGCCTCCAGAACTGTGAGAAATAAATTTCTCTTGTTTATGTCACTCAATATAATATTTTGTTATGGCAGCCCAAGCTAAGACATGCTTATTCTCCAAATCATTAAATCAAACAAGACTATATATATATATATATATATATATATATATATATGTATATATATATGTATGTTTAAAAACCCAGTATTTAGATTTCTTCCTTCTTTCAAATGGAAACCAAAGTACTTCCTCACACCAGCACTCGGACCTTGTAGTTACAGACCAGTTCTGGAAGCCTCACTTTGATACTTACTAGCTCTGTGGTTTAGGTAATTTAGTTAGTTTATATAAATTGAAAAGAGTTGTTATTAATACTAATTAAGAAAAAAATGTGCTTCAGTTTATGTGTACAATATTTGATTCTTGGTTATAGTCTTTGTTTAGTCTGACATAGCTACCAGATTCAGTATAATACATAACTTTGTTCCATCGCATAGAAATCACAATTTTTAATACTGATGCTTATTTTAAGTGGGCATTAAAACCCCTAGTATGTTTCAAATAATGCTTACTTTATCAATTGCTGTTACGAGTATAAGTCGTGTGTTTAAATTTTTGTTATTTACTTGAATTCCAAAAATATATATAAACATGTAAATTCGCATATGTGTTGTGTACCTTTTAATAAGATTTATAAACCTTATAAGGGACACATGCACTCCAATGTTCATAGGAGCAATGTCCACAATAGCCAAACTGTGGAAGGAGCCGAGATGCCCTTCAACAGATGAATGGATAAAGAAGATGTAGTCCATATATACAATGGAATATTAGCCATCGGAAAGGATGAATACCTACCATTTTCATCGACACGGATAGAACTGGAGGGGATTATGCTAAGTGAAATAAATCAAGCAGAGAGGGGCACCTGGGTGGCTCAGTGGGTTAAAGCCTCTGCTTTCAGCTCAGGTCATGATCTCGGGGTCCTGGGATCAAGCCCCGCATTGGGCTCTCCGCTCAGCAGGGATCCTGCTTCCCCTTCTCTCTCTGCCTGCCTCTCTGCCTACTTGTGATCTCTCTCTGTCAAATAAATAAATAAAATAAAAAATAAATAAATCAAGCAGAGAAAGACAATTATCATATGGTTTCACTCATATGTGGAATATAAGGAATAGCACAGAAGACCATAGGGAAGACTGAATGGGAAGAATTCAGAGAGGGAGACAAACCATGAGAGACTCTGGACTCTGGTAAACAAACTGAGGGTTACAGAAGGGGGAGGTGGGGGAAACAGGTGATGGATATTAAAGAGGGCATATGATATGATGGGCACCGGGTGTTATATGCAACTAATGAATCATTGAATACTACATCAAAAATTAATGATGTACTAATGTTGGCTAATAAATGTTGAACGTAATAAAATAAAATGAAATCAAAATGTTTACAAAGTCAAGAAAAATTTATAAACTTTCATAACTTGTTGGTAAAGGTTTTACTTTAGGGAACATTTTCATATTGAAAATATATTTTTCCATTCAAATATCTTTTTTTGTATATTCACAATACAAAAGCAAACTACCTAAATTCAACTTTATAGGAAAATCTGACTATAGATATGAGATAGTTTGCTCAATTTAAGGAGCTTGAGTAAGTATCAAACATCTATTATAATTATTAAAATATTTTACCCATTTATTAACTGGATTATTTGTTTTTTGAGTTTGAGTTTGATAAGTTCTTTTTTATTTAAAAAAGATTATATTTATTTATTTGACAGAGAAAGAGAGAGAGAGAGCACAAGCTGGGAGAATTGTAGAGGGAGAAGGGAAGCAGACTCCACGCTAAGCAGGGAGCAGGACTTGGTGCTCAATCCCAGGACCCTGAGATTATAATCTGAGCTGAAGGCAAATGCTTAACTGATTTAGCCACCCAGGTGCCCCTAGTTTGATAAGTTCTTTATAGATTTTGGATACTAACCCTTTATCAGATACATCACTTGCAAGTATCTCCTTCCATTCCCTAGGTTGCCTTTTAGTTTTGTTGATTGTTTCCTTCACTGTGCAGGTTTTTATTTTGATTAAGTACCAACAGTTCATCTTTGCTTTTGCTTCCCTTGCCTCCAGAGTCATGTTTAGTAATGTGACATACAGATGTCTAACAGACACATGAAAAGATCATCAGGGAAATACAAATCAAAACTATAATGAGATACCACCTCACGCCTGTCAGAATGGCTGAAAATAACAACACAGGAAATAACAAGTGTTAGTGAGGATGCAGAGAAAGGGGAACCCTATTACACTTTTGGTAGGAAAGCAAACTGGTATAGCCACTCCTGAAAAAAGTACGGAGTTTCCTCAAAAAGTTAAAAATAGAATTACCCTATGATCCAGTAATTGCAATACTAGGTATTCCCTCAAATGTTATAAAAATACTGATTCAAAGGGATACATTATCTACAATAGCCAAATGTCCATCAATTGATGAATGGATAAAGAGGTGGTATATATATATATATATATATATATATATATATATAATGGAATATTATTCAGCCATAAAAAAGAATGAAATCTTGCCATTTGCAATGATGTGGATGGAGTGGAGTGTGTTATACTAAGCGAAATAAGATAGAGATAAATATCATATGATTTCACTCATATGTGAAATTTAAGAAATGAAACAGATGAACATGGGCATGGTGGGGAAACAGAGAGAGAGGTAAACCATAAAACAGATTCTTAACTATGGAGAACAAACTGAGGTTTGCCAGAGGGAAGGTGGGTGGGATAATGGGTTAAATGGGTGATGGGTATTAAGGAGGGCACTTGTTGTGATGAGCACTGGGTGTTGTATGTAAGTAATGAATCACTAAATTCTACTCCTGAAACTAATATTATACTATCTGTTAACTAACTGGAATTTAAACAAAAACTTGAAACTACAAAAAAATTATTAAAATATTTTAATTTTCTAATCTAACAACCTGAAATCTGATCTCTTTGGGGGATTATTTCTTATCAATGTTTTGGTTAAAACTTCTAACATGAAGTTTTTCTATTTCCTTTAGGAATATTTATAGTAAATTATAAAAATACTTTCATATTATTATTGATGCTATTGAATCAACTGTATTTCTTCATCACTGTATTTTGTGCTAGTTCATAAATCAAAAATACTAGAACATTTGCAAGGTTAAACTTTCAGTCTTATCTAGTATTCTTAAACTTAAACACACAAATCTAGGATTAGTTAAAATCATGAATATTCACTTGTTTTAGGTCTTTTTCTTTCTCTTTGCATATCATCTTTCTCATAATCTATTGACCTCAAGTTCCCAACCCTATTTTATGGAGCTTTTAAAAAATTATTACAAACTGCATTCTTTGTGACCTATATGATAATTGGGGATTCTTACATAAATTATGTAATCTGAGCATAATAACAACACTTTCATGAGGAAGTTGAGATTTTAATACATGTCTCAACCTCAGAAGTGTTCAGGGATACTCTTAGAACAGCAATTGATTTTCAAGTGTGAATTCAGGTCAAGGTTTTATATTCTTGAATTAGGAAAAAGGTGATAGTAAAAGAATGTCACACAAGACTACAACATGCTAAAAATATATTAATGTATATTCACTAGAGAAATATGGGTAATATCTTTAGCATGTAAAATAGTAACTCATTCTATCCAGTTTCAAATGATGTCTGGGAAATGCACAAAGTATATAATTATGACTTGTTTTCACTGAACTACAAAATGATTATGAAGCTATCTGATTGTATTGACAGCCTACTATGAATAAGAGAGTTTGATGAGGTCTGAAGAAGTGTGACTGATATGTAAAAATAAATTACAAATTAAATTTTTTCTTCTCCTAAACAGTGTCAAGGTTAGAAAAAAATGCAAAAATTAGTCAAATAAAGGGGCACCGAGTGGCTCAGTCAGTTAAGTGACTGACTCTTAATTTCAGCTCAGGTCATGATCCCAGGATTGTGAGATCAAACCCTCTGTCATGCTCTGCCCTCAGCATGCAGTCTCCTTGCGATTCTCTCTCCCTCCTCCTCCCTCTCCTCAGAATAAATGAATAAAATATTTTTAAAAATTTGTCAAATAGAGGTTGAGGGCTTTAATCAGCTAATGCACATCAGAGAACACCTTAATCAAGAAACCTCAGAGAGCTAAGAAAGATTGGAGTTTTATAGGCAGTTTTATGCTGTTTTATGGTGTATCTTATAGGGAAGGGAAGACTGTGTGACTTAGGGTCTTTCTCAGCTTGCTATTTTCTTTATTTTTAACTGCTACAAAAGCTATGGTTGGTACAGTTGGGAGATTATTTATTTTTCTCGTCTCTGGTTCAGAATCTTTGGTACGATCTTATTTTGGCAGCTGTCAGGATAATTATTTTGAGAACTATTTCATAAGACTCGTAAGTTGTTTGTAAACTGTCTCATGCCAGTTAAGTTTCAGGGGAGTGGGATAAGAAAGGAAAAGGGTGGGGACGGAGAAGATAGACAAGAAAAAAACAAAAAAGGACAGGAGGCAAAGGGATGAAGACAGGAAAACTGGAGTTTGTTTAATTCTTTAATAAAAGTTTATAAGCTAATAATAATAAATTTTCAGTTTAGGAGCACCTGGGTGGCTCAGTAGGTTTAAAGCCTCTGCCTTCGGCTCAGGTCATGATCTCAGGGTTCTGGGATCGAGCCCTGCATGGGGCTCTCTGCTCAGTGGGGAGGCTATTCCCTCTGTCTCTCTGCCTACTTGTGATCTCTCTCTCTCTCTCTCTGTCAAATAAATAAATAAAATCTTTAAAAAATAAAATAAAATAAATAAAAAATAAATTTGCAGTTGAAATCCTTTGCACTCTACCTTCTTTGACAACTCAAGCAAAATATTAAAGTTCTTGATTGTCAATGTTATCATCTGTAAAGGGAGAATAAAAATTGTTGTTACAATCATATATCATAATATATTTCAAAGTGTTCTGTAAACCACCCTTTGTAAAACTATAAATAGTGAGAAAAGGTATACCATTGTCATTGCCATTCAGGACATTTTAAATTATAGGTTTAAAGAAAAACAGAAGTCTTTATAGAAATTGTGAAAGAAAACTGAATGGTCAAAACAGTTGTTAAAATCAATTGTTCTATACTCACGAATTTTCTAAAAGACCTAACTCAGTTCTGATGGTGAATAGATAGGTGGAGAGAGATAATAATCTATTGGAAAGTTAATAGTGTTCTTAAAAGAAAATCAATGGCAGAGCAAATGCTAACCTTAGTTTTGAAGTAGAGTAATACAGAAAAGATCCAGATTGTTATCTATGACTAAGAAATTCCTGATAGAGGAAAGAAATCTATTGATAGCAAGGGAGGAATTATTAAAATTGCTTTATAGTGTCTCAATCTATTGTTGCAATATCATTCTTATTTGAGCATCATTTTATGATTTATAAAAGCCTGACTTTTTTTTTATCTTGTTTGAAATTATTGTCCATCTTATATTGTAGGTGGGCCAGGTGTCAGGGTCATTATTTTGGAGTGGAGAAAAATGAGGATGTGGGACTTCAAAAACCTCTTTCAAAGTTATTTATCCAGTCACTGCTGAGAGAAGAATTGCTATTCATTCTGACATTTAGCCTAGCATTTTTTTTTTCACTATTAGATTTTAGTTGCTAGGTAGGCACAGAGAATGCAGTAAATGTTGTTTTCTTTTTATTTGTTTAACGATTAATATTTGAGCCTATTTCATGTCAAGTATAATAGTAGGCACTGGCTACAGAGGTGAATGAAGATCACATGGTCATCATGTTCCTAAAGCCCACATTCTAATGGAAGGAAACTGACAATAAACAGATTAAAAAATTAGACAATCCTCTGAAGTATAATGAAGACAATGTTGTGATAGCTAAGGTCAGAATGAACTGATTATGATGCCATGGGGAGAGCAAACCTGTCTGAGTTGATGAATTCATGCTGGGTTTTGAACAATGCCAAAGAAACAGTGATCTAATGAGTCAAGATATTTTAGAACAGAGAACATAGACTGTGTAGTGGTATTAAGATAGCAAAAACACCACACAAATGTAGATTTTCAGAGATGAGCAGAAAACAGTGTGGCTAGGGAAAATGAGTGATGGATAGTTAACTAGAGGTAAGAAAGGAAAAGTAGCAGGGACAGATCCTGAAGGATCTGTATTGGTAAGCGATTAATTTTTTTATATTTATTTTTAAAAACAGCTTAATTGTGATACCATTCACATAACACAAAATCTGCTTATTTAAAGAGTAAAATTTGATGATTTTTACTTTCTTCATAAGCTGTGAAACTATTAAAATAATTTTAATATTATTATTTAATTTTATAATTTAATATAATAATTTAATATTATAATTTAACATGTTATTTTAATATAACATGTCCCTTACCCCCTGCCCTCTCCTCAAAAAAGAAAAAGCAAAACCAAAACAAAGCCAGTATCTACCAGCAGTCACTCTTCTCCCAAACACTCCTCTGAGTCCTAAATAACCAGGAGTCTACTAGTCTGTTTTTTGTCTCTAAATTCTCCTATCTTGGACATTTTCTGTCATTGGACTACAATTAAATGCAGTCTTACAATATATGGTCTTTTATGACTGGTTGATTTCACTTAGCATAATATTTAGCAAGGTTTCCATGTTGTAGCATATATTATGTACTTCATTCCTTTTTATTGCTGAATAATATTGGATTGTACGGCTATTCTGCATTTTGTAATCCAGTCATCAGTTGATGGACATTTGGGTTTGTCTGCTCTTTGGCTGTTATAAATAACCCTGCATCCTCATCAGGACAGAATTTTATTTTTAGAGACAGAAGTAAATTTATGTAGATATTGAGGGTTGTCTTAATAATGATGTGATTTAATGGAATGAATAAAGGGAACAGATAGGTTTCAGTAATTTATATCAAGAAGTCAGATAAGGATATATTACATTTGAGACACTTCTGAGGATAAAACTCTTGTAGAGGTAGATTGATAGTATTGGAGTTCAGAGGATCAGATTTATCAATAAAAAAATAGTACATAAACCAATAGGCAGACACATTCTAATAAAAAGAGTGAAAACAAACAAAATACATAAGTAGAGAACCCCAGAAGTTTCTTTATAGAAATCACAATGTTTAAATTTGAATAGTAAAGATGACCAAGGAATGGCCTTTGAAATGAAGAGAACTAAGAAAAGTTGTCAAGAATGAAAGAATGGCAAGTGTGTCCATCATATTTAGGAATATTGAGGCTTTTTGTAATTTTAGAACTAAATAGGGCTTGTGGGTGAGGGAGAAATATACGTTCAACAGTTAACTAAGGTATTAGAAAAATAGAAGCAAATCACTGCTTAAACAAATTTGCCCACAAATATGAAGCAGAAAAATAGAGCAATAGCTGGAAGGAAATGAATTATCTATATTATGGTTGTTTTGTCGGTTATGTCCTGTTTAATATGTCTGTATATATGATTCATAAAGTAATAAAAATACCAGAATATTTTTGTCTACTCTCCTTTACTCAAATGTTATTCAGGGAGTTAACTTCCCTTGTTCATGTATGACAACTTTTGCTAGACCCAAGGCTTTACTGTTTTCTCTTAAGAAATATGCTGTCCTAAAGATACTTTTAGAAATGAAGTGCAGCAATATTGATTCAGGAAATAGGATCTCTAGTTCCATGTCATAAACAAAAGTCCAAGTCCCACACACCTACAGCTGAGCTGAGCAGAGAAGAATGGTGGGGGGACTTTTTCTTTCTTTCTTTCTTTCTTTCTTTCTTTCTTTCTTTCTTTCTTTCTTTCTTTCTTTCTTTCTTTCTTTCTTTCTTT